>JANAVB010020369.1:0-77896 GCA_029216955.1 Iris pallida | reverse complement strand
TCATATCTTGGTAAAATCAAAACCAATCTAGATTTTTCAAAGGTCTAACTTGAGTAAAATTGAATTCTCTTCCACATGAAGCATCAAACCCACAAAATCCAACCAAATAGTCAAAACCATGTAAATCCGAAAATAGTCAAAATCTAGATCTAGAACAATGGAGACTCCAAATCACAAAATGTCAAGTTCTAATATTGATCACCATGGCCTAATCTAGCTAATGATAAATAAAAAGTGGTGCTTATTTGATGGCAAGGTGCACTTGCCTATGGTTGGGGAGTTGTGTGGAAGAAGGAAGAAGAAGAATTGAAAGAAATTAATGGAGTTATGGAGGAGAGAGGAAGTTGGTGGTTTTAATGAGGGTGGTTTGATGGAATGGAGGTGGAGAATAGGCTAAGGTATTCCTCATGATGAACCAAACCAAACCAAACCAACCATCCACAAAATAAACCAAGCCATGGTCCAAAACCCATTTACGAGAACCCGAATCCACAAGTCGAGAAAATAAATACGTGCCGAAATCAAATCACGAGTGCAAAAACGAAATACAGGAAATGGGGGTGACAACTAAACACAGAGAATGGCTATTCTCCGTGTAAATTAAGACGAGAATGGCGTGTTACTAACACAAGAATGGCCCCCTCATGCGAATTAACATTCTTCGTGTTCTAACACGGAGAATGGTCATTCTCCTGTATTTTATGGTCAGTTGAAACTTTGGAGGGCCATAACTTTTGACTGGGAGGTCGAAACGAGGCCCGGTTTATCGCAAAATGAGCGTATCTTCGAGAAGCCGAAAATTAACAGCTTCTTCGTTAGTCGGCCTTCCGAAATTTTAGAATCGCGAAAAAAGATGTTTGGACCTCTGTTTTAGCACTTTTGCCGTTTGTCTCGGCATTTCATAAAATTTTCCTTTATAAATAGGACTGCCACCCCCTGGAAGTCCTACACTTATGTAGGACTGCCAGCACCCTGGCAGTCCTCCTTTTGGTAGGACTGCCAGGGGGTGTCAGCCCTAATTGAAACTCTCTGTGACAGAGAGTTTCAGTTTCAAACTCTCATCACAGAGAGTTATAAATAGGACTGCCACCCCTGGCAGTCCTACACTTATGTAGGACTGCCAGCACCCTGGCAGTCCTCCTTTTGTGTAGGACTGCCAGGGGGTGTCAGTCCTAATTGAAACTCTCAGAGAGTTTCAGTTTCAAACTCTCATCACAGAGAGTTATAAATAGGACAGCCACCCCCTGGCAGTCCTACATTAAATTAGGACTGCTAGGGTGCTGGCAGTCCTATTTGAAACTCTCTGTGACAGAGAGTTTCATTTTAAAACTCTCATCACAGAGGGTTTCAATTATGACTGCCATGACCCTGGCAGTCCTACATAGTCCTGATACTAAATCAAGAATATCAGGAATTGGCCAACAACTTAAGTTTCTAAACGTAAATACAACTACATATCAGACAACTACATATCCAACAAGTACATAATAACAACAAAATCACAACTACATATCAGACAAAATCCAACTTCAAAAAATAACATAAGTGTCAACTATCCTTCAAAATCTGTCCAGCAACTTAAGTTTTCAAACACAAATATATCCTTCAAGTTTCAAACAATAAAATATCTTTACAAAAACATCCAGATTACATCCAACTAATGATCATTCCACATCCAACTACATATCATGTCGGGCCTTTGAACGAGACTCCCTATTATTCATGAAGGGAACTCGACCACGTCATCGATGCGATCAAGCTCGTTGGCGACCGTGACACTAGTGTCATTTTGGCAACCTCTCCGGTGTCTGGGCCAATTCCTTCACCTTTTGAGATTGTAAATAAAAGTATAAGTGAATTAAGTCTACAAATATGGAAATCTCAGTCTAATTACAAATACAGAACTCACCATACTCACCAACCCAGCATACAAGACGTTTTTGGAAGGAATAGCTCCAATTGCTCCGACGGCCATGGGACCCGGGTTTGTAGGGACATGCAGTCCCCCTTCCGCATATGAGCATCATGCAGTTACCCACCCCCCTCCATATGAGCAACATAGAGTACCAACACTCCCCTCCCATTTCCACCCCCATATCTCATTACAGTAGGACTGCCAGGCCTGTGGCAGTCCTAATGTAAAGCAGGACTGTGGCAGTCCTGCTTTATATTAGGACTGCCACAGGCCTGGCAGTCCTACTGTATTCAAACCCGACTGTTGCAGCCGAACGGCCAAAACGAGATGCTCGTTTGTCGTCTTCTAGGGTTAGGATTTCAAGAAAAAAATGTGGGTTTGTCGTGTTCGAAAATTCCTTTCATGAACCATGAAGAGATTCTAAACCTAATTTCAAAACTTTTTAGAGAATTAAAAATATTCTAGGGTTTTGAATAGAGTATACAAAATTCTTGAAAAAATTAGGAAAGAACGTACCTAGATTTCGGTTGCTTCTCTTGCGTGTCATCTCTTCGAATCTACGAATGTTGTTGAAGAAATCTTGGTGGAGGAATTGGGAGTGGAGTGGTGGAGGAGAAAAGTAGGGTTTTGGGAGAGGGAGAGTTCTTTTTTTTTCTTTTGGTGGAAGAGAGTGTAGAATGGGTTATGGGAAGGAATGAAGTGTTTGGCCAAATGTCGGTGCCCCCTAGCAAAATCTCCACCTCCTTGGGCTGCCCCCAAGTAAGGGTTGCCCCTAGCAAAAATGGTGGTGCCCTTAGGAAAAACCTAAAAATATCCAATTTTTGACAAAATTGCATAGACAACAATTAGGTTTATTTACATATTTATATTGTTTCTCTTAAAAAAAACTTGGAACAAGTTGCATGGACTTACCAACTTAGGTGAATTAGATCATTTGTTCAATAAATATTATATTATTTTCCAAAAAAAATTGCATGTTTCTTCTTCTCAATACAGAGGAATAGGTAATATTATCTTCCAAATAATCTGATTTTGTATAGGAATATGTTGTATTTTTAAGTTGAGATAATATTCAATTCGAAGGAGAATGTTAAAATAACCCCATCAAAAGTTCGGATACACCTATGGACCCAAGACACACTAAAACATGTGGAACATGAAGTCTCATGGAGTGAAGGGACAAATTACACCCTTCTTGCTACTTACTCTCTTGTCTAGTTTCTATTCTAAGTATCGGATGTCCGACCGAGCACGACCGGTCCGAACATCTTTGTGTAAGATACGAAGTGGAAGTGGAAGATCCCCTCCCTTCTCTTGCTGGACACTTTCACATGGGTCATATGCATAAGATTAAGGCATCGAATTACTGAATCCTCAAAGTCCATAAATAATTGGCATTTCATACCAAACAATAATAGACCTTTGTGGAAGCAATATATATTTAAAGGACTCATATGTAGATAAAGGGTAAAGTGCATTTAAACCCTCCTTAGATGTTACGAAAACGCAATTAAAGACTCCATGATTTGAAAAATCCACTATGTTTCGATTTTGCTCAATTCACCCCTCCCGCTGTTAATAACCGTTAAAATGGCCTAAAAAGACGATTTTAACCCTCCCTCACTCCCCCTCTCTCTCCGGTGGTGGGGGCGGCGGCGCCGGCGGAGGGAGGGGGCCGGGCGCTCGCCGGCGGCGGAAGGAGGGGGGCGCTCGCCAGCAGGAGGAGAGGGGTGGACAGGCGCCGGCGGGGAAGAGGGGAGGCGGGCGCTCGCCGGCGATGGGAGGAGGGGGGGCGCTCGCCGCGTAGGAGGAGAGGGCGGGCGCCGACGGAGGGAGGAGGGGGGTCGGGGGGGCGCGCTCGCCGGCGACGGAGGAGGGGGCGCTCACCTGCGAAGTAGGAGAGGGCGGGCGGGCACCGGCGGAGGAAAAAGGGGGGGCGGGCGCTCGCCGTGACGAGAGGAGGGGGGCGCTCGCCGGCGGAGGAGAAGGGTGGGGGTCGGGGGCTGGGGGGGCTGGGGGGGTAGTTTAGTCATTAATTTTATTTTTTTGAAAAAAAAGTGACTAACGGCCATTTTTAACGGCCACTTGACGGAAAGGGCCATTCTGAGCAAAAGCAGAATATAGGGAGGTCCATACTGCTTAAGTTTTCTAAAAGGTCTTATTTTACGAACGAGGCAAATCTAGGAAGGGTTTAAATGCACTTTACCCGTAGATAAATGTTTGTGCTAATTTGTATCTTATATTTCCATACATCACTTATTTGCGCCAAAAGTTTGTTTGAGCATTTCATTTTATTGTAGGGTCTGCTTGGGTTAAGGGTAACAAAAACAGAGTTTAGTGGGTTAAGTGAAGGAAAGTTAATAAGGGAAGGGGGGGAGTCAACACATATACTTTGCTTATATTGGAAGTAGTTAAGTGAGGTGTGTTTTAATAACTCTTGCTTTGATTGAGTTTTGAGTGAAAAGATGATTAATAAAAATATCATTATTACATATGACATAAAATTGTACAAAATACATGTGGCCATCAACTATGTCTCCTCCAACTTTTTGTTGTACCTGAATGATATTTTATTGATACGTCAAATATATGTGATCATTAACTCAACATGTACATCAAAAACATTAGTGTCACGCCCCAGAACCATAATACTGGCAAGTAGGGACGGACCAGGCCAGCTACGTATACCAAAGTACTCCAGTACTCCAAAATAATGTATAAGCTGTATAGACATGGGGGTTACTACTACAATCCAACAAGCAATCCTAGGTCAAGAATCCTAGGTATCTCAATCACAGGCAATATGTAAAGTACAAAAAGTATGATCAACTGGAATATAAATAGTAAAGCGTCCCAAACTATCATATATCAATGATCATGAAGCTAGTAATACAGAGTGAAGACTACAAGAGTAATAGTCATACATGATAAGCTCTAGCTATAGTCTAGAATACGCAAATCATGTTTAGGCCCGTAGGCTAATGTCAAGTCCAAACACGAGCTAAACAAGTGCTCGGTGGCAAAAAGCCTCAAAAGAATAATGTACATAACTAGTGGGAGAATGATATAGGAAACCCACTATGGTACTCTGGTGCTCTGGGTAATCACCAACGAGTGGAAGGTACGGAAGATCCTCCGGGCTCCTCTATCAGATCTGGCCAAACAAAACCAGTGGGGTCAGACCCCCAATAGCAAGTACCACAAAGGAAGCCAAACTATGAACTAAAACCACAATAACTAACATAGCAACGATAGAGACAAAATAAGCATATGCAAATCGAGACTCGTGCGCTACCAATGCACTTATCTCGAGAATATGAAAGACAATAAGTAAGACAACATGTAGCATAAAGTAAAGGACATGTGACATAATATAAACTATGGACATGTGAATTAACGAAAATATGTGAAGATGTGAGATAAACTGAACATATGAGCATGTAAGATAACTGGAACATGTAAGATAACTAGAACGTGTGAGCATGTAGGGTAACTGGAACATGTGAGCATGTTAGGTAACTGGAGCATGTGAGCATGTTAGATAACTTGGACATGTGAGCATGTTAAGTAACTGGAGCATGTGAGCATGTTAGGTCTATATAGAACGACAAATGATTAGATGACTTAGAAACTATTCCAGAACCCAAGTTACAACCCGTAAACCAAATAAGGACCGGGGTTGTAACCCTTCTCATGAACAGGACTTAATCTCTAATCATTTACCGGCAAAAATAAAGCATAACAATGACTGAAATAAAAATCCAGACACTGCCTAGACCAATTAGACTCGACTGGACTCCATACAACAACACGGCCAAGCAATGATACGATTTTATACATTAACTAACTAGGGTTATCACAATCCTAATTACTAACAAATACAAGTTTTGAGAAATCCAAGTCCAGTTACCTGCCTGCTACTACCTGAATGATCCAAGCCAAAAGAAAACAGTATAGCAGACACTGTAGTAAGATACATGTGTCCTAAGGAGGTGTCCCACTCGACGGTGTGCTGGAAGAGTGCTCATCATGACAGATAGCTCCAAATCCCATGTATATATATAATATATATATATATATAAGACCAAGACCAAAGGGGCAACAGGTAACCGGGAAAGTCTCCAATGATCTAGGTAATCAAGCGAGTTGTTTAGTCCTTAACATTTTCTTGTTGGATTCTGGATGTGGCATTCCGCAGAATCCATCCTAGACATGAGAGATGCAAGACTGGACAAGACAAGCAAGATTGTGCACTACAACAAGCCACAACAAGACATGATATATCAAGACAAGAGTGCACTACGACGAGCCGCTATCAAGGAGCTAGACATGTACTAGAATCAAGAGTGCGCCATGACATGCCACTATCATGTAAGCAAAGAAAAGATATGTTCAAGAGTGCACCACGATGGGTCACTACCAAGTAGGTACTGGACATGACATAGACTGTAAGGTACAATAAATCTGGAAGAGCATAGCAATCATAGTGAGTATAAAAGAACATATAAACATAAGCTAGTATCAAGGGTATACAAGTGTACGATCATTCTCTAAGTATACAAGGTCATCTAAACATGTTAAGAATTATTATAATCGGAAAAAATATCAAAAACGGACTAAAACGGGTAGAAACGGCAAAAACAGACTAAAACGGCATAAAACGACATACCGGCGGCATACGGCGGTATACCGGCGGTATTTCGGCCTAAAAATAGAAAGTTTCTGGTGCAAAAATGGCATACCTTCGGTATACTACGGTATACCGTTGGTATTCCGATCTTCCAAACAGCAACAAAATTCAGATTTTTGCCAAAACTTGTTTCGGCCATAAAAACTTCATTTTAAATCGAAATTCGGATTTTCAAAAGTCAAAATTGTATAGAATTAAATTCCCTACAACATGGAACTATTAGATTTCACAAATTCAAAGATTTGATAGATCAATACCTCAAAACTCCAAACAGAGGTTCTCAGGACACCGAAACGGGTTCTGATTGCCACAAAACTCAAATCCATGTATACTAGCTAGGTAAGGACCTCATATATCATATGTGACCAAGATCCATGATGGTAACACTAGTATCACTCTTGATACCAAGTTTTCTACAAGTCAATATTGGATTTTAACAGAAAATCAAAACCTTGCTTAAACAAATTTTGGAAACATGCATATATACGAGAATTATAAGGAAAACATATTTAACAAAATGAGTTTAGGAAAATTCTTAGCATTTAATACCAAGGATAACAAAAATGACAATAAAATACTATTGTTCAAGAATTTGGCAAGATGTACATGCCTAGGTTAAGCTCCAAGCCTAATCTTCTACTCCTCCTCCTAGGGGGTTAGACACCACACCCAAGGCCTCAAGGCCAAGATCTTGGCAAGCTCCAAGGGGAAGAGAAGGGAAGAAGAAATTGTAACGCCCCAGTTCCAAAATACGTAGGACTAGGAATGTAGACATGCCAGCTGTATTCATACAAGTACACACCAATATATGGAATCCTCGTATGAATACATAAGCTGTAAAATGCAGTAGAACCATAACTAATCTCATCCACACAGAATAAATGAATAAAAGATATCATATAATGAGAATGAATTTGCCTTGATACAATATGTTGGGCGGAGACAAATCCACTACCAACAAAATAAGGAAAAGTACATAGAAAATGAAATGAGTGGCGAGCGAAGTGAAGACGATCCAAGTGTAATCATCTTCGAAGAAATAGGGATGATCACGGCTAGAGCTAAAACACCTGCGAAAGACAATAGCACACACCTGGAGAGATAACCAGGTCCTCAGAGGGACGTAACAAGACACATAATATCATGCCATATAAACTGAATAAATATTGCTCAAATAAATAAGTAAATCGAATTATAACATGGTCCAATACGCACCTACTGAACGAGCGTACCATCCCCCCAACCAAACAAGGACAGGATGGTAAACTAATTCACGGCGACGTATCTTTCCATGCTATGAATCCAATATGGTATCCGGACCCCAACAAGGTTCAATACCTTCTCATCGAAGTAGTAAGTCACACCTACAACCAAACAAGGACAAGATGTGACAAACTAGTCCGCGACAAGTTATTGTTCCAAGCCACGGTCAGATACAAGTACCCAAACCAAAAGTACTCGTACCTAACGGATAGGGTAGCCTAACCATTCTAAGTGAAATGTAGTTAAGAACAATCCTTCCTACGCATGGGTCCTGGCTGAATAGGATCGGTATTGTCTCCCTTGGGCACCAGAGGCCCCATCAGTAAGAGCATGACGTTCCGCAGAATCGTCAGTGGCCGTCAGTAACCATGGGTCATCAACCTCGTATCTCCAGCGGAGAGTCCGGGTCATAAGGGAAGTGCATCGAAGCCCATATGCTAAGGAATTGTCCTCCCCGTCCAATGCCTACTGTTTGTATCCACAACACAAAACCACTATAACCGCTAAGTCAAACTAGCATGCAACTATATTAGCGGTTATCCCTATCGCACGGCTTGTACGTACTGGTGGCCAGCCAATCACGCACTTCCGTGTCCTATATGCGACACACAACTTCGTGTTACAACGTGTCAAGGCCAATGAATGCAACACACAAGGTGGTCTCTTAAATCTAGGTCTAATTTGTAAGAAAATAATACACAGTAGGAAATATAAATGAACAATAAGTTCTAACAGGTTATGCCATGTATCACATTTTATTTTGCATAAAGAAAATAATAATGCATGAAGTATGAGCTAAAATAAATAAACAGCAAATGGCAAGGTGTCTTGCCTTATAGGGCGCCTGGTGTGCTGCGATGATCAATGTGGCATGAACTACAACTTCGGTGCAACAACTATGCAAGGTGACCTCTGATAGTGGCATGGACAGTTCCATTGCGTCCAGAAGGGTCAAATTAGTTAGGTTCGACTTAAGGTCTTGAATTTGAGAGAATATAGGAATAATGGGGTTGGTCTTGGGTGGGAGGAAAATCAAAGATAAATGGATTATATATGATTTTCGAAAATAAAATTAAAAAATAGTTTTTCTGAGTCTAAATATTTATAAGAAAAATACTTAAAGTCCAGAAATTCGTTTTCGGCTACATTATAATTTATAAGTTAAACTATTTCTTAATTAAATAGAAAATCTGCAACAACATATTTTTGAGCCAAAAAAATATTCTTCGACAATACCTTGAAAATCCAGAAAATCACTTTAGGGCTAAGAACCAAGTTTGAAATTATGAAGAGTTAAGTTACTACTACCTTTTTGTTACAAAAATATAAAACAAAAGTACTAAGATAATAATACAATAATATATAATAATAGCAGTAAAAAGAAGCTAAAGAACTCAACAGAAACTAGCAACACAAATAACCAAAAATAATTAATAGTGATAATACTAAATAATAATAAAAACAAAAATAGCAAGAATACTATACTAATAATATACATAATAATAATAATAATAATCAAACTAATAATAATGATAATCTTATTAATAATAATGGTAAAAAAAAAAAAAACTTACTAAAACGTACAGTGCTCATCCCTCAATCATTTAAGAGAGAGAGCGATGAAGAGGGGGCGGAGAGGAGCTCGGAGGGGGGCAGTGTCGGCCGGCGGGGAAGTAGCAGGCACGGCGGCGGAGGCTTGCGCGCGCACAGCGAGAGGGGGGGTCTGTGCTCGGCGTGGGCAAGCGATTGCAGGCGGTGGCACGGTGAGAAGGGAAGGTCGGCGGCGACGACTAGGGTTTCTGACAGCGGACGGGTGTGGAGGCGCCGGCGGTCTCGCGGCGACGCGAAGGCGGGGCGCGGCGGAGGAAGTGAGGAGCGGGGGAAGAAGGGGTAAGCTCGGCCGGAGGGTTTCGACATGGGTGGCTCGTCCGGCGTTCCCCGGTGGGGCACGGAGGTGGGGTACGGCGACGGGTTTCACCAGCGGTCGGCGGGTCACTGGGGTGGCGCCGGGTTCGGCGGTCGGAGAGGGTGCCTGAGATAGAGATCAGGCGGCGGACGGCGCGTCTCCGGCAGACTTGGCACGGGGCGGACGCTCGGAGGAAAGTGGGGGTTTCCGGCGGGGCTCGGAGTGGAGCGTCGGTTGGCACACCTCCGGAGTGGTGGTGCGGCGCTCCGGTTTCAGCGGACGCTGAATCGAGCGGCGGTCTGGGCTGCTCGGCTGATGGAGGCGTTCGATGAGGGCTGATACTCAAGGGGTTCGCCGACGCGGCGGTCGACGGGACGAGGCCGGAAGTCAGGTAAGGATTTTGGTTATTTTTGGTTTTAAATTTTTGGTGGGTTTTGGTGCTGGGTCTTCGGCGACGATGGCCGTGGTGGCAGGATTGTAGGCGGAGAGATGGGTTGGTGGTGGTGAAGGTTTTGGTGGTGGAGTGGCTGTGTCGGGGTTCGACGGTGGCGACGGATGGTGTCAACGGTGGTCGATGGTGGTACGGCGTGGTGGCCGTGGTGTCGATGATGGTGGTGGTATCGATGGTGATGATGGTGGAGACGGGGGTGGCTATGGCAGGAAGTCGGGTTATGGACGGAAGACGGATCGGGCTGGACGGGGTTAGGGTTAGGATTTTGTTGGTGTCGGGGTGTGTCCGACACGGGAAGGATAATGTAATTGTAAATGGAATAAGATTGTGGACTGGGAGGGAACACGACACGATGCACGGATCTTTGGGTTGTGGAAATTGTGGAAGAATTAATAAAAAAAAGTTGGAGGAGTACCTGCCTATTTATAGGATATGGGAATTTCCAATTGGATAAGAATTAGGATCCCTTAAAACCCAATTTAGATATTTCCTAATTTAATTTAAAAGCAATCAAATCCAAATCCAAATCCATATCTAATCTAATTTAAATCTAATTAAATTATTTAGTTTAAAATCAAATGGGATCAATCAAATTTCAAACATTAATTATTTAAATAAAATTCAAATCAAGATTTAAATCTCTACAATAATTTTGAAATATTTTCCAAAAATACTAATAATAATAATTTCAAAAATATTAATATTTAAAATAAACCAATAAATAATTACAAATATATATATATGCACAAATAATGTTTTCATAATTATGTTTTTCTAGTATACAATAAATATAATTATTCTTAATAATTGTATAAATGAAGGCTTTTAGTAATTAAAATAACAACTTGGTAACGGTAGTAAAATATTGCATATATTATTTTGAAACTATAAAATAATATATAAAATATTTTTCTAAAATATTTACGCTCGCACATATTCGCACTCGTCGAGCAAAAATAAAATTTCTGCGCGACGTAAAATATGACTACGCGACGTACAATACAAAATTTTAAATCCGTACAAATATTAATAAAAAAATATAGTAGAAATTTAGGGATTTTACATAAATGAAGAGAGGGAAGAGAATGAAAAGAGAGAGGAGAGAGAAAGTGAAATGGTATATATAGAAGGGGGAATTAATCTTAGCCGTTGGATCGTGATCCACGTCAAAATCTATGTGAATCATGGCCATCCAAGAAAACCAAGTATCCATTGGATAAAAGGGTGCATCTACACTATTCATGAAAACATCTAAACACTATTCATCAAAATATCCAAAATACTATTCATGAAAATATCGAAAACACTATTCATGAAAATACTGAAATCAAAAATATCTAAAATGTGGAAAATCTATCCGGACGGTATGCCGTCGGTATACACCGGTATACTGGCGGTATGCCAGCCAAGGAGAAAATCTATAAGTTGAAAATTTCTAAAGCATTCTGAAAACCAATAAAATACAAAATACACTATAAAATACATATCCGTATATAAATACTGATACTGGGAGACGAGTCTCACAATTAGCCGCCAGTTTTTTATTTTGCTCTTATAATTTTCAACTATAAGTAATCAAATAAAGGGAGAAGATGACGCACATGGACGACAATATATTGAAAGCCAAGAAAACGGAGCAGCAGATTGAAAGCAAAAAAAAAAAAAGATTGTCACGATATTTTATATAAAGAACTACGGGTATTTATAACTTTTTAAATAAAAACACCTACTTTTTTGTTAACCTTCCGATTTTGGGGTTGAAAAAAAGGGACAAAATAAGCTTAAACAAATTATCATTAACCCTTTATGACTCTCTCTCTCTCTCATATAACCCTCACCCTAAAATAAAACATATTTGTATTTTCTTGATCACTTAACTTTTCACCCTTAATCCACGCAGACCCTAGGGCCAACTTAGACTACAATTATATTTCATGAGGGGATTCAATGATAAATATACTTTTCTCAAACATGCCATTTGAGATGAAATATTCGAGAAAAACTAAACAAGTTAAATTAGTGCGAACAATTTAAGCAAAGTGCTTTACAAAAAGTAATAATAATAGATTTGTTCAGTTGTGCAAACAACAGAGGGATATTGCTCAGACTCCCTTAGCATGCGAGAGGTACGAGATTGATACCCTGTTTTCCAATTTTTAGGTGTATTTCAACTTAATTTGTTGACTTTTGTACATAAGTCCTTAAAACTATCAATTTTACATAAGTATATATCAAAAGTTATATTATTTTGCACGAGTCCACATCTACCTAATACTTGTTGAACTTGAGTAACCCTTGTGGTTATTGGGGAAAGACATAAGACCATGGCTGGGTGACAGAATATATGGATCGAGCCACGAGGGCTTATTATTCCTTCCATTTATAAAAATGATGGAAGTTGGAAGCAGTGGACCTAAAAGGTATGAATGCAACGTGCACGAAAAGCCTCGCGCGTAACATCGGACATCTAAAAGAGAAACTTGATACTTGGGCTTTTGTACATAGGTCTGTTCAGATTACCTTATTTTACATAAGTACGTTAAATATGTTTTTTACTAGCATCTCAAATCAAGAATTATTTTATTATGATTTTGCAATTTAGTCGAAGTTAGACAAATAACCAAAATTCTAGTTAACTATACTAGTTTTATCTCTTTTCTTATTCATCCCTTGCTCCTCTATTTTTATTCTCTTACCAACTTTCTAACCCTCCCGCCATTCCACTTAATATGTAAATATATTACATCTTTTGTCTCTTACTTCCTCGTCTCTAAATTCGTCCTACCAAGATATCCTTTCTAACTCCTTTTCGATATGTCCTTCTTTATTGACCTGCCACCACTAATTTATTTTTATATTTCCTTTTAGTTAGGTTAAATTAATTAAATATGGATTATTGTGATTTGGGTAAATCCAAATATATGTCCTTATATATCTACAACTACATCTATCTTATTTCCTCTTATATATATTATTAGAGAAAAGTCTCTTGATTAATTTTGGCTATAATCTATTTCTTCCATATTCATAACATGGAAGTTCCGCAAGGAGAAAAGACGGGTCGTCGGCTACCAAAACTTTATTTCTCTTGTTTTTACAACACGTTATCAGCACAAATAATCCTTAAATATAGAACAGAATAATAAAAATGTGATATCTCTCGCACGGATTGTTCGGTCTTGTAGTACGAAACCCAAATGAAATAAACTCGACATGTTTAAATGGGTATTTGTAACAAATAAAGAGAGATCCATATATAGAGCAATATTAGCTCAAAGGATAATCAAAATGACCATGAACAGAATATAAAAGAAATATATTCCCTGGTCATGATAACCTGGACAAAAAGATCCGTGATTGATTTAAAATTATCAAGATATCCTCAAAGAATTTGCAAAAGTAGACATATATTGACTAAACGAAGAATTTGCAAAACGAGCCATGTATTGATTAAATAATCCGAAAGAATGTAACAGACTCAAAGTATATATCCATGAAAGGATAATAATAATTATAATATACAATCGTATTTATGAAAAAATTTTGAATGTATTCGTCGAAACGACAGTCTATATACATGACAATACTCCTGAAGATAAGATCTACATCTTCCACTATATAATGAGGCTTCAAAACAGCTCAAAAGTGAGCCGTCTAAGCCGTCATTATATCACGATCTATTTATTTATAAAAAAAATTATGTAAAAAAATTGTTGAAAAAAGTAAAAATTTGTCAACATGGAAAATCAAACTCAACCAAACAATAAAAATACCTTACACCTTAACCACATAAGTTAAAAGATATATTTAACTATAATTGAATAATATTCTTATTGTACGTTATTATACGTGCAAAACACGTGCATTTACTAGTAAAGGATATCCTCCCGAAGATATGAAAAATATGACAACATCTGATTGAAAGTATATTCCGAAGAGATTATAAATATCTATTGAAGAGATTAAAAATATCTCCCGAAGAGATAATTTTCACAAGAGATAATCTCTAGAATATATAAATATCAAATATATCTCATATTATCTCTTGAATAGATATCTTTAGAATAGATAAATCTTCATAAGAGATCTATTATAATTGTAACACCCAGTTTTCCAGATGAGGGTATTTTTGAAATTTTGTAATTATAATTATTATTTATTGATTTTTTCACATGGTAATTTTTGGTGATTTTCAATTATTTTTAAACTATTTAAAAAAACTGGTTTAAGTCATGACTTATGATTTTGATGTGCTGCTAGTGAAACCTGAGAGACTGCATGACCTAGAGCCTAATCATGTCATTAGCATGATTTAATTATCATTTTTAGCCTAGGGGTATTTTGGTCATTTTGATTATTTGATTTATTTGGTGATTTGTTGAATTGGTGAATTTCTAGGTTGACTTGACTTGTTGAGACCTAGTGAGCTAGCCTAGAAGCTAACCCTAGTCATGGTGACCCTAGTCTAACTTAGGTTAACCTATTTTTAGTCATTAGAAACTAATTTTAGAATGAGGGGACTTGGTTTAGTGGATTTAAGTCATGGTTTATGGTTTCATGAAATGACTTATGGCTAAGTGATTTATTTTGATCATGACTTGGCCCATGGCCCATAACTAGAAGCCCTAACCCTAACCAAACCCTAAATGACCAGCCATAGGGATCCCCACCCTATATAAACACTTGTTCTCTAGGGCTTGCCTCCTTCTTTCATTTATTTCAACATTGGAGAAGGAAAGGTATTGTCCCTCTTGGAAAAATCCCCATAAATCCATTTTAATTCCTTTTTGATCCTAGTTTCTTGCATTAGGACCTAACACTCTCCTATTTTCTGATTTCTGAGTTTTATCCCGCTTTGGGACAATTTGGAGCACTTGGCACCAAGAGGAAGAATCCCCCATTTGGAGCTTTTTCATGTTTTTTTGCACCTATAGGTAAAACTCTCCAAATTGATTCAAACTTCAGTTTTCTTTGCATGTAGGGCTAGATCTAGGAGTCTCCTAGGTGTCCCTGAAATTTGGGTGATTTTCGTGTCCGTTTGGTGTCCGTATCGGACACGTGTCGTAGTGTTGTGTAGGTGTTCGATAGAATGCCTCAATGGATTGAATGTTAATGTTTTTCAAAACAAATTATATATTTGGATAGCTCTTGATATGTAGATTATGTTTGTACTTGTCTGAACACGATTTGAGTTGGTTTTCGTGTCCAAACTGGACACGAACACGTGCACGAGGACACCGTGCAGTGCCCTGCTGCTCGGGGTCGACACAGGACACGACACGGCCCCTCGTGACACGATTTTTGGTGGACACGAGGGGGCAACCTCTGTCACCACTCTCCCAAAATTTGGGGTGACTTCGTGGAGTATTCGCGAAGAAATCGCGTTCGCACGGGTTTTGTATTGGACTGCTCACACACGACAGCCGCGTCTGATACGCACTGTTTTCTTGTACACGACACTGTATGGATTCGTTGCAGGCTGTGGGACACGTTCCCCTATGTTGGGCGAACCCACGTGCACGAGCACGAGGCACGTGTCGCCTTGTGTCGAGAGCACGATGGCTCGACACGGCTGCACGAGGCCATGTTACACTGTTTTTCCTGACACAGTTATTTCTTTAGTTTTGACACGATTGTGTCCACTTCGTGGACACGTGTAGGCTTGTGGGGACACGTGCACATGTGTCTGATGTGTACCAACCATGAACTTGTGTATTAACATGTTTTCTTTGAATTCGAATTGGTTCATTCTCCTAAAATCCTGAAATCACTGATACCTACTTCAATCCTGAAATTTCCTGATTTTAACTGATCTTTTGCAATGATTATTGTCATGGTTAGATTCATAGATAATGTTTATTAGTTACTTAGATGCTAGGTGTTGAGGAATGGAACTTCTTTTGATTTTGATGTGTAACTGTGAACTGAAACTGACATGGACTGTACTGAACTTCACTCAAGTCCTCACATTTCACTCTCATAGTTCAATTCTCTGATAATTACACTCACTCACTCTACATGCCACACATGCACTGCTTCCTGAGATTTGCATTGATCAAAAACCTGAGTTTTAGTTTAGCACTTCACTGAATTACCTCTACATTGATTGCTATGTTGTGTTCTTCTAAACTGAGATACAATGTGAATAACTGAGAATATATTTTCTGTCATTTATTCCATTCCTGAGACACTCTTGAATGATTCCTGCACACATGTTTCACTGTCACCTAGGTTCTACACACAAACTGGAATGGGAACCTGAGAACTAATACCTCACACATTGTTTTTCCTGCCACATTGCTCCCTGATCATATGGTATCATCACCCTCTTTGACACTGTCACACATACACTGTTTTGACACTGTTTCACTCACTCACACTTTCTTTCTTTTGACAGTATCCCTCATCCCCTCACTTCACTGTGTTCCCATATCATACACATGCCTGTGTCACACACACACACACAACTGACTTTTGATACTATGACACCTGTTCCACACACACACACATTTTTCTTGCCACATTGTTTCCTGTCATAGGTATCACTGATCACTGTGGGAATAATTTCAAGTTTGTACTGAACTTTTGATGATTAATTACATGTATACTCTAGTGTCAGCTGCTATTGATGACACTGTCAGGACCTGGGAATTATATTCCTGATCTTGGTTCGCACATTGTTCACTGTTTCCTATCACAACTTGAGTTTAGTACACTGTTATCTAGTGTATTACACTGATTTACATTTCTTGAATGATGGTTTAGGATTCCTTGAGTTTGGGTTATATGGAGATGCGAGTATAGGGGCATATATGAGATGTGTGGAGTTGAGTTGATTCTTGATTTAATAGTTAACTTGGATGATGTATGTTGGTTAGATAAATCTGATTTTAGATGTTTAGATATGGTATTCTTATAGTTACACATATAGGTGTATAGGTATGGGGATTCATGTGACTTATGTGCAGTAGAAGGTAGCAGTAGGCAGGCTTGGGATAGCCTTACCTTGGCCTCCTTGGCAGTGGTTGGCAGTGCATTTCAGAACAGGCAATGCCTTGCCTTGGCAGTGCATTGCATTGCCTGGCTTCACATTACAGCATGCAGTAGGCAGCAGCTTGCCTTGCTTTGTATTGCATTGCAGTAGTAGGCAGCAGTTGCCTAGCCTTTGCTTGGCCTTGCAGGTGCTGCAGTGGCCTGGCTTTGCAATGCATTTCAGCAGCAAGCAAGGCAGTAGCAGCATTGCCTTGATGGCTTGGCCTGGCTTGCATTTGCATTCAGTGGTAACTGCAGTAGCCTTGGGTTGGCCTGGCTTTTGCAGCCATAGCAGCAGCTTGTTGCTTGGTTTGCCCTGTGTTGGCTTGGCTTTTGGCAATAGCATTAGATAAGGTAGCAATAGCAGTAGCCTAGGCAGTAGTGAGATGGGGTGGTGGTTGTATCAGAAGACCATGTGTGTATTTGTAGGTTCATGGATATGTGTATGAGATATGGAGAGAGGGTTAGGCAGCAAATTATGAGTAAGACTATAGACAATTATACATTAACTTATGGGTATACATGTGTGTAGGAGGTTAATGAGGTGAGGTGCTATGTGGGGCAGCCACTTAGTTAACTGGCCAAAATGGCCATGAGCCTATATACCTACTGTTTAGTGTTTAGGAGGAGAGGGTATCTAGTAGATGAGTGGTGTCTAAGGGTAGGTTTATGTATATAGGCAGTAGAGAATAGATAAGGATACATAGAGGGGGTATGGCTTTAGCCTAGGTATTGAGAGTTCCTTAGCAATGCTAAGGTAAGTGGGGTAACACATGTATTATAGGGATATGCAATATATGTATAAATAGATGCAAATGAAATGTACACATGAATGTATGTAATTATACTTGTATCTATAGGATGTATTTAGGCCTAGTGTATAGAGTGACTCTATAGGTTGTTGTTTAGACTTGAGTTGACTGGCCCTAGACCTAGTTTGACCAGATGTTGACTTGGTTTGACCAGGTTTGACTTAGAGTTGACTTTGACCTAGATTGGCCTAGAAATCATGTAGATTGCATCATAGACTCCATTCATCTTATTTTAAACATATTATAACCTGTATTACTCTGTTTAGGACACTGTGACTCTGGTGCAGACATCTGACATTACACTACTCTTTTCAGAGTATCAGGCGAGTACATTCTTTGATAGTTCTCTCATTTATTTGTCAATTACTGTATTTCAGTTCTAGTTAGCTGTATGTGATTCTCTGTTACAAACACGTACTGTTATTTCTGGATTCATGTATACGACACACATTTATTTTCTGGCCTCATTTACTGGTATCATCATTTCCGGCTTCTATTACTGGAATCATTTACTGGAATCACCCCGGAATCATTTACTGGTATCATTGTACTTGGCTGGACTCATCTTGAATCATTGTGTCGGAATTCTGGATTCACTTGCTGGGAGGGGAAATACTAGAGTAAGACATGTAGACATACCCCATTACTGGAATCACCCCTACTGGAATCTACTGGAATGATAGCCATCTCACACCCGGCCAGGTGTGTGATGTGCCGGATTACCCATAGCCGTTTACATGTCGATCTCGGTATTTTAAAACACACTGCTAGAGTATAGGCTGGACTCACCCTGGAATCATTGATCACTATGACTGGAATCGTCCCTTGCTGGATTCATCTTGTATGAGATTCATCCTGTACTGGACTTACATTGGAGTTACACTGGTCTACATGTTGTCTGGACTTTATATCATATTACCCTGGTTCAGCTAGTTCATTTTTACAGTCTTCATTGCTATGATTCTTCTCTTGTTTAGTATTTACTTTCCTTGCACTTATCTGTCTTTCTTACCATCACCTGAATATAAACTGCCATTTCATCAATACAACTGCCTATAACTGCTTTATAGTTTTCTGTCATTTACTTGGGTTTTCTAGATGAGATGTGCTCGTTCCTGTCCTGACTGGACCTGTTGAAAATTTTACAGATGATTGCCCTGAGGACACATGCCCTACATTTTACTGAGGAGATGGCTTAGCTACCATGGCCCCGACACTCAGGAGTGATCGGGAGTTTAGTTAGTCTGTCTTGTTTTAGTTTTCCTGTTTAGATCTGGAGTTGTATATAGAGATTTGAGACTTGAGATGTATTTGAGATTTTCAGATATTGTTATTATTTCAGTATTTACTTTTGTCTTCAAATTCTTAGTTACAATTCTGTGTTATCTTATCGTGCTTAGACTGTGATTGAGATATACCTTATCTTATACTTGTCCTCCGTTCGGAGTTGATCATGATGAGTACATTATATGCTGCATGAGTTGATGGTTAGTTAGAGACTTAGAACAGCGTTCTACCGCCGACACTGCGGCGTAGGCTGGGCGCTGTTACGTACTCGTACCCTCACAGTGGGTGCGGGTCGTGACACGTTTTTAGTGGTGGCCCATGCAGGTCGAGAGTCGCATTAGTGCGATATCGTAGTAGTACGGCGACTTAGTTGTACTGCTGCGAGCCTGTGTTAGGACTGAGAGATAGGCTTTACCGGAGAGGCACTCAATCACAGTTAGGAAAATTCTGCTTTGAATCATGCCATCTACATATCGTACCGATTTGCCTTCTTTGAAATAACTGTCCTCCTTTGATATATCGATTCCTGCTCAGTATTGACTTCCTTGTTCGATCTGTCTTCAGGATGGTGGAGATACGATCACATCGCTCGGATGCAGCAGTTGTTGTAGAGGGGACTGCCACCTCTCAACCAGATCAGCAGGGTCAGGTGGATGCAGCTCTTACTACCTCTGCCTATCTTGAGACTTCAGCAGCAGCAGCTAGGGGTATGCCTTCACCAGCTCGGGGGCAGGACCCAGTCATCCCAGAGATGGAGTTCCAGCAGCCGCCGCCTACAGGACACGTGGATGCGGCACAGATGTTCGCTTATTTCCAGCAGTTTATGGACCGGCAGCAGGCCCGACAGGACCGAGGCATGGAGTTGGTCCTGACGACAGTCGCAGCCCGACCAGTGATCCAGCAGCCGAGGACACCGGGGATCGAGCAGTTTCAGAAGATGAGCCCCAGAGACTTTTTGGGGACAGAGGGGATCCTATATGCCGACGAGTGGATCGAGCATATGGAGGAGATCTTCCGCTTGGCCAGGATTCCAGCAGATCTTCAGATAGAGGCTGCAGCTAGCCGGATGCGAGATCTTGCTCGCACCTGGTATCAGTCGGACCCCAGGGTGGGGCTACCAGGGCAGACTTGGGAGCAGTTCAGGGGCTTCTTCAAGAAGAAGTTCTTCCCAGATTCAGCAGTCAGAGCCTTGGAGACGCAGTTTGAGAACTTGGTCCAAGGGAGCCTCTCAGTAGAGGAGTATACGGGAGAGTTTGGCCGTCTTGGCAGGATTGTTGAGGGGTTGAGCGAGACGGCGAAGGCCCAGAGGTTCCGGAAGGGTCTGGTCAAGGAGGTCAAGTCCCTGACCAAGGGGAACAGAGATGCTACTTTTGAGGAGATCTTGACGGGAGCCTTATTGGCGGAGGATGATCTTGAGCTTAGGCTCAAGAGGGGACGGGACGCTCACGGTACCAGCAGCAGCGGAGGCCAGGCCAAGAGGCCTCATGTGCAGACTCAGCAGACGCAGGCACCAGTGGGAGTTCAGCTGGTGCAGCATCAGTATCGGGGTCAGGATCCGAAGGCGATCAGTTGTTCCTACTGCAAGAAGCCGGGACACATCTGGGAGCAGTGCAGGAAGAGGTTGAGGGTTTGCTATTTCTGTGGGTCAGCTGCCCACCAGAAGATAGATTGTCCCATTGCACCTCCTTTTGAGGGGGGCTAGGCCACCTGTAGCTCAGCACCAGAGGGGTGGAGCTTTTGCGATGGCAGCTAAGGAGACTGACATCGCAGGTGATGGATTAGCCGGTTTGACCTTCTTGTTCTTCCTCCCCACTTCCATGTGTGATTTCCCTTAGTACCTGCCAGGATATTGCTTGTGATTGCTAGATAGTGTAGCTACCCTGTTCGAGACTGTGGAATCACGACCAGTAGGATTGTATTACTTCGACTTTGATTGCTTGGGGGTTTGACCTAGGAGAGGTGCGATCATTTTAATTTCGAGGACGAAATTTTTATAAGGTGGGTAGGATTGTAACACCCAGTTTTCCAGATGAGGGTATTTTTGAAATTTTGTAATTATAATTATTATTTATTGATATTTATTTCACATGGTGATTTTTGGTGATTTTCAATTATTTTTAAACTATTTAAAAAAAACTGGTTTAAGTCATGACTTATGATTTTGATGTGCTGCTAGTGAAACCTGAGAGACTGCATGACCTAGAGCCTAATCATGTCATTAGCATGATTTAATTATCATTTTTAGCCTAGGGGTATTTTGGTCATTTTGATTTATTTGATTTATTTGGTGATTTGTTGAATTGGTGAATTTCTAGGTTGACTTGACTTGTTGAGACCTAGTGAGCTAGCCTAGAAGCTAACCCTAGTCATGGTGACCCTAGTCTAACTTAGGTTAACCTATTTTTAGTCATTAGAAACTAATTTTAGAATGAGGGGACTTGGTTTAGTGGATTTAAGTCATGGTTCATGGTTTCATGAAATGACTTATGGCTAAGTGATTTATTTTGATCATGACTTGGCCCATGGCCCATAACTAGAAGCCCTAACCCTAACCAAACCCTAAATGACCAGCCATAGGGATCCCCACCCTATATAAACACTTGTTCTCTAGGGCTTGCCTCCTTCTTTCATTTATTTCAACATTGGAGAAGGAAAGGTATTGTCCCTCTTGGAAAAATCCCCATAAATCCATTTTAATTCCTTTTTGATCCTAGTTTCTTGCATTAGGACCTAACACTCTCCTATTTTCTGATTTCTGAGTTTTATCCCAGCTTTGGGACAATTTGGAGCACTTGGCACCAAGAGGAAGAATCCCCCATTTGGAGCTTTTTCATGTTTTTTTGCACCTATAGGTAAAACTCTCCAAATTGATTCAAACTTCAGTTTTCTTTGCATGTAGGGCTAGATCTAGGAGTCTCCTAGGTGTCCCTGAAATTTGGGTGATTTTCGTGTCCGTTTGGTGTCCGTATCGGACACGTGTCGTAGTGTTGTGTAGGTGTTCGATAGAATGCCTCAATGGATTGAATGTTAATGTTTTTCAAAACAAATTATATATTTGGATAGCTCTTGATATGTAGATTATGTTTGTACTTGTCTGAACACGATTTGAGTTGGTTTTCGTGTCCAAAACTGGACACGAACACGTGCACGAGGACACCGTGCAGTGCCCTGCTGCTCGGGGTCGACACAGGACACGACACGGCCCCTCGTGACACGATTTTTGGTGGACACGAGGGGGCAACCTCTGTCACCACTCTCCCAAAATTTGGGGTGACTTCGTGGAGTATTCGCGAAGAAATCGCGTTCGCACGGGTTTTGTATTGGACTGCTCACACACGACAGCCGCGTCTGATACGCACTGTTTTCTTGTACACGACACTGTATGGATTCGTTGCAGGCTGTGGGACACGTTCCCCTATGTTGGGCGAACCCACGTGCACGAGCACGAGGCACGTGTCGCCTTGTGTCGAGAGCACGATGGCTCGACACGGCTGCACGAGGCCATGTTACACTGTTTTTCCTGACACAGTTATTTCTTTAGTTTTGACACGATTGTGTCCACTTCGTGGACACGTGTAGGCTTGTGGGGACACGTGCACATGTGTCTGATGTGTACCAACCATGAACTTGTGTATTAACATGTTTTCTTTGAATTCGAATTGGTTCATTCTCCTAAAATCCTGAAATCACTGATACCTACTTCAATCCTGAAATTTCCTGATTTTAACTGATCTTTTGCAATGATTATTGTCATGGTTAGATTCATAGATAATGTTTATTAGTTACTTAGATGCTAGGTGTTGAGGAATGGAACTTCTTTTGATTTTGATGTGTAACTGTGAACTGAAACTGACATGGACTGTACTGAACTTCACTCAAGTCCTCACATTTCACTCTCATAGTTCAATTCTCTGATAATTACACTCACTCACTCTACATGCCACACATGCACTGCTTCCTGAGATTTGCATTGATCAAAAACCTGAGTTTTAGTTTAGCACTTCACTGAATTTACCTCTACATTGATTGCTATGTTGTGTTCTTCTAAACTGAGATACAATGTGAATAACTGAGAATATATTTTCTGTCATTTATTCCATTCCTGAGACACTCTTGAATGATTCCTGCACACATGTTTCACTGTCACCTAGGTTCTACACACAAACTGGAATGGGAACCTGAGAACTAATACCTCACACATTGTTTTTCCTGCCACATTGCTCCCTGATCATATGGTATCATCACCCTCTTTGACACTGTCACACATACACTGTTTTGACACTGTTTCACTCACTCACACTTTCTTTCTTTTGACAGTATCCCTCATCCCCTCACTTCACTGTGTTCCCATATCATACACATGCCTGTGTCACACACACACACACAACTGACTT
Organism: Iris pallida; assembly: GCA_029216955.1. Classification (NCBI taxonomy): domain Eukaryota; kingdom Viridiplantae; phylum Streptophyta; class Magnoliopsida; order Asparagales; family Iridaceae; genus Iris; species Iris pallida. The sequence continues at coordinate 54,146 of JANAVB010020369.1, read as the reverse complement.
TTGATACTATGACACCTGTTCCACACACACACACATTTTTCTTGCCACATTGTTTCCTGTCATAGGTATCACTGATCACTGTGGGAATAATTTCAAGTTTGTACTGAACTTTTGATGATTAATTACATGTATACTCTAGTGTCAGCTGCTATTGATGACACTGTCAGGACCTGGGAATTATATTCCTGATCTTGGTTCGCACATTGTTCACTGTTTCCTATCACAACTTGAGTTTAGTACACTGTTATCTAGTGTATTACACTGATTTACATTTCTTGAATGATGGTTTAGGATTCCTTGAGTTTGGGTTATATGGAGATGCGAGTATAGGGGCATATATGAGATGTGTGGAGTTGAGTTGATTCTTGATTTAATAGTTAACTTGGATGATGTATGTTGGTTAGATAAATCTGATTTTAGATGTTTAGATATGGTATTCTTATAGTTACACATATAGGTGTATAGGTATGGGGATTCATGTGACTTATGTGCAGTAGAAGGTAGCAGTAGGCAGGCTTGGGATAGCCTTACCTTGGCCTCCTTGGCAGTGGTTGGCAGTGCATTTCAGAACAGGCAATGCCTTGCCTTGGCAGTGCATTGCATTGCCTGGCTTCACATTACAGCATGCAGTAGGCAGCAGCTTGCCTTGCTTTGTATTGCATTGCAGTAGTAGGCAGCAGTTGCCTAGCCTTTGCTTGGCCTTGCAGGTGCTGCAGTGGCCTGGCTTTGCAATGCATTTCAGCAGCAAGCAAGGCAGTAGCAGCATTGCCTTGATGGCTTGGCCTGGCTTGCATTTGCATTCAGTGGTAACTGCAGTAGCCTTGGGTTGGCCTGGCTTTTGCAGCCATAGCAGCAGCTTGTTGCTTGGTTTGCCCTGTGTTGGCTTGGCTTTTGGCAATAGCATTAGATAAGGTAGCAATAGCAGTAGCCTAGGCAGTAGTGAGATGGGGTGGTGGTTGTATCAGAAGACCATGTGTGTATTTGTAGGTTCATGGATATGTGTATGAGATATGGAGAGAGGGTTAGGCAGCAAATTATGAGTAAGACTATAGACAATTATACATTAACTTATGGGTATACATGTGTGTAGGAGGTTAATGAGGTGAGGTGCTATGTGGGGCAGCCACTTAGTTAACTGGCCAAAATGGCCATGAGCCTATATACCTACTGTTTAGTGTTTAGGAGGAGAGGGTATCTAGTAGATGAGTGGTGTCTAAGGGTAGGTTTATGTATATAGGCAGTAGAGAATAGATAAGGATACATAGAGGGGGTATGGCTTTAGCCTAGGTATTGAGAGTTCCTTAGCAATGCTAAGGTAAGTGGGGTAACACATGTATTATAGGGATATGCAATATATGTATAAATAGATGCAAATGAAATGTACACATGAATGTATGTAATTATACTTGTATCTATAGGATGTATTTAGGCCTAGTGTATAGAGTGACTCTATAGGTTGTTGTTTAGACTTGAGTTGACTGGCCCTAGACCTAGTTTGACCAGATGTTGACTTGGTTTGACCAGGTTTGACTTAGAGTTGACTTTGACCTAGATTGGCCTAGAAATCATGTAGATTGCATCATAGACTCCATTCATCTTATTTTAAACATATTATAACCTGTATTACTCTGTTTAGGACACTGTGACTCTGGTGCAGACATCTGACATTACACTACTCTTTTCAGAGTATCAGGCGAGTACATTCTTTGATAGTTCTCTCATTTATTTGTCAATTACTGTATTTCAGTTCTAGTTAGCTGTATGTGATTCTCTGTTACAAACACGTACTATTATTTCTGGATTCATGTATACGACACACATTTATTTTCTGGCCTCATTTACTGGTATCATCATTTCCGGCTTCTATTACTGGAATCATTTACTGGAATCACCCCGGAATCATTTACTGGTATCATTGTACTTGGCTGGACTCATCTTGAATCATTGTGTCGGAATTCTGGATTCACTTGCTGGGAGGGGAAATACTAGAGTAAGACATGTAGACATACCCCATTACTGGAATCACCCCTACTGGAATCTACTGGAATGATAGCCATCTCACACCCGGCCAGGTGTGTGATGTGCCGGATTACCCATAGCCGTTTACATGTCGATCTCGGTATTTTAAAACACACTGCTAGAGTATAGGCTGGACTCACCCTGGAATCATTGATCACTATGACTGGAATCGTCCCTTGCTGGATTCATCTTGTATGAGATTCATCCTGTACTGGACTTACATTGGAGTTACACTGGTCTACATGTTGTCTGGACTTTATATCATATTACCCTGGTTCAGCTAGTTCATTTTTACAGTCTTCATTGCTATGATTCTTCTCTTGTTTAGTATTTACTTTCCTTGCACTTATCTGTCTTTCTTACCATCACCTGAATATAAACTGCCATTTCATCAATACAACTGCCTATAACTGCTTTATAGTTTTCTGTCATTTACTTGGGTTTTCTAGATGAGATGTGCTCGTTCCTGTCCTGACTGGACCTGTTGAAAATTTTACAGATGATTGCCCTGAGGACACATGCCCTACATTTTACTGAGGAGATGGCTTAGCTACCATGGCCCCGACACTCAGGAGTGATCGGGAGTTTAGTTAGTCTGTCTTGTTTTAGTTTTCCTGTTTAGACCTGGAGTTGTATATAGAGATTTGAGACTTGAGATGTATTTGAGATTTTCAGATATTGTTATTATTTCAGTATTTACTTTTGTCTTCAAATTCTTAGTTACAATTCTGTGTTATCTTATCGTGCTTAGACTGTGATTGAGATATACCTTATCTTATACTTGTCCTCCGTTCGGAGTTGATCATGATGAGTACATTATATGCTGCATGAGTTGATGGTTAGTTAGAGACTTAGAACAGCGTTCTACCGCCGACACTGCGGCGTAGGCTGGGCGCTGTTACGTACTCGTACCCTCACAGTGGGTGCGGGTCGTGACAATAATCTTCCGAAGAGATAATATCAATCTTCTGAAGAGATAATCTAAAGCGGGGATTTCACTGACTTGACTGAATCTTTCGGCTGGCCGCCTCACCGCGGAGTGGGCGACCTAACGGTCTTGCTCCTACGGAACCATGGTCGAAAGATTGAAAAAGTAGATATAAATTTATGAAGAGGTTTAATATGAATAGTTATTATTTACTCAGTATAGCTATAATAGCTATAATGGTAAGGTAACATGTTATGGGTCATGAAGTATCATATTTAAAGAAGATAACTACAAATTCTTTATTGTCATTCACTAAGTACAATATATTTATATGAACTCATATACATACACTAAAATGACATAACTTATTATTGATTTAATTCATATGAATGTTTTGATCTTATGAGAAATGCAGGTGAATGATATATATCTGATCCTCATTAAAGGGATACCACAAACAAGATATTTTTTTTACAATATTGAGGTATTTCGGAGATAAACAGAGCAAAATACTGCGACAATTTTCTCAAATCTTTCATACACTTAATGAAGCAAATAGAGAATGCATGATATAATTTCAGCAGTTCAACATATTAGTAAGAGTTGCGAGGTTCCAGGAATCACACAAACTGAAAACTCTTCATAAGGATATGAATATATAAATATATACGCAAATAAAGTATTCACACCAACTTAGTGTTAGAAATATTGCTTCTCTCTATTAAAAACCGGTAAAAAAAATAAAACAAATTAAAGTTACCAGCCTCCGGAGAAGTCGCGCACGAAGCACTGTCCTAAGAGTTGATTCAGGTTTATGTCCAGACTTGTTCCGAATGATCATAGTGGTAAAATTTTTGCTTTACCGGTATCCTGTGTCGCACACAACTCATGGAGATTGACCATGACTTAGCTCTTGCCCAGAGCAGGAGAGATTGGAATGGAAAGGAAAGAAAAAAGAAATACATGTTTGTGAAGGAGGAGGAACCATATGGTTACCTTTTTTTCTTCTCAAGTATATTCTAAATACTAAGAATATGGATACATATATAGGCAACCCCTCTTCCTACAAATTCAATAACTTTTAATATGATTTTATGGCTAGCGATGTAGCCATTTGGTTATTAAGCACCAGCCCATAAAATACCAATGAATAGAAAAATAAATATTGAACAACACAAAACAAAACGATTGAAAGTATTGAATATAAAATTGAATGACATTGAAGAGAGGAAGAAGGAAGTTGGGTTTTCTCAAATTATACAACAATCCTAACCCCCCCCCCCCAAAAAAAAATCCAAAACATCAGAAAGGAGGGGAAAAAAAGAATTCTGGGCAATTATATACTATGCATAGATGAGATGGACTGCAGCCTTGAATCTCACATATTGATTATTGTCACTATCTGAAGAATTGCTTGATGGACTATGCCTTGAATCGGACTTCTTAAACCAAATTCAGAAAATAGCACACATATTACGCTAGAGGTACTTGGGTCTATCGGGTGGCGCGTTAGATTGACCATGCGCACTTTTTTCATATTCATGAGAGTTGTCTTGGATCGCCTTGTCACATAGTCGCGGCCTTCACGACCTCTCACATAGATAAGCCCTCAAAGTGTTGGTGATTGGAGTCAACCCTACATAATTATGCTTGGACCTATTAAGAGTTTAAAACTCATCCTAACTAAATTAACCGGAACACTGTCACCATAGGGATTTGGTGTCCATGTACAACATCGTACCGCCTCTTGGGTATTAATTTAAGAGAATTTAATTTCAAGGTCAGTGTTCCATAATAGTCACCTTAGTCCAGCTTGTTCCTACCCATTGAACCGGTTTCTTGGGATCTCCAGTTAGACTCGATTGGGTTGCCAATGCTAGTGACTTACTTATGGGCTTAACCTCATCTTCCTCGATGATACTAGGATTAATTTTCTAGATAAACTCTTCGTCAAGAGTAGACAGACTCTTCGTCAAGAGATCTGTAAAGTTCTTTTATGACTTTATAGTCAAGAACTACAATTTTGCTTTTTAAGATCTTTTAATGTCTTAAAACGCTGCTGCATGTACCTGTTCATTTTAGAATTCACAAGATCATGCTTTTAGCATAATTTTAAAATAAATGACATATACAAAAATATGTTGATCATGTAAAGTATAAAATGTCTTAGCCATACAGCTTCAGTACAAGATGTAACTGAAGATAGCATTCTGAATATATAATACTCTTAGCTATGATTCTTACATAAACTCAAGAAATGACAACTCCTCATAGAGTAAAAAAAAATCCATAAATGGATTAGATGTCATATGAGTCAGTTATCCAGTTTGTACTAAAATAACTTTGTATGACATAAGAGTATCTAATATGATACAATTTTATAGTTGTCACGCCCCACAACCAGAATACAGGAGAGCGGGGGAGTGACTCAGCCAGCTACGTATTACGGATAGATTAATACCGTATAATACGATCAATGCTGTCTAACGACGAGGGGGTGCATACTACATAAAAGTCTCACTATGGTTACTCAACATCTATTGTCTCAATCATTCAAACAAGAAGCAATATTAGAGAACATGTAAGATAAAGCAGTAAGGCATCCCAAACGCGTCAAAATGTTCTTGAGATCTGGCTGTACAAAATATAGCCAGATGATATAACAAGGTATTATGTAAAAGTAAGTGCAAGACTATCCGACTAACATGTCGGTGCCAAGCGGCAAAATATAAAGTAAGTAGCAAAACGAGCAGGGAAGTAAGAAACCTACTCGTGTCCTCCTGCGATCATCCCTCTAGTATTGACCATCTTGGAGGTAGAAGTACGCTGAGTCTTCGGGAACTGGCTCTAAATCTGGCCATGCAAAACCAGAGAGGTTAGACCTCTAATAGCAAGTGCCATAAGGAAGCATGGCATGAGAATTAAAACCAGTGATAAGAGTTAAGAATATGATAAATAAGTCTCCGTTTGATACTGGGATTCACACAGTATCACGACACTTCGAACCAACTTCCCAACCAAACAAGGACAGAAGTTGACCCGTCATGTCCTGACATTCTGATCATCTCAGTAGTTAACATAATAGGTACGGTACACAAACAAATCAATTTAAACAGCAATACAACTACTACGGCTTGCTAACTGTAAGTTCCAATTTGCCCTGGAAATATACAATAAGGGATTCCTCAGTTCTTACTATGTACAAGCAAGGCTAGTCCATCTAATAATCAATTGCTCCAATCATGAATTAGACGAGTCCCAGTGGGACGCCCGTCATCAGTATATATAACAGTATAAGCAGATACCACTCCCTGCCCGTGTGGCAGATTTGCAGTATCTATGGGAACCAGTCGGCATGTCGGGACACTAATTATCTGTCATGACCCGCACCCGCTTTTTCGGATACGAGACATGTCCAAGCCAGCCTACGCCGCAGAGTCGGCGGTAGAACGCTGTCAAGCCCGCAAGAAATAAATGCTCAAAATCACAAAATATAATATTTGCTGCTCATTCACATTTCTAAGTTTATTACAACATTTACAAAATTTATATTTAAAGAAAAATACAAAGTTCTCACAATTAATGAAAATGACAACTAGTTCCACTATCTAGGTCGGCCTCAGCATACCCATGTCTTTCCAGTGCTAAGAGTGATCGCGGCTAAACCTAAAAAATGTTGGTTATCCAGTCAGAATTGGAACAAGTACACAAACCGACGGCAATGCAAAAACACAATAGAATTAACAAGACATGAAAATAACATATGAGATATGCAAACTGAAAAATACTGATGACATGGCACGATGGAGAAGTAAAAGAAAAATAAAAAGACATCTACCTATGTGGTGTAAAATATTATTTTCAACATGTAAACGGCTAGAGGTAAATAAGGCACACTGCACGTGTCGTGTGCAGCTGCTAGCATTCACGAAAGACACGGAGGATAGTTCTGGGTGGTCCACATATCTACTAAGATATTTCCCCTCCCGACTACTCCGTGTGACGAGCGTGTCAACAAACAGTAAGATATATGTATAGACATGAAATAAAAAGACTACTATGAATCGAAAGCAATCAGAAAGTGCACTTGCCTGAGGTCCTTAGCTGGTGAAACCAAAAATACCATATCACTCAATGAGCCACAATCAGTCAACACATGCAAAAGTCTCCAAATGCTGAAATAAATAGTACCAACGTTCTCAGAATAGTCAAATTAGCTAGGATTGCCTTTCCTTAAGTCCAATTCTGGATACAGGGGCAAAACGATAATTTCGGACAAAAACGATATCTGCCGTTGGACCCGCTTTGCACCGAAAAGCATGCCAGAGTCTATGGTCTCTAAAGTCGTCAAACTATATGTCAACAGGTCCGGTTTTCCGATACGAACCCAACCGTATGTCCAGAGTTGGATTCCGGTGGGCCGTGCACAAAATCGCCCGTTGAGTCGGATCGTGGGGCCCGCAAAACGGTGTTTCGATTCCACTATCTCAGAATTAGACCAAACTTGGCATACATGACCAGAAAAATGACACGGTCCTGTTGGCACAAGTTTCGTCTTGATCTGACGAGCGTGCACAAAGTTATGACTGAATTTGTATTGCACGAATACGGGGCGATTCCGACGGATACGCGTCAAATTCGTCGCGCACACGCGACCAATTTGAATTCCGCCAAAGCCCACACGTCCACGAAGCCGATACGCACCTTTCGATGCTTTCGGTTCGCGACCACGTCGCCCGGAATGGCGGAACGCACGTCGTGTGGATGAATTTTCATGTTTTTAAAACAGGTTTTTGTCAAAGTTCGGGATTCGATTTCTCGACACGTAGTCGATGGTTTTGGCTTCTGTAAAAACTTTTGTGAAGGCCTATAGGTCGTCTAAATATGTGTTCAAGTGGAATTTATAAACATTCACTGGATCGATCGAAATCGATCCTCGAATACGGGTGATTGGACTGTCCTACGCTCTGTTTTCGAACGGGTTTTTGATCGACTTCGTGTCGATTTCAAACTCAATTATAGTTCGATTTAAATCTAACCTAATACATTAATATAAAAGGGTATAGGTTAGCTATGTACCGGAAGGAACGGCTCGTCGAATGATTGCTCGTGCGCGAAGAATTCTCGTGCCGAAGTTGTTCATCCTCTGCACGCTGTTGCTGTCGTCTTCCCTGCGCGCGCTGCTGTTGTGGCTTGGCCGGCTGACTCTGGCGCTCGCACGGCGCGCGCGACCGTGTGGAAGCCGCCCAGGGTGGCACGTACGGTGGGTTAGGGTTTTCGAGTTATTGTCCCTCGATCTCTCATATATAGGTGCGGGTTTTCCCAGTTTGCGGCTGTACAAACAGAGGATCGGCCTGTGCTCGATTATCACTGGGTGGTTGGGCTTCTGGCCTGGTTTGGGCATGTGTGGTTGGGCCGGGATGAAAGGCTAAGTAGTTCAGCTCGGGTGGCCTGGCTCATGGGCTGAGCTGCCTGGGCCGGGCCTGGCTTTGGGCTCGGGCTGAGCTAAAGGCTGGGTTGGCCTTAGTATTATTTATTTTTTTTATTTTATTTACATATATAAATACTCATATTTATACATATACATATATTTATATATATATACACATGCATGTATATAAATTCCCATATATATACATATATCTATGTACATATATATATACACACACACGAAATAATATCTATATACGCCCACATATATCTATATATATACACATATATAATATATTCGTATATACACTTATTTCTATATTTCAATATATATTTCTATATATTTATATCTATATATATGATACATATATACATTTATATATATATATATATATTATATATATATATATATATATATATATATATATATATATATATATATATATATATATATATATATATATATATATAAGGGAGGTAGGGTGCCACCTCACGGGAGGGTGTCTACTTGTCACCCCTCCATGCTATCATCAAGCACATGGGTGCATGATGATAGCATGTGGGGGGTGACAAGTAGACACCCTCCATAGGGTGGCACCTCACCTCCCTCATCCTCTCTCTCTCTCTCTCTCTCTCTCTCTCTCTATATATATATATATATATATTATATATATATATATATATATATATATATATATATATATATATATATATATAATATATATTTCTATTATCAGTCTAGAGCTTTATTTATATAAATATGAATATATATAGATATGTAACCTTTATTCGACAACCAATAATAATAAAATAATATTATATATAATAACCTCAAATAAATAATAATAATGTAACAAAATTTAATAAGACAATAATGGTGTATATATACCATTATGCGCAGCCTAATAATCCCAAGATGCACAAAACCCATTTTATACAAAATGTCATTGAATGCCAACTAATAATAATATTTATAAAATCTAAAAATTACCATTTAAATAAAATAAATAATGATAAAAATATTTTGAAAAATTTCGGAAAGGGGAGCTACAAATCTACCCACCTTTAAAAATAATTTCGTCCTCGAAAGTCTAACTCATAACCATGTCTGAAATTCAAAAATAAAGGTAAAAGAATAAATCCACTATTACCACAATCTTCCTAAATTTTAATTCCTCAAAAATAGTTTGTATTCTTCTCCTAGCCATATAGCCTCCAGGACTTCTACCTACCTTTGGTCACCCTACTCCTCAAACTAAAAGCTTATAATCTGCTAAACTTGCTACCAATAGTTATTTACTACATACGGCCTCTATTATCCTCTCCTACCATTCAAGCAATCCAAACTTTAACAAGCAACACATTTACACAAGTAGCTAAGAATTATTTATAGATTATAATAAACATGACTATTCGTTACTCTAAAATAGAAAGGACAGGAAGATAAGATTAACCGAGATCAAATATGAAGCTTCAAGGACGGTAGAGAGTATCCGATACTGCAGATAAAAGAAGATTTATGAACCATTAACTTATTTGCTAGATTGGGCTACTCTAGTCCAGTCACTTGCTACATCAAAGAACCCTTCGCTCTTAGAGGGGCTTGCAATCCATGCAATACAGAAATTCTGTTCCTGAAATTCTAAACAAGGTTTCACAATAGAATAAAATTTGAGAAATCAAGGTTGTGGTCTTTTCCGTGGTTATTTAAACACACGAGCAAGGGTATAAATGAAATACAAGATTGTATCTCGACTTCCAGGTAGATGGACTAAGGGTTACGAATGACTTCACATTCTAAAGGCGGAGACTACATCATAGGTACAGGGACCTATTCCAAATAGTTCGATTTTACAGTCCAAAAATGGTAGTATGCATGGATGGGTTTTACTGGGTCTTAATGGGTTCCCTATTTGGACGTCACTCGTTGGTTGGATGAACCTTGGGTTTCAATCTATATTGACGGGACAAGATCCTAACTCTTTCTACTAGGTCAGGGTAACTTAGAGTAGGCTTCTACCCAAGAGGTTGAGCTAGTTGTCCGTCAGGTTGGTTAGCTAGATCCTTAAAGCCCAAAAATGCGCCCTCAGTAACTTTTGTGTTTAAGTAGCACATGAGGCCTCAATTGGGTGGCCCACTAGTGGCATGTGCGTAGTGGGCTTTGAGTAGGTCACAACCGTATGTTGGGTCGAATGAATTGAGTCAAGGTTGATGCTCTAGTGGGAGTTGGAAAGTATACCGGTATTGTGGTAAGGGTTATAGCTAGTCCTTTTGTCCTGAAAGTTGTACCACAAGAACAGAGTGCAAGGGGACGGGTTTGAGTGGGACATGATATACCTAGATGAAGGTGGACTCGTCTAGATCTTGCATATAAAATTTGTTGGAAGGTAATAGCTGGTCTCGTGCTCCAAATATTAATGACACGGCCGGGGACATAAAATGATCTAAATGGAAAGTGGGAGTCCATAGGGCACTAACTATCATTCTAATGGAAAATTATTCTAATCAATCGGTAATCTTCATATATCCCTAGAAGGCTTACAGTCTACCCACCTTAGAAGCTAGGATATGGTATTAGGAATAATAAGGCTAGAAGAATTCCAAAGTCCGGATACTGTACCTCGACTCTTGTTAATAAGGAATGAGGCACGACATAACGGGTACGATAGATATAAGTCAAGTCAAGGATCGTTCCTTACTAAATGGAAAACGAGTGTGTACAATGACACACGGTCGATAAAATAGAATGATCTACCCGTCCATAATGTACAAGAGTTATCGACGGGGTAACCAGCTCTAGGGCACATCATATGAAAAGGTTCATAACAACTGGGTCATGAATTTCTATGTTTGTCAAGCCTGCCAGTCTATTGTCACAAGGGTTCTAGTTAAACTAAGCTTCAACAAATAATTAGAGGCTCACAACATTTGGTCTCTTAAGAATAGGTAGTCTCCTAGGTTGGCATTTGATCAAGGGGAAAGATCTTAATCATTCTCGGACTCCAATGACTAGAAGACCATGATAGTAGGTTTTAGGGTTGAAAGGAGGACTAGTAACTCAAGGCAAGGTTCCAGTCACAGGGCTGGCCGATGGTGGCTACCCTTGTGTATACAACTATCATAGCCATGGGGATACTCGGTATCTATCTATGAATTACGAGCTTTCGTCTTTCCAATCAGTGAAAGACAAAAACAATGAAGAGTTTAAGAGATGTCACTGAATATAATTACGTGATTCAAAAGCGAAGGTATAATTCAAGAGGAATTGTCAAAGCAGTCGCGGCTGAGATCCTAGAGACATCTACATCTCAATCCGCGTAGGATAATTAGATGAAGAGCGAACCAATGCATCATGGTTGATCAGACCGTAATACAATGATTCTGATTAGACAATATGTTAGCGGGCGTCCCCAATAAACATACTTCTCGAATCAAGCTCGATAAAAGAGTAAGCTTGTAAAACTAGGTTGTAATAGCAACATTGGTCAAGATAGTCAAAATATAAGTAGGCAAGATTTTTGGAAAGGAGGCACAAGTAGTTCAAGTTTTGAGAGAATCAAAATCTTACCTGGTGTTCTTGTTCATATAGTTTTCCTACTATCTTCCTATCCATAAGGCCTTGGTCGACTAATGAGTTATGAAACTCTAAATTCTATATTCTAGGTAAATCCTTGGTTCCGTGATTCAGATATGATATGCTATCAGATACTCCACCTTATATTGACACAAGGTCTAAAGAGGTCAACGAAGGTGTAGTTTTAGTAATGCTCCATAACCTATGATTCCTTGAAACAATTTCAACCCTATGGGTCGTGCATCGCCAGTACGCTGCTGGCTGGCCATCGTAGTCGTTGAAACTACTCCAACTATATTCCTAAGAACTTCAAGGAGCTGCTAGAGATTCAAACAGGTCGACTATGATAGAAAGCATAAATATCTGCCTATAAGTCTCAATCCTTAAAGTAAAAGATCGATCGGGGAGGAAATAACTGAAGACAAGGAAAGTAAGAACGTCCTAACATTTATTTCATATATATTTCAAATGGTTGAGGGAAAAAACTTTGAATCAAATCTGACTTGAGATTCATATATGAATAACAGGATCAGAAATTACAAACTAATTCTTTACAGCAATTAGGATTTTAAAACAGGCAATTCTAACTTATGGTATAAGATTTATATCTAATACAGCAAAAGAAAATTAAACAGTTTATCAAAATTAACGCCTTAATTCTAGGCAAGTCTAACATACCAAGCGAATAGTATATCTACATTGGATCACATTGTCATATCAAAAGTAATAGTGTACCTATAGGGATCTAGCAAGCTATCTAAATTGCATGGCCTATATAATAACCTTAACTACCCAACGGTCAATTTGTACAGGGGACTCCTAGTCCTAGTCATCATCTTAAATTATTTTAATCCTAATTGTGAATGAGCATTTCCTGAGCGCAGGCTCGCAATAGTACAACTAACGTACCATCACAAGTTCGCAATCTTTTACGAAAACTGACCTGCATGGGCCACCACAAAAACTTGTCACGACCCGCACCCGCTTTATCGGATACAAGACGTGTCCAAGCCAGCCTACGCCGCAGAGTTGGCGGTAGAACGCTGTCAAGCCCGCAAAAAATAAATGCTTAAAATCACAAAATATAATATTTGCTACTCATTCACATTTCTAAGTTTATTACAACATTTACAAGATTTATATTTAAAGGAAAATACAAAGTTCTCACAATTAATGAAAATAACAACTAGTTCCACTATCTAGGTCGGCCTCAACATACCCATGTCTTCCCAGTGCTAAGAGTGATCGCGGCTAAACCTAAAAAATGTTGGTTATCCAGTCAGGATTGGAACAAGTACACAAACCGACGGCAATGCAAAAACACAATAGAATTAACAAGACATGAAAATAACATATGAGATATACAAACTGAAAAATACTGATGACATGGCACGACAGAGAAGTAAAGGAAAAATAAAAATACATCTACCTATGTGGTATGAAATATCATTTTCAACATGTGAACGGCTAGAGGTAAATAAGGCACTCTGTACGTGTCGTTTGCAGCTGCTAGCATTCACGAAAGATACGGAGGATAGTTTTGGGTGGTCCACATGTCTACTAAGATATTTCCCCTCCCGACTACTCCGTGTGACGAGCGTGTCAATAAACAGCAAGATATATGTATAGACATGAAATAAAAAGACTACTATGAATCGAAAGCAATCAAAAAGTGCACTTGCCTGAGGTCCTTAGCTGGTGAAACCAAAAATACCATATCACTCAATGAGCCACAATCAGTCAACACATGCAGAAGTCTCCAGATGTTGAAATAAATAGTACCAATATTCTCAGAATAGTCAAATTAGCTAGGATTGCCTGTCCTTAAGTCCAATTCTGGATACAGGAGCAAAATGGTAATTTTGGGCAAAAACGATGTCCGCCGTTGGACCCGCTTTGTACCAAAAAGTGTGCTAGAGTCTATGGTCTCTAAAGTCATCAAACTATATGTCAACAGGTCTGATTTTCCGATACGAACCCAACCGTATATCCAGAGTTGGATTTCGGTGGGCCGTGCACAAAATCGCCCGTTGAGTCGGACCGTGGGGCCCGTAAAACGGCGTTTCGATTCCACTGTCTCAGAATTGGACCAAACTTGGCATACAGGACTAAAAAAATGATACGGTCCTGTTGGCGCAAGTTTCGTCTCGATCTGACGAGCGTGCACAAAGTTATGACTGAATTTGCATTGCACGGATACGGGGCAATTCCGACGGATACGCGTCAAATTCGTCGCGCACACGCGACCAATTTGAATTCCGCCAAAGCCCACACGTCTACGAAGCCGATACGCACCTTTCGATGCTTTCGGTTCGCGACCACGTCGCCCGGAATGGCGAGACGCACGTCGTGTGGATAAATTTTCATGTTTTTAAAACAGGTTTTCGTCAAAGTTCGGGATTCGATTTCTCGACACGTAGTCGATGGTTTTGGCTTCTGTAAAAACTTTTGTGAAGGCCTATAGGTCGTCTAAACGTGTGTTCAAGTGGAATTTATAAACATTCACTGGATCAATCGAAATCGATCCTCGAATACGGGTGATTGGACTGTCCTACGCTCTGTTTTCGAACGGGTTTTTGATCGACTTCGTGTCGATTTCCAACTCAATTATAGTTCCATTTAAATCTAACCTAATACATGAATATGAACGGGTATAGGTTAGCTATGTACCAGAAGGAACAGCTCGTCGAATGATTGCTCGTGCGCGAAGAATTCTCGTGCCGAAGTTGTTCATCCTCTGCACGCTGCTGCTGTCGTCTTCCCAGCGTGCGCTGCTGTTGCGGCTTGGCCGGCTGACTCCGGCGCTCGCATGTCATGCACGGCCGTATGGAAGCCGCCCAGGGTGGCGCACACGGTGGGTTAGGATTTGCGAGTTATTGTCCCTCGATCTCTCATATATAGGTGCGGGTTTTCCCAGTTCGCGGCTGTGCAAACAGAGGATCGGCCTGTGCTCGGTTATCACTGGGTGGTTGGGCTTCTGGCCTGGTTTGGGCCTGTGTGGTCGGGTCGGGCTGGAAGGCTGAGTAGTTCAGCTCGGATGGCCTGGCTCATGGGCTGAGCGGCCTGGGCCGGGCCTGGCTATGGGCTCGGGCTGAGCTAAAGGCTGGGTTGGCCTTAGTATTATTATTCTTTTTATTTTATTTACATATATAAATACTCATATTTATACATATACATATATATATATATATTTTTTATACATATACATATATATAAAAATACATATACATATATTTTTTTTTATACATATACATATACATATATATATATATATATATATATATATATATATATATATATATATATATATATATATATATATATATATACACATGCATGTATATAAATTCCCATATATATACATATATCTATGTACATATATATTTACATATATATATATATATATATATATATATATATATATATATATATATATATATATATATATCTATATATATATATATATATATATATATATATATATACACACACACACACACACGAAATAATATCTATATACGCCCACATATATCTATATATATACACATATATAATATATTCGTATATACACTTATTTCTATATTTCAATATATATTTCTATATATTTATATCTATATATATGATACATATATACATTTCTATATATATATATATATATATATATATATATATATATATATATATATATATATATATATATATATATATATATATATATTTTATATATATATATATATATATATATATATATATATATATATATATATATATATATATATATATATATATATATATATATATATATTTCTATTTAGCCTAATACATGTATTTCCTATGAATACATTTCCACATATATATATATATATATATATATATATATATATATATATATATATATATATATATATATATATATATATATATATATATATATATATTTCTATTATCAGTCTAGAGCTTTATTTATATAAATATGAATATATATGGATATATAACCTTTATTCGACAACCAATAATAATAAAATAATATTATATATAATAACCTCAAATAAAATAATAATAAATGTAACGAAATTTAAGAAGACAATAATGGTGTATATATACCATTATGCGCAGCCTAATAATCCCAAGATGCACAAAACCCATTTTATACAAAATGTCATTGAATGCCAACTAATAATAATATTTACAAAATCTAAAAATCACCATTTAAATAAAATAAATAATGATAAAAATATTTTGAAAAATTTCGGGAAAGGGAGCTACATTATCCCAAAGATGGCTGTCATGTAAGAACTCGGGAATCCATTCTCTCCATGCAATCGTTATTTTATTTATCTTAATAGTCCATATGTTGGTTGAAATCTCATGCCGTGGATCATGGTCATTCAGAATGAGTACTTCCGTACAGGATACGATATGCACAACTCTAGAACGATGCCCGTACGGTTAGGTTGTAGGTCTTACATAGCGTATTGCAATAATCAAATCTAGCCACGGAATAATCATGTCTTGACTGTAAGATACACATGCTGCTTTTGCAGAAAAATGGAAGTCAACATGTGTCCATATGCCAATGTTCGGATCGGCTAGTCGATCGCAATAATTTATGGTTAATACATGAACGTGTCTCATTTAATTCAATAAGACGACTAGCCAGTCTCTTAGTTCCAACTAGGAACGCATGATCAATCATTAGTCAAGGTAACAATCAATGTCAATTCGTGATAAGGCATGAAAGTCGACTAGCATTTGGTATGGTCGAGTCTATAACTCTCAGGGTTAAGTTCTAGTCATTCTGGGTATCCATAAATCAATCAAGGCACAGGGCACATTCCATACAACAATAGGTATTAAAAATATTAACATATCATGGTTATATCTAGTTCATGTCAAAAGGCGTAAGGATATAATAAGGGGTGCCATGCGCCTAAGGAGTACGCTCAATGAAATGCGCCAAGCCAGAGGAGTACGCCCAATGAAATACGCGTAAAGGAACTTTACGCGTGAGGAAAGTTTACGCATGAAGGAATAAAGCTTACGCGTAAAGAATAACGTTACGCGTAAAGAAATAGAGTTACGCATGAAACTTGCATGCGTAAAGGGTCGAGTTATGCGTAAAGCTTGTACGCATAAAGAGTTAAAGTTTACGCATGAATGAATATACGTAAAGAATAGTATTGCGTGCGTAATGGAAGTACGCGTAAAAATAACATTACACGTGCGCCATTGTACGCGTAAAGAATAACATTGCACGTAAAACATTGTACGCGTAAAAGAATAACATTGCGCGTAAACTTGTACGCGTAAAGAATAATGTTACGCGTAAATGAATATGCGTAAAGGAAAATATTACGTATAAAATATTGTACGCGCAAAGGAAGTATGCCAAGCCAGAGTAGACTTGCGTATTCCAGATTCACGCTGACATGAATGATCGTGGGCGTAGATCTTGATATTATGCGGACATGTAAAACGTAGGCGTAGAGAACCTCTCGAACTCCAATTCCATGAAACCTTCAATCGAAGCCAAAAATGAGACTTCCATGGATCAAATTGGGGTATAACACAAATCTCAACAACCTGGACTGCTCAAAATTTGGAAATAAGGAAGTTTGAGAGGTCAAAACCATTAAAATCCGAAAATAGCAATTTCTAGATCTACAAAAATAAAACTCTCAAAACGAAAAATGTCAAGTTCTAAACTATCTTAGAATCATGGGAGGAGGCTAAATAAACCATAAAAATGGGTTTTTATGTGAAAGCAAGATGTACTTGCCTATGCTCTTGGTAGGTAGAGAGAGTTATGAGGAAGAAGAAGGAGAGTAAATGAGAATGAATGAAGAAAGAGAAAGGGTTGGGCATTAAATGGAGATGATGGTAGGTAGGGAGTTGGTTGGGTTGATGATGAACCACCAAAACAAACCAACCCAAGCCGAACCCAAGAGCAAAAACAAAAGCAGAAAATAAAGTACAGAAAAATAATTAGCGTAAAAATTAAAGGAATTAAATACAGAATAAATGCATCATAAATATTAAATAAATTCATTCAAGCAGTACACATATTAAAATACGTATTCTGGGAACGGGAAGTGACATCTCTACCCTTCTTAGAAAAATTCCGTCCTCGAAATTTCAAATCCAAGCAGGCCAGAAACATCAAAGCTAGACTAATCCAAGTACAAGCAATTCTAGCGAGCAAGCAGTCATTCTACAATATCAATAGCAAGTAATATATATATATATATATTTATTTATTTATCAATCTACGATATCAAGCAATTTCTACTCATAGGGTGATAAGCATGGGGAATCAAGACAATCAAGGTACACAGAAAGAAATATACCTTGTGAGCCAAATAGGTGTGGATACCGTGATCAAATATCATCCTCACGTTTCCACGTTGACTCTCCTAAGGAGTGATGACCCCAAGCAACTCGGACAAGGCTAATTGTTCGGTTCTTGAGTATCTTCTCCCTTCGGTCCAAAATGGACACCATCTGTTCCTCGTAAGACAGGTTGGTACCAACAACCAGCTCAGAATGATCGAGGATATGGTTTGGGTCCGATACATACCTATGAAACTGAGATACATGAAACACATCATGCACCTCTCGTAACGAAGGTGGAAGGGACAAACGATAAGCAATATCGCCTACCCTATCAAGGATAGCGAATGGGCCTACGTATCGCGGACTCAACTTCCCGTGAATGCCAAACCAAATGACTCCACGAGTATGTGAGATCCGCAAGAACATGTGGTCCCCAACAGAAAATTCTAGCGGCCTACGATGCTGGTCTGCCCAATGACGATGCCGATCTTGCGCAACTCGAAGTCGCTCCCTAATCCCCTTAACCACTTCAACCGTCTGAACAATCATCTCTAGGCCTAACATCTTCCTCTCCCCGATATCATCCCATGCCAGTGGCGACCTATACTTCTTACCATATAGTGCTTCGAATGGTGCCATCTGGATATTGCGTTGATAACTGTTGTTGTATGAAAATTCGACTAAGTACAGGTGACTCTTCCAAGATCCTCCAAAATCTAGGGTGCAAGCTCGTAACATATCTTCTAAAGTCTGGATTGTTTTTTCTGATTGCCTGTCCGTCTGTGGGTGGTAAGCCGTACTATATCTTAACTTGGTACCCAGGCTATGATGTAAACTCTTCCAAAAATATGATGTAAAACGGGTATCTCTATCTGACACAATACTTACAGTGTCACTTCTCGTTCCCAGAATACGTATTTAAAATGCATGTACTGCTTTAATACATTTATCTAATATTTATCCTGTATGGTTCTGTATTTAAATTCCATAAATTTTATGTTAATTAATTCCTGCAATTTTATTTCAGCATTTTTCATTCTGTTTTGCTTTTGGGTTCGGCCCGAGTTGATTTATTTTCGGCCATTGGATGGTTCAAACAAACCCCCACCATCTCTTCATTTAAAGTCCCATTCCTTTTCTCTCTCTTCATTACTTCACCATTATTATTCTTCTTCCTCATAAACTCTTTCCCCACCTACCCAACCGCATAGGCAAGTGCCAAGTTGCTTCTCGATGGATCTCTATTTTTGTTGTTCCATTGTTTTCCTCTCAAGATTCTTAGATACTTTAGTATTTAGTATTTACAATTTCCATGGTTCATTTCATGTAGATCTAAGTTTAATGTATTTTCGGATTTCTTAGGTTTTGATCTAGTAACTTTGTTATTTTCTAAGTTTCGATGGTTTCATGTCTTAGAGAATTTTGTTCTACCCCATTTTGACCTATGGAAGTCCAGATTTAGGCTTGGAATGAAGGATTTAGGGAGCTTGGAAAGCAATGGCTTCCCATGGTTCTTCTTCTCAGAAAGTGGAGAAGAAAAACAGTGCTTGGCCGCATGAGTTTTCATGCGGCAAGTCTTCTCCAGCCGTATAAACTCTGAAGCATTCGGCCGCATGAAGTGTTCGGCCGCATGAAGTGTTCGACCGCATAAAATGTCTGGCTGTATGGGGTGCCTGGCCGCATGTATTCTGAGCGACATAAGGCTTGGTAATCCTAGCCGCATGGACCTTGGCGATTTCCAGCCGTATGGCATCTTAAGCCGCATAAGGATCAGCTTCTGACCGTATAAGCTTGATGCTTTCCAGCCGCATATGCCCCGTCCATTTTTAGCCGCATGAGCATTATATCCTGGCCGCATAAGGACCCGAGTCCTATCTGGCCGCATATGACCTAACATTGTTCGCATGACTCTTTCATGCGATAAAACTTTCAGCCGCATGACCCTTCAGCCGCATGAAGCTCATCTCGGAGCCGCATGAGTACATGATCTTCTTACCGCATAAGGCTCAGCTCCCAAGCCGTATATAGGTTGTCAATTCTCAGCCGCATAAGTGCACGTTGTCCTTAGCCACATAAGCCCAGTCTTCCATGGCCGCGTGTCATTGAGTCGCATGCCGCATGAGCCCTGTCTTCTTCTTGCCGCATGAGACTCGAAACCAGCCGCATGAACCATTTAATTCTCGACCGCATAAGCTCGATACTGTTCAGCCGCATGAACCAATAATTTTTCAGCTGCATGAATGCTAGCCATAATGCCTTTTGGGTGATTTTGTCCCGAGTTGACATTTATTGACATTGATTGATTGTCTTGGCATTTATTAACATTAATCGTTATCTTGACATTAAATTAACATTGATTGTTATCTTGATTAATAATCGATCATGCGTTCCTAGTTGGAACTAAGAGACTGGCTAGTCGTTGTCACGACCCGCACCCTGTGTAGGG
This sequence comes from Iris pallida, assembly GCA_029216955.1. Taxonomy (NCBI): domain Eukaryota; kingdom Viridiplantae; phylum Streptophyta; class Magnoliopsida; order Asparagales; family Iridaceae; genus Iris; species Iris pallida. Next base: position 33,416 of record JANAVB010020369.1, on the reverse strand, counting down.
GCACGAGAAGTGGGTACGTCCAGCCTACGCCGCAGTGTCGGCGGTAGAACGCTGTCCTAGGTTGCTAACTAATCTCATGCAGTGTATATAATGTACTTGCCAAGATCTCAACTCCGAAGAGAGGACAAGTAAAAGATATGATATACTCAATCACAGTCTAAGCACGATAAGATAACACAGAAATCTAGATACCAACTAACAACAACAAAAATTAAACTACTAAAATAATAACAACAATATCTCAAACAAACTCTAATACAACTCAATATCTCAAACTTAATACAAACAAGCTCAAACATGAAAGCTAAGTAAGCCTACTAGCTAAACTCCTGAATCACTCCTGAGAGTCGGAACCAAAGGTAGCTAATCCCTCACCAGGTCCATGGTAAGTAGGGCATGTGTCGTCAGGAGTATCATCTGTAATATTTTCAACAGGTCCAATCAGGACAGGAACGAGCACATCTCATCTAGAAATCCCAAGTAAATGACAAAGACTATAAAGCAGTTTTTAGACAGTTATACAGATGAGTATGGCAGTTTTATACAGATAATGATGTAGAGAAACATTGAGGGTACAAGGAAAGTAAAGTAACTAACAAGAGAAGAAAATATGGCAAAGAAGACTGTAGTAAACTAGCTGAACTAGAATAACATGGTATAAGTCCAGACAGTATAAAATGTAATCCCAGTGTGAGTCCAGTCCATATAATCCAATGCTAGATGATTCCAGTACAAGATGAGTCCAGTAAAATGAGTCCAGAAGTGATCCATGATTCCAGGGTAAGTCCAGACTATACTCTAACAGTGTATTTTAAAATACTGAGATCAACATGTAAACGGCTAGGGGTAATCAGGCACATCGCACACTTGGCCAAGTGTGGGATGGCTAGCATTCCAGAATAGTTCCAAGGGAGGTGGTTCCAGATTTTAGGTATGCTCACATGTCTACTCAAGTATTTCCCCGCCCATAAGTGAATCCATAATCCAACACTACAACCAGTATGAGTCCAGCCAATGATTCCAGAAATGATTCCAGTAGGGTGATGCCAGTAGTGATTCCAGATATAGAGGCCAGACATGAATAAATGAGTGTCGCATGTAATGGATCCAGCAATACTAATCATGTTTGTACAGAGAATCACATATAGCTAACTAGAACTGAAATACAGTAAATGACAAGTAAATGAAAGAACTATCAGAGAATGTACTCGCCTGACACTCTGGAAAGAGTAGTGTATTATCAGATGTCTGTACCAGGGTCACAATGTCCTAAAATAGAGTAATACAGTTATAACATGTCCAAAATGAAGGTAAATAAAATCTACAATGCAATCTATATGAATTCTAAGCCAATCTAGGTCAAAGTCAAACTTGGTCAACTCTACAGTCAAACTAAGTCAAATCAAGTCATATTAGGTCACAAGAAGTTAAACTAAGTCAAATAGAGTCAAACAAGGTCAACAAGTCAAGGTTAGTCAAATCTAGGTGAAAGTCAACTCTTGGTCAACATTCAAAACAAACTAGTCAAATATTAGTCAACATGATCAATCTGGATCAAGTCTAGGTCAAACTTAGACCAACTAAGGTTTTGGTCAAACAAGACTAGTCAACAAGGTAATTAGGTCAATCTTGACTAATGGCCAACTTCTAGTCAACCCCTAAGACTAACACCAATCATGACACAACTCCTAAGTATACCACTTAACCCCATACATATCTTAATTTACATAGGGCTATCCATATAACCCATATGGTCAAGCCTAATCAACAAGTTAGGGTTAGTCAAATCTAGTCAAACTAGTTGTTTTAGGTCATTCCTAGTCATTTCTAGGTTAACTAGGTCACTTTTGACCTAAGGTTGACTTTGGTCAACCCTTAGTCAACAAGGGTCAACATGTTGGGTTTTGGGCCATTAGGGCTAAATACTTGGCCATAGGCCATAGTCATAGGTTTTCCATAGAACCTATACCTAGTAGTTATACATATATATATATATCTATATATATAGACTCTATCTACCTACTACCCATATGTCAAAATAGGAATACTATATATAATACAAACCCACATACATATATATATATATAATATCACTACATGAGAACTAATACAAATATATATATATATCATATATATATACACACACACACATATATATATATATATATATATATATATATATATATATATATATATATATATATATATATATATATATATATATATATATATATATATATATATATATATATATAACCTATTTATATATTACATATATATATATAGAGAGGGATATAGAGTGAGAGAGTGAGAATGAGAGAGGGACAGTGAAAGAGAGTGAGATTGAACAGTGAAGGGGGAGTGAATGGGCTGGACTGGAATGGGGGGGGGGTTCAGATTTCCTGAGACAGGAATCAGCCCCCAACCCAACACACACAATACAGACCTACATATATACACATATGTATACACATGTGTACACACATGTAATTACACCCAAAACTTCATCTACACACACACTAATATATATATAACATGTTCACTAACTAATAACACATCATTATATGCAAAAATCATCATTAAAATACAATCAAAATTCATTTTTTTACAAAACTGGAAAATTTACAGAAAGTGGAAATAGGACAACAAACCCTCGACTTAGGTTAGTTCAAACTCCACCCAAACCGAACTATGATGGCCTAAGGTTGGTTGGTAAAGATAGCCCCTAGGTTAGTCTAGGTCCCTAGTAGCCTGACACGGTGTCACGACACGACACGGCGTGTCCACGCGGGTTTAAAGTCGCACGGGTAAATTAGACACACACTGATACAGTGCGTATCACACACGATTTCAAATCGTTCTAGGACACGACACAAGGCGACACAGGCCTCGTGCTCGTGCCCAGAGGTGCGTCTAGGGTTGGGCTTCGTGTCTATGGGCTTGATACGCGTCCACATGTCGTGTAGAGGGGACACGACACACGTATCAGAAGCCCTAAAATACGTGTTCAGACTGCGTGTCAGTGTTTTCGCGTGTCTCGTGTTCGCGACACGGGACACGTGACACCACATGGTTGTGTCCAATGTGTTCGCCTATGGATAGGCTTCGTGTCCATGACACTACGAAGTGTCTACGTGTCGTGTACAGTGGACACGACACGCTCAAAGTCGAGTGTCTGTGTGTGTATACTGTGTATAGAACGACCCTTCATGAGTCGATTTCGTGTCCGACACGACACGAGCACACCCCAAATTTTGGGTACGACTTGTCAGTCAATGCCCCTACGTGCATGCCAAATGGCAAGTGTCCAAGTGGTGTATGTGTCGAGAAAACGTGTCTAGGTAGCAGGACATATTTACAGTGTAAATGTATGTGTCCAGTGTGTTGTGTCCGAGAGCTTTGTGTCCAGTTTTGGACACGACACAAGCTCAAATGTGCTCAGTGTATAGGGGTTAGGTTTAGCTAGGTCTAGGCTAGAATTTGGTTCAAAAACATTTGGAAAACAGTGTGTATTTTATACTATGACAGTGAGCAATTTACACTAAAATTCAATGATTTAACAAATAGGATACGTGTCCGATACAACACCAAACAAACCCTAAAATTTACAAAACCTAAAAACAGGGCTAGGGTTTACCTAGATGCATGCAATTGTGAAGAAAAACACTATATTAACAAGGTTTAGGAATAATTACCTCTTGGTGCACAAAGTCTTGAATTTCACTAAATGAGGGTGTGTATCCTCTAACCTCAACTTTTCCTTGCTTGATGAAACTTGAGTAGCACACTTCCCTAGGCTCCCTTAGATTGTAGGTGACCTAATGGAGAAAACTAGAGGTTCAAAGCTTGTGTAATGAGAAAGTTATGGTCAAAAGAGTGGAAGGTTTTCTAGGTTTTTCTTGGTTTTTGATTTCTCATGAAACTTGTTTTTTTTGAACTAAGTGTTAACTATATAGGAGAGAGGGGGGCAAGGGGCTGTCATGGGGTTACTTGGCCGGCCACAAGGCATGGGGGGGGGGGTTCAAAGCTTCATGGTTAAGGCATAGACTTTGTTGCCAAAGTCTTGATATTTTGAGTGATTTTAGGAAAAAATCCTAAAAGGTGATTTAGATATTTCTAATACTTTGACTAAAAGGAAAAATCATTCTCCTAGTCATTCTATGGTTATTGCTAACCTATAGATTAGGGTAACTAGGTTAGGGATTATCAAGTCACTAATCAAAAGTCCACGAATAGTAAAATCTCACTAATCCTACTTAATTTCTAGAAAATTACCAAAATACCCCTTAGGCTAAAAATCACAATTTGATGTTCTAAAAGCTTGGGTAGGCTCACATGATCATGTTTAGTCTCTAGGTTAAATAACCTCTATGGTTACACTAGGGTTTATACTAGTAAATCACCAAAGTCATAAGTCATGACTTTAGAAAATAGTTTTAATCAAACTAAAATTTACCAAAAATCATACCATGACTAAAACACCATTATTAATTAATAAATTAATAAAATTTTCAAAAATAACCCATTTTTAGAAAAATTGGGTGTTACAAGTCTACCCTCCTTAGAAGAATTTCGTCCTCGAAATTAAGATGGTCGTACTCCTTCTAGGTCACACCCCCAGTCAATCAAAGTCAAAAGATAACATGCAATCATAGACCTACTGGTCATGATTCTACAGTCTCAAAAGGGTAACTATGCTATCTAGCATATCACAAGCATATCCTGACAGGTACTAATGGAATCACACAACAAGATGGGAAAAGAAGGACAGGAAAGACAAACCTGCTAACCCGTCACCTGCAGCGTTGGTCTCCTCGACCGTCATCGCAAAAGCTCCACCCCTCTGGTGCTGAGCTACAGGTGGCCTAGCACCCTCATAAGGAGGTGCAACTGGACAATCTATCATCTTGTGGGCACCAGAGCCACAAAATAGACAAACCTTCAGCCTCCTCCTACAAGACTCCCAAATATGCCCTACCTTCTTGCAATACCCATAACTCTGTATCCTCTGATCCTGTCCTCGAGGCTGATGCTGAACTCTAACAGGTGCCTGCTGAATGTGAGGCCTCTTGGTCTGACCTCCACTGCTACTGGCTCCCTGAGCGTCGCGGCCCCTCTTGAGCTTCAGCTCAAGATCATCCTCAGCTGCCATCGCTCCTGTCAGGATCTCCTCAAAGGTGGCATTCCTGTCACTCTTGGTCAAGGACTTGACCTCCTTGACCAAGCCCTTCCTGAATCTCCTCGCCTTCGCTGTCTCGCTAAGGCCCTCCACAAATCTGCTCAACCGGCAAAACTCACCAGAATACTCCTCTACAGTCTGGTTCCCCTGAACCAGGTTCTCGAACTGGGTCTCCAAAGCACCGATTGCCTGATCCGGGAAAAACTTCCTCTTGAAGAGCTCCTTGAAAACTCTCCATGTCTGTCCTGGAGTGCCTACTCTCGGGTCCGTCTGATACCAGGTACGGGCAAGATCCCGCATCTGGCTGGCTGCTGTCTCTATCTGGAGTCCGGCTGGTATCTCCGCCAGTCGGAAGATCTCCTCAATGTGCTCAATCCAGTCATCAGCATAAAGAATCCCCTCTGTCCCTAAGAAGTCCCTGGGGTTCATCTTCTTGAACTCCTGAATGCCCGAAATCTTCTGCTGTCGCGGCTGTTCCAATCCTCCTTGTGGCTGGACTGCCAACCTCTCCATCGTCGCTCTAGCCAGCTGATGGACCTCATCAATGCCTCTAGTAAATGCCGTCGTCTGACGCTGCTGCTGGGTCTGCTGCAACTCTAGGAACTGCTAGAAATATGTAAACATCTGTGCAGCATCCACAAATCCAGATGGCATCTGCTGCTGGTACTCCTGCTGGTACTGCTGGAACTGAGGCTGATGAAACTGCGGGGGAGGCATGTCTGGGGTAGCTAGGGTAGTCCTCTGAATAGGTGGAGGAGGACTACCAAAAGTAGATACTCCTATGTGAGCAGACGTAAGGAGTGGTACAGTCCCAGCTGTAGGCTGTACTGGACGAGAAATGACAGACCTCTCAGAATCTGCCGGCACAGAGCGATGTGACCTAGTCTCCACCATCCTGAAGACAGATCAATAAGGAAGTCAATAACGGTACAAGGATGACAGTATCAAGGATAATGCAAAAATAGATTATACTGATTTGAACAAAAGTCAGTAGATTCAAATCCCTGGAAATTTCCTAGTTGTGATTGAGTATCCTCTCTCTAAGCCTATTATCAAATCCTATCACAGGCTGTAGTGATACTCTACTTCGAATACCACTACATATACTCGAGACTTGCATGGGCCACCACTAAAAATGTGTCACGACCCGCACCCTGTGTAGGGGCACGAGAAGTGGGTACGTCCAGCCTACGCCGCAGTGTCGGCGGGTAGAACGCTGTCCTAGGTTGCTAACTAATCTCATGCAGTGTATATAATGTACTTGCCAAGATCTCAACTCCGAAGGGCGGACAAGTAAAAGATATGATATACTCAATCACAGTCTAAGCACGATAAGATAACACAGAAATCTAGATACCAACTAACAACAACAGAAATTAAACTACTAAAATAATAACAACAATATCTCAAACAAACTCTAATACAACTCAATATCTCAAACTTAATACAAACAAGCTCAAACATGAAAGCTAAGTAAGTCTACTAGCTAAACTCCTGAATCACTCCTGAGAGTCGGAACCAAACGTAGCTAATCCCTCACCAGGTCCATGGTAAGTAGGGCATGTGTTGTCAGGAGTATCATCTGTAATATTTTCAACAGGTCCAATCAGGACAGGAACGAGCACATCTCATCTAGAAATCCCAAGTAAATGACAAAGACTATAAAGTAGTTTTTAGACAGTTATACAGATGAGTATGGCAGTTTTATACAGATAATGATGTAGAGAAACAGTGAGGGTACAAGGAAAGTAAAGTAACTAACAAGAGAAAAAAACATGGCAAAGAAGACTGTAGTAAACTAGCTGAACTAGAATAACATGGTATAAGTCCAGACAGTATAAAATATAATCCCAGTGTGAGTCCAGTCCATATAATCCAATGCTAGATGATTCCAGTACAAGATGAGTCCAGTAAAAATGAGTCCAGAAGTGATCCATGATTCCAGGGTAAGTCCAGACTATACTCTAACAGTGTGTTTTAAAATACTGAGATCAACATGTAAACGGCTAGGGGTAATCAGGCACATCGCACACTCGGCCAAGTGTGGGATGGCTAGCATTCCAGAATAGTTCCAAGGGAGGTGGTTCCAGATTTTAGGTATGTTCACATGTCTACTCAAGTATTTCCCCGCCCACAAGTGAATCCATAATCAACACTACAACCAGTATGAGTCCAGCCAATGATTCCAGAAATGATTCCAGTAAGGTGATGCCAGTAGTGATTCCAGATATAGAGGCCAGACATGAATAAATGAGTGTCGCATGTAATGGATCCAGCAATACTAATCGTGTTTGTACAGAGAATCACATATAGCTAACTAGAACTGAAATACAGTAAATGACAAGTAAATGAAAGAACTATCAGAGAATGTACTCGCCTGACACTCTGGAAAGAGTAGTGTAATATCAGATGTCTGTACCAGGGTCACAATATCCTAAAATAGAGTAATACAGTTATGACATGTCCAAAATGAAGGTAAATAAAATCTACAATACAATCTATATAAATTCTAAGCCAATCTAGGTCAAAGTCAAACTTGGTCAACTCTACAGTCAAACTAAGTCAAATCAAGTCATATTAGGTCACAAGAAGTTAAACTAAGTCAAGTAGAGTCAAACAAGGTCAACAAGTCAAGGTTAGTCAAATCTAGGTTAAAGTCAACTCTTGGTCAGCATTCAAAACAAACTAGTCAAATATTAGTCAACATGATCAATCTGGGTCAAGTCTAGGTCAAACTTAGACCAACTAAGATTTTGGTCAAACAAGACTAGTCAACAAGGTAATTAGGTCAATCTTGACTAATGGCCAACTTCTAGTCAACCCCTAAGACTAACACCAATCATGACACAACTCCTAAGTATACCACTTAACCCCATACATATCTTAATTTACATAGGGCTATCCATATAACCCATATGGTCAAGCCTAATCAACAAGTTAGGGTTAGTCAAATCTAGTCAAACTAGTTGTTTTAGGTCATTCCTAGTCATTTCTAGGTTAACTAGGTCACTTTTGACCTAAGGTTGACTTTGGTCAACCCTTAGTCAACAAGGGTCAACATGTTGGGTTTTGGGCCATTAGGGCTAAATACTTGGCCGTAGGCCATAGTCATAGGTTTTCCATAGAACCTATACCTAGTAGTTATACATATATATATATATCTATATATAGACTCTATCTACCTACTACCCATATGTCAAAATAGGAATACTATATATAATACAAACCCACATACATATATATATATATATAATATCACTACATGAGAACTAATACAAATATATATATATATATATCATATATATATACACACACACACACACACATATATATATATATATATATATATATATATATATATATATATATATATATATAAAATATATATATATATATATATATATATATAAAACCTATTTATATATTACATATATATATATATAGAGAGGGATATAGAGTGAGAGAGTGAGAATGAGAGAGGGACAGTGAAAGAGAGTGAGATTGAACAGTGAAGGGGGAGTGAATGGGCTGGACTGGAATGGGGGGGTTCAGATTTCCTGAGACAGGAATCAGCCCCCAACCCAACACACACAATACAGACCTACATATATACACATATGTATACACATGTGTACACACATGTAATTACACCCAAAACTTCATCTACACACACACTAATATATATATAACATGTTCACTAACTAATAACACATCATTATATGCAAAAATCATCATTAAAATACAATCAAAATTCATTTTTTTACAAAACTGGAAAATTTACAGAAACTGGAAATAGGACAGCAAACCCTCGACTTAGGTTAGTTCAAACTCCACCCAAACCGAACTATGATGGCCTAAGGTTGGTTGGTAAAGATAGCCCCTAGGTTAGTCTAGGTCCCTAGTAGTCTGACACGGTGTCACGACACGACACGGCGTGTCCACGCGGGTTTAAAGTCGCACGGGTAAATTAGACACACACTGATACAGTGCGTATCACACACGATTTCAAATCGTTCTAGGACACGACACAAGGCGACACAGGCCTCGTGCTCGTGCCCAGAGGTGCGTCAAGGGTTGGGCTTCGTGTCCATGGGCTTGATACGCGTCCACGTATCGTGTAGAGGGGACACGACACACGTATCAGAAGCCCTAAAATACGTGTTCAGACTGCGTGTCAGTGTTTTCGCATGTCTCGTGTTCGCGACACGGGATACGTGACACCACATGGTTGTGTCCAATGTGTTCGCCTATGGATAGGCTTCGTGTCCATGATACTACGAAGTGTCCACGTGTCGTGTACAGTGGACACGACACGCTCAAAGTCGAGTGTCTGTGTGTGTATACTGTGTATAGAACGACCCTTCATGAGTCGATTTCGTGTCCGACACGACACGAGCACACCCCAAATTTTGGGTACGACTTGTCAGTCAATGCCCCTACGTGCATGCCAAATGGCAAGTGTCCAAGTGGTGTATGTGTCGAGAAAACGTGTCTAGGTAGCAGGACATATTTACAGTGTAATGCATGTGTCCAGTGTGTTGTGTCCGAGAGCTTTGTGTCCAGTTTTGGACACGACATAAGCTCAAAATATGCTCAGTGTATAGGGGTTAGGTTTAGCTAGGTCTAGGCTAGAATTTGGTTCAAAAACATTTGGAAAACAGTGTGTATTTTATACTATGACAGTGAGCAATTTATACTAAAATTCAATGATTTAACAAATAGGATACGTGTCCGATACAACACCAAACAAACCCTAAAATTTACAAAACCTAAAACAGGGCTAGGGTTTACCTAGATGCATGCAATTGTGAAGAAAAACACTATATTAACAAAGTTTAGGAATAATTACCTCTTGGTGCACAAAGTCTTGAATTTCACTAAATGAGGGTGTGTATCCTCTAACCTCAACTTTTCCTTGCTTGATGAAACTTGAGTAGCACACTTCCCTAGGCTCCCTTAGATTGTAGGTGACCTAATGGAGAAAACTAGAGGTTCAAAGCTTGTGTAATGAGAAAGTTATGGTCAAAAGAGTGAAAGGTTTTCTAGGTTTTTCTTGGTTTTTGATTTCTCATGAAACTTGTTTTTTTTGAACTAAGTGTTAACTATATAGGAGAGAGGGGGGCAAGGGGCTGTCATGGGGTTACTTGGCCGGCCACAAGGCATGGGGGGGGGGTTCAAAGCTTCATGGTTAAGGCATAGACTTTGTTGCCAAAGTCTTGATATTTTGAGTGATTTTAGGAAAAATCCTAAAAGGTGATTTAGATATTTCTAATACTTTGACTAAAAGGAAAATCATTCTCCTAGTCATTCTATGGTTATTGCTAACCTATAGATTAGGGTAACTAGGTTAGGGATTATCAAGTCACTAATCAAAAGTCCACGAATAGTAAAATCTCACTAATCCTACTTAATTTCTAGAAAATTACCAAAATACCCCTTAGGCTAAAAATCACAATTTGATGTTCTAAAAGCTTGGGTAGGCTCACATGATCATGTTTAGTCTCTAGGTTAAATAACCTCTATGGTTACACTAGGGTTTTACTAGTAAATCACCAAAGTCATAAGTCATGACTTTAGAAAATAGTTTTAATCAAACTAAAATTTACCAAAATCATACCATGACTAAAACACCATTATTAATTAATAAATTAATAAAATTTTCAAAAATACCCATTTTTAGAAAAATTGGGTGTTACAGTCGTCTTATTGAATTAAATGAATGAGACACGTTCATATTAGCTATGGACTATTGTAATTGATTTGCCAATCCCGAATATTGGCATACAGGCACATGCAGGCTTCAACTTATTTATTTTTCTATAAAGCAGCATGCGTACTTTATGGTCAAGGCATGATGATTATTCTGTGGTTAGTTTTGATTGTTGTATTACCATGTAAAATCTACAACTTAACCGCACGGGTATCGTTTAGAGTCGTGCATATCGTACCCCGTACGAAAGTACTCATTCTGAATGACCATGATCCACGGCATGGGATTTCACTTAACATAGAGGCTATTAAGTTAAATAAATAATGATTACATAGAGAGAATGGGTTCCCGAGTTCTTACATGGCAGCCCTCTTTGGGACTATTAAGCGCCCGACAGGCCGCTGGTTCCCACAGATACTGCAAATCTGCCACACGGGCAGGGAGCGGTATCTGCTTATATTATTTATTGTATATGATGACAGGCGTCCCGCTAGGACTCGTCTAATTCATGATTGGCGCAATTGATTGATTGGATAGACTAGCCTTGCTTGCACATAGTAAGAACTGAGGAATCCTTATTGCATAATTCTAGGATAACTTGGAACTTATAGTAGCAAGCCATAGAAGTTGAATGGCCATTTAAATTGATTTGTTTGTGTACTGTACCTACTCTGTTAACTAACCGGGATGATCAGAATATCAGGGCATAACGGGCCAATTTCTGTCCTTATTTGGTTGGGAGGTTGGTTCGAAGTATCGTAATGTTATGTGAATCCTAGTAGCTAGCAGAGATCTATTATCATATTTTCTTATTACTGGTTCTAATTTCTCATATCGTGCTTCCTTGCGGTACTTGCTATTAGAGGTTTAACCTCTCTGGTTTTGCATGGCTAGATTTAGAGCCGGTTCCCGAGGACTCAGCTTACTTCCACCTCCAAGATGGTCAATACTAGAGGAATGATCGCAGGAGGACTCGAGTGGGTTCCTTACTTCCTTGCTCATTTTGTTAATTACTTTATACTTTGTCGTTTGGCACCGACATGTTAGTCGGATCGTCTTGTACTTATTTTTACATAATTGTAACTAAGTCAGGCTGCAGTTGATAAACAATTGTGTATACCTTGCTTCATCATCTGGCTATGTTTGTAAAGCGAGATATCAAGAACATTTTGACTGAACGTTTGGGATGCCTTACTGCTTTATCTTACATGTATTTTATTTCTATTTTGCGTTTGAATGATTGAGATAATAGATGTGAAGTGACCCTAGTAAGACTTTCATGTAGCATACATCCCCTCATCTTGTTAGACAGCATTGATCGTATTATACGGTATTTCCTACCCGTAATACGTAGCTGGCTGAGTCATTCCTCCGCTCTCCAGTATCCTGGTTCTGGGGCGTGACAAGGTTTTAGTGGTGGCCCATGCAGGTCTATTTCAGACTTGTGGGTTGTTTTGATTTATAGGATGTCTCAATCACACATGTTCCCCTTGATCTCATGATTCGTTGATTCTCAACCCTAGCTTGACCTTCCGGTATCCTCTGACTTCATTGATCCTTCATGTTCGGTCGTTTGATTGCTCTCTTGTCCCTTCCTTTAGGGGCACCTCGTCCGTACCTGTCAGAACTGGACAGCAACAACAAGGGCAACGTGGGCAACATGACCAGGTTGGTCAGCTACAAGAGCCAGTACTACCTCAAGAGACTATCCAGGAAGAAGTGATAGTGGAACCGGCAGCTAGACCACAGTATCCGGAGTTTCCAACGCCACCAATAGTTCCACCTACCCCTGTGGAAGTGGACACCCCGGCCCTTCTGGAGATCATGAGAGGGATGATGGCTACTCAGCAACATTAGATGTTAGCCCAGCAGCGCATGCACGCTCAGTTGCAAGAGCAGAATGTACTGTAAAACCCCCTAAATTTCTACTACAATTAAATTTTCTTTTATGGTTATTTATTGATATTTAAATTTTACTTTGTATTTGTACGTCTCGATGTCGTACTGTACGTCGCGCGCAAAATTTTGTTTTTCGTACTTACTCGTCGAGTGCGAATATGTACGAGGTACATATTTTAGAAAAAAATAGTTTAAATTTATTTATCGAAAATAGTTTCAAATATATATATAGAATTTTAAGTTTATTATTTATTTATAAAAAGCCTTACATGTTTGCAGTAAAATAATAAATATGATTATTATAAAATGGTATATTAGAAAAGCAAGTTTTATATTTTAAAAATTATTTATCAGTATATATGTAATTTTCGAAATTATTAATATAGTATTTTTTGAAAACATATTTTGAAATTTTGTGACAATTTAAATTTTGATTTGATTTTATGGAATGATTTAAATAAATAAATTAATACCTATATTTGATATTGATTTGATTTTAAACTAAAGGAATTTAATTGGATTTAAATTGAATTTGGATTTAGATTGGATTTGAATTTGAATTTGGATTTTAAATTAAGTTGCGAATTATCTAAATGGGTTTTAAATATTCTAGTCCTTATCCAAGTGGGAATTCCCACCTCCTATATAAGGAGAGGTACTCCCTACATAAAATTTCACCAAACCAATATTCCACCACAAGTGTAGCATCGTGTCTGTGTTCCACGCCCATCTACTATATTTTCTATTACAATTACAACTTCTCCAATAGAACCCACCTCCTCCGTCGTATCGGACAGCCCCGACACGATGATACAACGCCACCAACGTCGTCTCCTCCTTCCTTCTCCGCCATATCCGCAACCCTGCTCCTTGACTCCACGCAGAACCACCACCGCCACGTTTCGTCATCAGTCACCTCCTCCACCATCCATACATCTCCGCCATCCGGCCATCACAACCAACACCCGGCCATCACGACCAATACCACCACCGTCGTCATCATCGACATTTTTTCCAAAAACCAAAACCACAGTAACGAAAGGGAAGAAACCCTCACCTGACTCCAACTTTTCCGTTGACCGGCCCTGTCCCGATCAGCCGCCCACGGAGCGCCGCCTCCGTGTCGACTGCTCCCTCGCCTGTCCCCGGAGCAGCTCGGCCCCGCCGCTCCCCTGGATCACTGCCGTCGCGCCGCTCCTTCAGACCGCCGACCCTGGGCCTCCGCGCCACAGCCGCTCCGTCGACCCTGGGCCTCCGGCGTTCCTTCAGTTGTCGCCATCCTCCGCGCCTAGGGCATCTGGCGCCTCCCCGGCTTGCTCCGCCGCGCCAGGACCGAGTTCTTTCCATCAAGAACCGCCGTCGGCTGGCCCTACTTCCTCTTCTGCGGCGCATACCTCCTCCGCCGACACCTCCGGCGTTGCTTCCGCCGTCGCCGCCACGGAGATCTAGCCGCGCCACCACCGGCGTCGTCTCTCCTCCGTGCCTCCGCCGCTCACTCCTCCGCCTTGGCCGACGCCCCGCCCCGCTCGCCGGAGCCCAGCGCTGCCGTCGACCCTCAGGTGAGCGCTCGGCCGCCAGTTCCTCTCTTCCCCTCTTTCAATTCCTCTCTCTCTCTCCCACGCAATTTTTTTACTTCTATGAGTGTCCAGAGAACAGCTAGCTACTTTAAATTTTTTTTAGTATATTATTTTTATATTATCATTATTAATTATTATTACCTTTAAGAAGATTAGATGTATTGTTTTTTTTGGATTTTTGTTGTTATTACTAATAAATTATTATTATTATTATTATATTATTATTATTATCTTTATTATTATTACTACCATTAATGCTACTTCATTTTTATTACATAAACTTTTGGGTATTTTAATATTTTAGTTTTCTTCATTATATGATATCTTTATAGTTTAAATAAGGTGTAGTGCCCCGTCCCTACATCGTGCCCCGTACTTGTCCGCGGGGTGCACGAGAAAGGAACACTGTCGCTATCGATTCGGTCGGGATCGACCGAGTCGATCGAAGGGGAACGGTTGAATTAAGATCCATTCCTCGTTATGGAATGTCTTCTTCGGAACCAAGTCCCATATTCAGCGGGTTGCGCCTCGAGGATTGACTCTGCGGCTGAGTCGGGAGAGACCTCCCGTTGCTCTGCTTTTCACGCCGCTTGCGTTGGTTTTGGCTTTGTTTTCTGAATGCGTTTTCGTGAATGTTTTCAATGGTTTTCATGGCTTGCATTTCGAACTCGCATTTCCTATCGAACTCCTTGAATAATGCAGTGTTCTAATTGGTTGCTTGTGCGATTTCAGGTAATCGCGTAGGCGACGTCTAGTGCGACCAACAAGTTCTCTCGCCAGAAGTAAACTCAAGGTGAGTGGCTGACCCTTCTCTTCCCGACCCTTTCTTAAGTAAATCGATAGTGTTATTACGGAAGAAAGAATGAATGCAAGGGCACGAGCACGGTAAAATGATTAAGTTTCAAGAGAACGAAGGCTATACCTTAATAACTGAATAATGTCTTAACTCGGTCATTGGACAACTTGTCGACAAGGAGAAAGTTTCCTCGAGCGACAACCCGGGGCCACGGGACTGACTCGGCCTATGAGGAAACACGGTATAGCTGTGCTGGATGATAGCACGGGTTAGGCGGGGACTTTCAGTGGGGTTTGCTACTTGCGTTGAAAGGGCCCCTACAAAAGCTATAAGTCCAGGATGGCTTGGTGTCAGTGACCAATCACACGTAATATTGCACTTGACATAAAAATGATAACAATTGACAGGGAAGAACATGGTAAGTCTCATAAGGCACGGCGCGGCCCGCCGTGGGTAAGTTCCAACGTGAATTACATTATGCTTGTCATTTCTCGCTTAAAATTCATTAGGATGGTTAGAAACATTCATGAACTAAGTCATATAAACTCATTCAACCAAATAAAGCTTGGAACTTAACTTGCCACGCACCAGTACAAAGTGTAATGTACTGATCCTCGCTCTCCACGCAGGTACCCCGAACCACGAAGGGCATGCCATCTAAAATCTCAAGGCGGCGTGGACACTTTTGAAGCCTCGTCCGTGTAAAGGCTTGTTTCTGAATTCTTTTGAAGACTCCGCATTCAGTACAAAAGAAGACCAATGGCGGCTCGGCTTCCCTCGATCGCAGGTGGAAATGTGTAATAGTTTTTGCTTGTAAAAAGGGATATAATGTATGGAACGACTATCTCATCGGCGTTCATTTTGTAAGTCGAGTCATATTGTAGCCCGCGCGACAATAAATGTAATGAAGTCAATGTAAATAAGTTTTATCAATGAAAAAGTCTACTTCTATTTCAAATGTGTCATTCAATTTCTCTGCGTACTCTAACTTGATGTTGTGTTTCGGATAACCTTATGACTATGTCTTGTGCGATCGCAACTTAGGTTCGCACGGCATCACGTCCGGGGGACGACTATCGATTCTGCGGAATCGGGGCGTGACATAAGGGGGTAATATTTTCTACATAATTAAAATAAAAAATTTCTAATTTGTAAAAATGATTTTCTAGTACTTTCGACTGGTCATCTAAACTATTTTAAATAATGAGATATGCTTTTTCTAGCTCAAATAATTTTTGACAAAGACTTAAAGTTGTAGCCTAATCTTTTCTTTAGTTCTCTTTATTTATTTAGCAAAATATATTTTTACTAGTAGAAGATAAATTCTAAAAATATTATACATAAATAATTTCAAGTGATTTAGTAAAAGTATTATTACATATTTTTACAAATAAACATAGTTTAGAGATAATATAAATATTTCTAAAGATTTATATATGTATCCATCTCCACAATTTTCTTTCGACTATCGCCAATTATCCTGACTGATCCACGTTCCTATGTCTTTGTGAATTCATACCGATGTACATCGACCATGGCTTTGGACTATCTGGACATTATCATGATCGTCGTACCATACCAGGCGACACACCAGGCAAGACACCTTGCCTTTATTGTTTAAAATTTCTTGCTCAATATCATGCATGTTGTGTTTATTTTCAAGATTTTTTTCTTTCTAAATTATATGTAGATACAAATTATTATATTTTATAAATTGGCTTAGAGTTAAGAGACTACCATCAAATTTAGTGTGTCTCATTGACTTGCCACGATTGTACACGAGTTGTGTGTGAGAGTTGTGAGTATCATATAGAGGTCACTTGCGTGTGGACTGATCCCCCGTGCGCATGCGTAGGAAAAACTGTCAATAGATGCATGATTAGAAGACTTGACAGTTATCTATATTAAAACAGTGTGGTAGAAATGACACGTGTTTGTGTGTCATGGTTATGACACACGTATAGTATCATTGGGGGAGGGGACAGCTACTAGCGTAGGGGCTACTTTTATTTTACATATTTGGGAGATAGTGTCTCGGATGAGCGCTACGTGTTACCCGGCCGATAGTGTCTCGGATGAGCGCTACTTGTTGGCCACTCTTTATTACATGCTTGAGACAGATCCTGCGTAGAACGTTGTCCTCTAAATTGAAATCCACATAGAATGGTTAGGAACCTTTACTCATGAATATTTTCTGTTGAGCTTTATTATTCAGTTTATCGGTATGATATTATGTGTCTTGTTACGTCCCTCTGAGGGCTTGGTAATCTCTCCAGGTGTGCGTTTCGTGATTTCTTGCAGGTGCTCTAGCTAAGGCCATTCCTTCCTTCGTGATGATTGCTCTTGGACTCGCCATTGCTCTCGCTTGCTAAATTTTTTTTCCTTGTATATTTTTCCATATTTAATTTGGTTGGTAGTGGACCTTGTCTCCGCCCAACTATGTGTACTTGACAAACTCAAAGTTGCTTTATATCATTATTTAACTTGTGGATGAGATTTAGTGTCTTGGCTTTCTACATTTACAGCTTATGTATACATACGAGCCGTATATTTACTCGTATATATACAGCTGGCATGATACGTATCTAGTCTCAAGTATTTGGGACTGGGGCGTTACATGTTTTTGTGGTGGCCCATACAGGTCGAGTTTGTCACTTCGGTTACGTAATTGTACCGATGTGAGCCTATAATATAGGATTAGAATCTAGGAATCTCATCCACCTACTTGACATCCTTTCTTGACTTCAAATTCCGAACTCTCGTTCGACCTCCTTGGTTTGCATCTTGTTTGACTCCTTCTACCGTAAATTCTTAGTTTCGTGCTTAGTAATAACTAGGAAGATGACTACACTATTTTATGCCCATAGGTTAAACACATGGTTAGATGGATTGCATTGACAATTAATGTGCATTGAGATTTTATTTTTAGTTATAAAGGCAGTTATTTTCCTAGGAATAAGATATTAAGGATTAGTTAATCCCAAGTTGGGTAGTAGCATATTACCGCTTCCAAAAGGTAGTTGAATTTGTTTTGATATTACAAGATGATATACACAAGAGGATAGCTAGATCGAGAAAACAAATTAATTTGAATTGCGTTTTGATTTTTGAAGGTCATTGAGCATTTATGATTTATCGAGTTATAGCTATACATATTTTGGAATGATATAAATTTGATTTGGAAAAGGATCTTAAAATTTTAAATGTGGAATTATGATTTATGATTGACCAAAATTTGAGGATGATTGGTAAATTTTGGTAAAATATTTTTGAATTAAATTATGTCATATGATCTATGATTTATAAGGTCATTTAGAGTTTAAAGTCTTGATTATGGATATTTAAATTTTGGTGAAATATATATATATATATATATATATAATATATATATATATATATATATATATATATATATACTTTTGAAGAGTAGTTATGACTTATTGGAAGCTAGATATGCACATTTTAAGAATACATAATTAAATTCGGAAGTATTTAAATGTTCCATTTTGTAGTACGAAATTCGGCTGATAAACTTATTAAATGTTGAGTTTAAGATTTGGAGAAAATAATAATAATAATTATTCGATTTGTGAAATACAAGGGTTGTTTCGAGATTGACTAGAGATTTAAATTTTGATTAAAGTTTACAGCCTAAGATGATTGGAAAGTGTTGGTGGAGTATCTTAGAAATTTTATTGAGAAACTTTCGAGGAACTTGAAAATTTTAGATTAGATCATATATTGGTAGAGGACCAAGAAGCAAGTAAGGTCACCCTAGTGAGATAGAAGGATTCCACGCTAATTATCATATCTCTCATGGCCACGATAGTAGCATATACACAAGTGTTGTTAGTCATCTACAAAATCATGTGGTTACATTTCAATCTTGACTCACTCGACATTCTCCCAAATCTAGATTTTATCGTGACTTTCTAACCATTTGAAACATGAAAAATGATTAGATTGTTCCTTAATCATACTCCATCTAAGTGGCTATCATATCTTTAGAAACTGTATTTCTAACTTATTTTACCTTGATTTACTCGACTAGATCTGAATTATCTTTATTTTGTGCTTTTAACTTATCGATTATTTCGTGCGTTAATTATTATCTCATGAACTCCCACTTTCTATTTAAATTCTTTTGTGTCCTTTATCGTGACTTGGACATTTAGAGCACAACACTAGACTTTTCCTTCCCACAACTTTCATATGCAAGACCTACACGAATCTACCTTCATGTAGGTATATCACATGCCACTAAACACGTCTCCTTGTACTCTAATTTCATATTGCGACTTTCGGGTCAAAAAGACTGGACTCTAATCCCTACCGTGAAACCAAGATACTTTTTTTAACTATAGATGAGACCCGACCTTGACTCATTTCTTTCGAACTGATATATGATTTTGTTCTACTCAATTCCTTACATGCTTAACCTTGCATTTTATCTTGATTGCTGTACCTATCACCCATTAGTTTAATTCTTTTAAGTTGGGTAGAATATCTCACTACCTAACAAACCCTTTTCCTAGTGAACGATATTGATAAATTCATTGGACCATAACACTTAGTAGACCCTAACTTATCTAGTCAACCAAGCCGACTGTATAGACCCAAATTTCGAGCGAAACTTGGATTTTATAAGATCTTAGACTAATTGATTTCTTTCATCATTACCCTTTACTTATTATTTTATCTACCTATGATGCTAAAATAGCTTAGTTTTGTAAGCGTATTCTTTATCAAGCTTGATCATGACATATGTTTTATTGGGTCGCTCCTACTAACATATTGTCACCCCCGTTTCCCGTATTTCGTAATTATACTCGAAGTTGGATTTTGGCATGTATCTTATTTTCTTGATTAGCGGATTTTAGATTTCTCGTACATTGGTTCTCGACCCGACTTGGTTTATTTTATGGAGAAGGATTGGTTTGGTTTGGTTTATTTTACACTGGAACACCTTAGCCTATGCTCCTCCCATTTCCACCACCCACCCTCTTTATTATCTCCACCTGCCTTTCTCTCTCTCTCATAACTCTCTCATTTATTTCTTCATCTTCTTCTTCTTCCTTCCTCCACACAACACCAACACCCTTTAGGCAAGTGCACCTTGCCACCACTTGAGAACCACTTTTTATTTGTCCATTAGCTAGATTAGGCCATGGTGATCAACATTAGAACTTGACATTTTGATTTGGAGTCTCCATTGTTCTAGATCTAAGTTTTTTCTATTTTCTGTTTTGTATGGTTTTGATCTATTTAAGTTGTATTTTTATGGGTTTTGATGTTCTTATGTTGGAGAGAATTGAATTTCACCCAAGATAGAACTTTGCAAAGTTGGATTTGGACTTATTTTGACCAAGTTATGGACTTTTGAAGCTTTGGGTTCAACCATGGAGTTCTTGCTGATTTGGAGAAGACAGTGAGCAGTACGCGAGCTTTTTAGCTTGCGCCACTGAGTTGCGCGCGCTTTTTAGCGCAGCGCAGTCCTCATACGCTGCCTTTTGGGAGCGTATGTCTTGCATACGCTCACTTGGGTGACAAGGAGTCGTATGGAGTTCATACGCTGCCTTGATGAGGAGTCGTATATAGTCCTCATACGCTGCCTTTTGGGAGCGTATGTCTTGCATACGCTCACTTGGGTGACAATGAGTCGTATGCAGTCCTCATACGCTGCCTTTTGGGAGCGTATATCTTGCATACGCTCACTTGGGTGACAAGGAGTCGTATGGAGTCCATACGCTGCCTTTTGGGAGCGTGTGTCTTGTATACGCTCACTTGGGTGACAAAGAGTCGTATGGACCTCATACGCTGCCTTTTGAGGTGTATGGAGTACTTGCACTGAGCGTATGACTTTTGTACTGAGCGTATGGCCTTTGGCTGACTTGGTCTCATGTCAGCGTGTCAGATTTGGTTTTATTTTCCTTAAGCTTGGCTCTTCTATAGCCCTGTATATTGATATTTTATTAGATATTTTACGTCCATTTATATCCTTACGCCTTTTGTCCTGAACTTGATAATCACGAATTTATAATATGTTTGGGAAGGATAACTGAGCCTGACACGATAGTGACCCGTAGTGGTGCACTCCTGACATGAGTAACCTGACATGACCTGATAGTGGCCGTCGTGGCGCACTCCTGACTAGTACACTTGACCTGATAACCTGACATGTTATATCTTGATAAGCTGTTGCGACGGCTACTTGACATGACATGACCTGTATAATAACCTGGACACCGTGGGCGATTGTGCTTGTATAAATAAACCAGTCCTATCTTGCATCATGTCTAGGACATGGACTCCTGAGTACCACGGTCAGGAGTACCTACTAAAATGGACTAAGGCTAATAACTAGACTAATACATTAGTCATGACGAGATTTCCCAGCTACAGACAATCCCGTTACCTGGGCACGCCTTGGGATCTGTAGCCTGCCGTCGAGTAGGGCATATTTCCAGCACACTGTCATGTGTTGCATCCTTCAAGCTACCTAAGGGTACATGCGTTTCCTGGACGATGTACCCACCTGAATTCAACTCTAATCTTTCAACCCGGGTAACCTGGATGGTCTGCAGGGCTTGTGGCTGTGGAATAATCTTACTGCATCTTGTTAGTAATTAGGCTTGTGACAACCCTAGTTAGTTAAAGTATCAAGCCGTCATTCTTGCTTGGCCGTGAAGTGATTGGATGGAGTCTAACCAGTCTAGTCTTGCCCTGATCCTGTTCCAGATTATTGAATGACCAGAATGCTTGTATTTATTTTACCGATAAATGGTAAGAATTCCAAGTTCTGTTCAGACGAAGGGTTACAACCCCGGTCCTTGTTTGGTTTACGGGTTGTAACCTGGTTATCTGAATAGTTCCATGGTTATCTCATCGTATATCATCCTGGTGTATTTTCTTTATTTCCAGTTCTCACTTTTATTTATATCTTGTGCTGATTGCTGGTTTTAGTTCTTAAGTGAAGCTTCCTTTGTGGCACTTGCTTTTTCTGGGGTCTGACCCAGCTGGTTTTGTGTGGCCAGATTTCGGAGCAGCTCCAGAGGATCTACCGACCTTCCTGCCAGATGGTGAACACTAGAAGGAATCCCGACAACGAGTGGGTTTTATTTTGCTCTCCCACTCCCTTGTAAAAATATTCTTTTGAGGCGTTTAGCCGACGAGCACCTGTTTAGCTCGATTGCACTTACTTACTGTCTGCCTACGGGCTGTAACATGATTAACAGATCCTAGGATTGATCATGTATGACTAAACTCTTGCTAGTCCTGACATTTTGTAACGACTAGCTTCATGATCAACTGAATATGTAATATTTGGGACGCCTTACTATTATATATTTAATGATCATACATCTTGTGACTTTTACTTACTTGCTTGTGATTGAGACACTAGGCTTGTTCATGACCTTAAGACTGTTGGCTTGTAGATAAACCCTCATGTATCTAGACAGCCGTGACCGTATAGCGAGATGGATTCCATTTCATATACGTAGCTGGCTATGTCTGCCCCCGCTCTCCAGTATTCTGGTTCTGGGGCGTTACACATATTGTCTAATCAGAACCGGTGCATGATGGTCTGATCAACCTATTGCACTTGGTTCGCTTTTTGTATATCATTTACGTGGATGGAAACATAGATAAACTTGCCCTAGAGGCTCATCCGCGACTGCCTTGACAATTCTCTTTGAATCATCCAATCGCCTTTAAGCCACATATTAGAATTCAAATCATCTTCCTTGGACTGTGATGGCCTTCGTATGTTACCTATTCTGGACGGGGCACATACTTGATTGATTGGCCAAACTATTCTCCTATGACCATGAAGTTTGTGTATACACGGAGATAGCTAGCCACTGACCTACCAATGTAACTTTATCCCTACCTTGAGTTCCTCGTCCTTTTTTTCGACCGTAGATTCAACTTCACAACCTTCTCGGAACTCGAGAATGATTCAACACTAAACTTAGATGACTATATTCTCTCAATTGATTGCCCTTAATCTAGTCGATCCCTTGTCTCCTTATTCTATGTCGTATCATGATTATACTTTAACCCTTAATTCTTCCTTATTTCATTGTGTTAACTAGCAATCCTCATTTCGGTTTTGTCGCCGTGAGATATTTTTCGTAGATAACGAGAACATTACTTACGAATTGCATGCTTGTGTTAAACGTCATTATTTGCCTCGTTCAATAACCTAATCTTATCTTCTCTACCTCCCGACTCTACCTATATTTCCTAAATTTCGAGGATGAAATTCTTGTAAGTTGGGTAGGATGTAAAACCCCCTAAATTTCTACTACAATTTTAAACTTTTTTTATGGTTATTTATTGATATTTAAATTTTACTTTGTATTTGTACGTCTCGATGTCGTACTGTACGTCGCGCGCAAAATTTTATTTTTGTACTTACTCGTCGAGTGCGAATATGTGCGAGGTACATATTTTAGAAAAAAAATAGTTTGAATTTATTTATCGAAAATAGTTTCAAAGAATATATATAGAATTTCGAGTTTTATTTATTTATAAAGAGCCTTACATGTTTGCAGTAAAATAATAAATATGATTATTATAAAATGGTATATTAGAAAAGCAAGTTTTATATTTTAAAAATTATTTATCTGTATATATATGTAATTTTCGAAATTATTAATAGTATTTTTTGAAAACATATTTTGAAATTTTGTGACAATTTAAATTTTGATTTGATTTTATGGAATGATTTAAATAAATAAATTAATACCTATATTTGATATTGATTTGATTTTAAACTAAAGGAATTTAATTGGATTTAAATTGAATTTGGATTTAGATTGGATTTGAATTTGAATTTGGATTTTAAATTAAGTTGCAAATTATCTAAATGGGTTTTAAATATTCTAGTCCTTATCCAAGTGGGAATTCCCACCTCCTATATAAGGAGAGGTACTCCTCCACATAAAAATTTCACCAAACCAATATTCCACCACAAGTGTAGTGCATCGTGTCTGTGTTCTACGCCCATCTACTATATTTTCTATTACAATTACAACTTCTCCAACAGAACCCGACCTCCTCCGTCGTGTCGGACAGCCCCGACATGATGATACAACGCCACCAACGTCGTCTCCTCCTTCCTTCTCCGCCATATCCGCAACCCTGCTCCTTGACTCCACGCAGAACCACCACCGCCACCGTTTCGTCACCAGTCACCACCTCCACCATCCATACATCTTCGCCATCCGGCCATCACAACCAACACCCGGCCATCACGGCCAATACCACCACCGTCGTCATCATCGACATTTTTCCTAAAAACCAAAACCACAGTAACAAAAGGGAAGAAACCCTCACCTGACTCCAACTTTTCCGTTGACCGGCCCTGTCCCGATCAGCCGCCCGCGGAGCGCCGCCTCCGTGTCGACTGCTCCCTCGCCTGTCTACGGAGCAGCGTCGGCCCCGCCGCTCCCCTGGATCACCGCCGGCGCGCCGCTCCTTCAGACCGCCGACCCTGGGCCTCCGCGCCACAGCCGCTCCGCCGACCCTGGGCCTCCGGCGTTCCTTCAGTCGTCGCCATCCTCCGCCTAGGGCATCCGGCGCCTCCCCGGCTTGCTCTGCCGTGCCCAGGACCGAGCTCTTTCCATCAAGAGCCGCCGTCGGCTGGCCCTACTTCCTCTTCCGCGGCGCACACCTCCTCCGTCGACCCCTCCGGCGTTCCTTCCGCCATCGCCGCCACGGAGATCCAGCCGCACCACCACCGCGCCGTCTCTCCTCCGTGCCTCCGCCGCTCACTCCTCCGCCTTGGCCGACGCCCCGCCCCGCTCGCCGCAGCCAGCCCGCCGTCGACCCTCAGGTGAGCGCTCGGCCGCCAGTTCCTCTCTTCCCCTTTTCAATTCCTCTCTCTCTCTCCCACGCAATTTTTTTTACTTCTATGAGTGTCCAGAGAACAGCTAGCTACTTTAAATTTTTTTTAGTATATTATTATTATATTTATCATTATTACTATTATTATTACTTTAAAAGATTAGATGTATTATTTTTTTTGGATTTTTGTTGTTATTACTAATAAATTATTATTATTATCATTATTATTATTATTATCTTTATTATTATTACTACCATTAATGCTACTTCATTTTTATTACATAAACTTTTGGGTATTTTAAAATTTTAGTTTTCTTTATTATATGATATCTTTATAGTATTAAATAAGGGGGGTAATATTTTCTACATAATTAAAATAAAAACATTTCTAGTTTGTAAAAATGATTTCCTAGTACTTTCGACTGGTCATCTAAACTATTTTAAATAATGAGATATGCTTTTTCTAGCTCAAATAATTTTTGACAAAGACTTAAAGTTGTAGCCTAATTTTTTCTTTAGTTCTCTTTATTTATTTAGCAAAATATATTTTTACTAGTAGAATATAAATTCTAAAAATATTATACATAAATAATTTCAAGTGATTTAGTAAAAGTATTATTACATATTTTTACAAATAAACATAGTTTAGAGATAATATAAATATTTCTAAAGATTTATATATGTATCCATCTCCACAATTTTCTTTCGACTATCGCCAATTATCCTGACTGATCCACGTTCCTATGTCTTTGCGAATTCGTACCGATGTACATCGACCATGGCTTTGGACTATCTGGACATTATCATGATCGTCGCACCCTACCAGGCGACACACCAGGCAAGACACCTTGCCTTTACTGTTTAAAATTTCCTGCTCAATATCATGCATGTTGTATTTATTTTCAAGATTTTTTTCTTTCTAAATTATATGTAGATACAAATTATTATATTTTATAAATTGGCTTAGAGTTAAGAGACTACCATCAAATTTAGTGTGTCTCATTGACTTGCCACGATTGTACACGAGTTGTTTGTGAGAGTTGTGAGTATCATATAGAGGTCACTTGCGTGTGGGCTGATCCCCCGTGCGCATGCATAGGAATAACTGTCAATAGATGCATGATTAGAAGACTTGACAGTTATCTATATTAAAACAGTGTGGTGGAAACGACACGTGTTTGTGTGTCATGGTTACGACACACGAATAGTATCATTGGGGGAGGGGACAGCTACTAGCATAGGGCTACTTTTATTTTACACATTTGGGAGATAGTGTCTCGGATGAGCGCTACGTGTTACCCGACCGATAGTGTCTCGGATGAGCGCTACTTGTTGGCCACTCTTTATTACATGCTTGAGACAGCCCCTGCGTAGAACGTTGTCCTCTAAATTGAAATCCACATAGAATGGTTAGGAACCTTTACTCATGCATATTTTCTGTTGAGCTTTATTATTAAGTTTATCGGCATGATATTATGTGTCTTGTTACATCCCTCTGAGGACCTGGTGATCTCTCCAGGTGTGCGTTTCGTGATTTCTTGCAGGTGCTCTAGCTAAGGTCATTCCTTCCTTCGTGATGATTGCTCTTGGACTCGCCATTGCTCTCGCTTGCTAATTTTTTTTCCTTGTATATTTTTCCATATTTAATTTGGTTGGTAGTGGACCTTGTCTCCGCCCAACTATTGTGTACTTGACAAACTCAAAGTTACTTTATATCATTATTTAACTTTATGGATGAGATTTAGTGTCTTGGCTTTCTACATTTATAGCTTATGTATACATACGAGCCGTATATTTACTCGTATGTATACAGCTGGCATGATACGTATCTAGTCTCAAGTATTTGGGACTGGGGCATTACATGTTTTTGTGGTGGCCCATGCAGGTTGAGTTTGTCACTTCGGTTACGTAATTATACCGATGTGAGCCTGCAATATAGGATTAGAATCTAGGAATCTCAACCACCTACTTGACATCCTTTCTTGACTTCAAATTCCGAACTCTCGTTCGACCTCCTTGGTTTGCATCTTGCTTGATTCCTTCTACCGTAAATTCTTAGTTTCGTGCTTAGTAATAACTAGGAAGATGACTACACTATTTTATGCCCATAGGTTAAACACATGGTTAGATGGATTGCATTGACAATTAATGTGCATTGAGATTTTATTTTTAGTTATAAAGGCAGTTATTTTCCTAAGAATAAGATATTAAGGATTAGTTAATCCCAAGTTGGGTAGTAGCATATTACCGCTTCCAAAAGGTAGTTGGAATTTTATTTTGATATTACAAGATGATATACACAGAGGATAGCTAGATCGAGAAAACAAATTAATTTGAATTGCGTTTTGATTTTTGAAGGTCATTGAGCATTTATGATTTATCGAGTTATAGCTATACATATTTTGGAATGATATAAATTTGATTTGGAAAAGAATCTTAAAATTTTAAATATGGAATTATGATTGACCAAAATTTGAGGATGATTGGTAAATTTTGGTAAAATATTTTTGAATTAAATTATGTCATATGATCTATGATTTATAAGGTCATTTAGAGTTTAAAGTCTTGATTATGGATATTTAAATTTTGGTGATATATATATAATATATATATATATATATATATATATATATATATTATATATATATGTATATATATATATATATATATATATATATATAATATATATATATAATATATATATACTTTTGAAGAGTAGTTGTGACTTATTGGAAGCTAGATATGCATATTTGAAGAATACATAATTAAATTCGGAAGTATTTAAATGTTCCATTTTGTAGTACGAAATTCGGCTGATAAACTTATTAAATGTTGAGTTTAAGATTTGGAGAAAATAATAATAATTATTCGATTTGTGAAATACAAGGGTTGTTTCGAGATTGACTAGAGATTTAAATTTTGATTAAAGTTTACAGCCTAAGATGATTGAAAAGTGTTGGTGGAGTATCTTAGAAATTTTATTGAGAAACTTTCGAGGAACTTGAAAATTTTAGATTAGATCATATATTGGTAGAGGACCAAGAAGCAAGTAAGGTCACCCTAGTGAGATAGAAGGATTCCACGCTAATTGTCATATCTCTCATGGCCACGATAGTAGCATATACACAAGTGTTGTTAGTCATCTACAAAATCATGTGGTTCATTTCAATCTTGACTCACTCGACATTCTCCCAAATCTAGATTTTATCGTGACTTTCTAACCATTTGAAACATGAGAAATGATTAGATTGTTCCTTAATCATACTCCATCTAAGTGGCTATCATATCTTTAGAAACTGTATTTCTAACTTATTTTACCTTGATTTACTCGACTCTGAATTATCTTTATTTTGTGCTTTTAACTTATCGATTATTCGTGCGTTAATTATTATCTCATGAACCCCCACTTTCTATTTAAATTCTTTTGTCCTTTATCGTGACTTGGATATTTGGAGCACAACACTAGACTTTTCCTTCCCACAACTTTCATATGCAAGACCTACACGAACCCACCTTCATGTAGGTATATCACATGCCACTAAAATACGTCTCTTTGTACTCTAATTTCATATTGCGACTTCCGGGTCAAAAAGACTGGACTCTAATCCCTACCGTGAAACCAAGATACTTTTTTTTAACTATAGATGAGACCCGACCTCGACTCAATTCTTTCGAACCGATATATGATTTTGTTCTACTCAATTCCTTACATGCTTAACCTTGCATTTTATCTTGATTGTGTACCTATCACACCATTAGTTTAATTCTTTTAAGTTGGGTAGAATATCTCACTACCTAACAAACCCTTTTCCTAGTGAATGATATTGATAAATTCATTGGACCATAACACTTAGTAGACCCTAACTTATCTAGTCAACCAAGCCGACTGCATAGGCCCAAATTTGAGCGGAACTTAGATTTTATAAGATCTTGGACTAATTGATTTCTTTCATCATTACCCTTTACTTATTATTTTATCTACCTATGATGCTAAAATAGCTTAGTTTTGTAAGCGTATTCTTTATCAAGCTTGATCATGACATATGTTTTATTGGGTCGCTCCCACTAACATATTGTCTAATCAGAACCGGTGCATGATGGTCTGATCAACCTATTGCACTTGGTTCGCTTTTCGTATATAATTTACATGGATGGGAACATAGATAAACTTGTCCTAGAGGCTCATCCGCGACTGCCTTGACAATTCTCTTTGAATCATCCAATCGCCTTTAAGCCATATTAGAATTCAAATCATCTTCCTTGGACTGTAATGGCCTTCGTCTGTTACCTATTCTGGACGGGGCACATACTTGATTGATTGGCCAAACTATTCTCCTATGACCATGAAGTTTGTGTATATGCGGAGATAGCTAGCCACTGACCTACCAATGTAACTTTATCCCTACCTTGAGTTCCTCGTCCTTTTTCTCGACCGTAGATTCAAATTCACAACCTTCTCGGAACTCGAGAATATTCAACACTAAACCTAGATGACTATATTCTCTCAATTGATTGCCCTTAATCTAGTCGATCCCTTGTCTCCTTATTCTATGTCGTATCATGATTATACTTTGACCCTTAATTCTTCCTTATTTCATTGTGTTAACTAGCAATCCTCATTCGGTTTCGTCGCCGTGAGATATTTTTCGTAGATAACGAGAACATTACTTTCGAATTGTATGCTTGAGTTAAACGTCATTATTTGCCTCGTTCAATAGCCTAATCTTATATTCTCTACCTCCCGACTCTACCTATATTTTCTAAATTTCGAGGACGAAATTCTTGTAAGTTGGGTAGGATGTAAAACCCCCTAAATTTCTACTACAATTAAATTTTTTTTTATGGTTATTTATTGATATTTAAATTTTACTTTGTATTTGTACGTCTCGATGTCGTACTGTACGTCGTGCGCAAAATTTTGTTTTTCGTACTTACTCGTCGAGTGCGAATATGTGCGAGGTACATATTTTAGAAAAAAAATAGTTTGAATTTATTTATCGAAAATAGTTTCAAAGTATATATATAGAATTTCGAGTTTATTATTTATTTATAAAAAGCCTTACATGTTTGCAGTAAAATAATAAATATGATTATAAAATGTATATTAGAAAAGCAAGTTTTATATTTTAAAAATTATTTATCAGTATATATATGTAATTTTTGAAATTATTAATATAGTATTTTTTGAAAACATATTTTGAAATTTTGTGACAATTTAAATTTTGATTTAATTTTATGGAATGATTTAAATAAATAATTTAATACCTATATTTGATATTGATTTGATTTTAAACTAAAGGAATTTAATTGGAATTAAATTGAATTTGGATTTAGATTGGATTTGAATTTGAATTTGGATTTTAAATTAAGTTGCGAATTATCTAAATGGTTTTAAATATTCTAGTCCTTATCCAAGTGGAAATTCCCACCTCCTATATAAGGAGAGGTACTCTTCCACATAAAAATTTCACCAAACCAATATTCCACCATAAGTGTAGTGCATCGTCTGTGTTCCACGCCCATCTACTATATTTTCTATTACAATTACAACTTCTCCAACAGAACCCGACCTCCTCCTCCGTCGTGTCGGACAGCCCCGACACGATGATACAACGCCACCAACGTCGTCTCCTCCTTCCTTCTCCGCCATATCCGCAACCCTGCTCCTTGACTCCACGCAGAACCACCACCGCCACCGTTTCGCCACCAGTCACCACCTCCACCATCCATACATCTCCGCCATCCGGCCATCACAACCAACACTCGGCCATCACGGCCAACACCACCACTGTCGTCATCATCGACATTTTTCCCAAAAACCAAAACCACAGTAACGAAAGGGAAGAAACCCTCACCTGACTCCAACTTTTTCGTTGACCGGCCCTGTCCCGATCAGCCGCCCGCGGAGCGCCGCCTCCGTGTCGACTGCTCCCTCGCCTGTCTCCGGAGCAGCGTCGGCCCCGCCGCTCCCCTGGATCACCGCCGGCGCGCCGCTCCTTCAGACCGCCGACCTTGGGCCTCCGCGCCACAGCCGCTCCGCCGACCCTGGGCCCCCGTTCCTTCAGTCGTCGCCATCCTCCGTGCCTAGGGCATCCGGCGCCTCCCCGGCTTGCTCCGCCGCGCCCAGGACCGAGCTCTTTCTATCAAGAGCCGCCGTCGGCTGGCCCTACTTCCTCTTCCGCGGCGCACATCCTCCGCCGACCCCTCCGGCGTTCCTTCCGCCGTCGCCGCCACGGAGATCCAGCCGCGCCACCACCGGCGCCGTCTCTCCTCCGTGCCTCCGTCGCTCACTCCTCTGCCTTGGCTGACGCCCCGCCCCGTCGCCGGAGCCCAGCGCCGCCGTCGACCCTCAGGTGAGCGCTCGGCCGCCAGTTCCTCTCTTCCCTCTTTCAATTCCTCTCTCTCTCTCTCCCATGCAATTTTTTTTACTTCTATGAGTGTCCAGTGAATAGCTAGCTACTTTAAATTTTTTTTAGTATATTATTATTATATTTATCATTATTACTATTATTATTACTTTAAAGAAGATTAGATGTATTATTTTTTTTTGGATTTTTGTTGTTATTACTAATAAATTATTATTATTATATTATTATCATTATTATTATTATTATTTCTTATTATTATTACTACCATTAATGCTACTTCATTTTTATTACATAAACTTTTGGGTATTTTAAAATTTTAGTTTTCTTTATTATATGATATCTTTATAGTATTAAATAAGGGGGGTAATATTTTCTACATAATTAAAATAAAAAAATTTCTAATTTGTAAAAATGATTTCCTAGTACTTTCGACTGGTCATCTAAACTATTTTAAATAATGATATGCTTTTTCTAGCTCAAATAATTTTTGACAAAGACTTAAAGTTGTAGCCTAATCTTTTCTTTAGTTCTCTTTATTTATTTAGCAAAATATATTTTTACTAGTAGAACATAAATTCTAAAAATATTATACATAAATAATTTTAAGTGATTTAGTAAAAGTATTATTACGTATTTTTACAAATAAACATAGTTTAGAGATAATATAAATATTTCTAAAGATTATATATGTATCCATCTCCACAATTTTCTTTCGACTACGCCAATTATCCTGACTGATCCACGTTCCTATGTCTTTGCGAATTCGTACCGATGTACATCGACCATGGCTTTTGTAGTTCCCCGCTCCGCGAAGGCACTAGATAGACAGAAAGATCGGATTGCTGGCTTTGCAACAGAAGACGATTGATCTGGGTGAGTGGACGAAGTCTCATTTGCTGATTCGCTTACGCCTAATAAGAATCTGAGTTTTTGATTGAATGCTATTATTAATAACAAGATAGTAAATCATTGAGTATGCTTTAAGAGAATCCACCTGTTGCCATGCTAAAACAAGAAAAGAGTAACCTGTATGCTAAGAAGAATTGTTGCCTGCTAATAAGAAACAAACTGATGCCTGTATGCTAAAGTAGAGATGATGCCTTTAATCACAGAACTGTTGCCATGCTTAATAAGAAACAGAAAAGAGATTGCTCAATTGTCCATAACAGTAAGCTATCAAGAGTAGAGTTCCTGCTTGTTGCTACTTGCTTAAATAAAGATTGCTCATTATCCCTTGATTACTGCTATGAAATGACAGAGATAAACAGAGAAGGCACATTGTGCTGTTAAAGAGATGATACGGCTTGTCCGTATAGAGAAAAGAGTAGAGCTATTGGCTCGATACATGAAAAAAAGAAGATGAATATGTTTGCAAGTTGCTTGATTGATGCATGATTGTTTATATGATAGTTGCATTTGCATTGGTCTAGACGGCTTGTGCACAAGTGGTAGTCTCTCGACGATTCTGGAGGCACCCGGAGTCGATCGGCCTAGGAGAGAACAGGACACCTGGGGCTAGAAGTCCCCACAGTTAAGAGGGGGTGTCAGTCTATTAGTAGTCGGGCAAAAGTTCCGACTGCTAATATGGGTATTGCCCATGGACCACAAGAGTTATTGTCATGCTGCATATTAATAAGAGTTAAAAGAATGTTTTGCTAAGAGCTAACAATGCAGAGACGAACAGAGAAAAATGTTGGTTTTATCGTGTTTATGCTAATCCTTGTTTTGTGCAGGAATGGACGGTCGGCTATGGTAAGAATCACTGAAAAGTATACATGGGTGTTGCTTAAGTTTTACTATATAATTGCTTGCAGAGATTAATCTGTTACAAAATGCTATGTTCCCACTAAAGAAAAGATATGATACCATACTTAATATTGTCCCTAAGAGTTGCTTGAATAAAGAAATAATATGCTCATGATACACGTTGCGCACTCCACAGATATGAATAGTCATAGTGCTTGAATTGAATAGTCCATTGTATGCTTGATATGAAATGAAACAAATGTTGGCTTTTCAAAGATGTGTTTTCAAA
>JANAVB010020368.1:0-47492 GCA_029216955.1 Iris pallida | reverse complement strand
GGTCCGGGTGGCAGTACACCTGCGACGAGCAGTTCCAGGCTTGTTGATACTCCTTCCCCTAGCCTTCCTACCACTGACAGCAGTATGGCGGGTGAGGAGCAGGTGGAGGAGGTAGTCCCTACTCCCCCGGGCGGATCCATACCAGAACGACCCTCCATGCGCACCTCAGAACGAGACGAGGATGGAGATTTGGGCCGACGGTCCTACGAAGTAAGTTAAATGAATATATATATATATATATATATATATATATATATATATATATATTACTTATGCATGTCTGTATATTTAATTTATAATTCTTGTAGAGGACTTATATATACTTTATGGATGGAGATTTGGGCCGACGGTCCTACGAAGTAAGTTAAATGAATATATTTAATTCTTGTAGAGGACTTATTTTTATCCACCAAACCGGGCCGAGCAGATTGAGAGGCAGTTTCCTGCCGTCGCTGCCAAGTTGATCCGTGATGCAATTGACGATCAGAAAGCTCGTCAGCGCTCCGGAATATTACTGGTTGGATCATGCCTGACCAGTGGACCACGATGAGGGCTCGATTTGAGGAGCCCCGGTATAGAGAGTGGTCGGAGAAGGCAAAGGCGGCTAGGATGAGGGCCAAAAAGTGGTGTGGTGGATCGATTCCTATGACGGAGCATTTTAGTCATCTGGTATGTAATTTATTGCAATATTAAGATTTTTTGATAGTAGGAGTATATAATTTTTATTTTACTAAGGAATAAAATATAACAAACACGTAGGTACAGAGGGGAGGACGTAAATATGGTGACCGTCTTCCTGGCCACCCATCGGAAGGATGGGAAGCTCGTCGACGACTGGCTACTCAGAGCTATGTAAGTACTAATTTAGATTTTGTTAATTTTTAACACAACTTGAAAAATATACAGATAACCATATAGTTAATAATAATTAAATACTTTAGACGTTTATTAGGCCAATTTAGGTAAGTACTGATTTATAGAGATGCACAATGATTTCTAGGACGAGTTTGTTAGGCTACGTGAGCGTACGAGTGCTAGTGCACCGGCAGAGGGAGGGGTTGGTACATCGCAGCCCTCTCCGCCTCAGTCGGAGGACGAGCTCTGAAGATCGCCGTTGGTAGTCTTCATAGAGGTACGTACTACGGTACGGGGTCCTACGGCACATTTGTTGCGACGCAGGCATCCAGGGCTCCCTCTGCCAGTGTGCATTCACAGCCATCATAGGCCGAGTCGTCCCGAGTCGAGGATACCATTGCCCGCCAGATTGCTGAGCTGTGCGACGTATGCTGAGGAGGATTTCTGAGCAGCCAGGGTCTCAGGCGTAAGGGGACGCTTCGTCGGTCACCGCACGCTTTGACGAGCTCAAGCGCACTGTGAGGGACGTACAGGGGACGCAGGAGTCCATTCATGGCACCGTTACTAGGATAGCGGCTTGCATGGAGCAATACAGCGCCAGACTGCTAGACCTAGAGGAGACGCGGACGCACCCATCTCCAGCGGTTACACTGCCTCCTTCTACAGCGGTTGTATTGCCTCCTTCTTCATCATCGTCGGTGGTTCTTACACCGGAGCAGTATGCTTACTTTCTTTCCAGGAGCGGTGATGCTCCTCCTGATCAGCCGTAGTCGACATATATATATATATTGTTGTGTGATGGCCCATTGTTGGGTCTTTCTGTGTTTATACATACATTATTCTTATGTGGAGCATTATGTTTGACATTGTTGTAAAAAAAATTCATATATCTGTGTTGATTGATGAGATTGTGTTTCAAACGTGTTCGTGATTGTGTATCTGTGTTGTTTGATACTTTGTGTTCGTGATGCTTTAGGTTCTGCTGTAAATGCTGAAGGTGCTGCTGTAAATACTGTATTTTTTTTCCAAATTTAGCGACGTTCAGCGACGTTTAGCGACATCTAGCGACAAAAGTTAACGTCGCTAAGTAAGTATCGGAACATCGCTAACTGTGATACACACCGTCGCTGATCGCCACTAAACGTCGCTACATACGACGTCGCTAAACGTCGCTATGTGTCGGCACTATAGCGACGTAAAAACGTCGCAGAACGTCGCCATTTGGCTCTTAAGCCAGGTCAGCATCGATGTATGTAAAGTTGCTAAACGTCGCTAGGTGACGTCGGCAACTGCAGTCGTTTTACGTCGCTGGTAGTCGCTGAATTAGCGACGCGGCTGCGTCGCTGAGTGTCGTCGCAATAGTGACGTATTGCGACGTCGTGTTGTTTAGCGACTAGGTAAATCGTGACTATGTCCAAACGTCGCTAAATATGTCGCTAATTGAATTTAGCGACGTATTTTTCCTAGTTAGCGGCGTCGCTGATTTGACAGATTTTAGTAGTGTATGTTCATCTGACCTGGTTCTGGCAGGATGATGAATAGTGCTGGCCGTATAGTGCTAGCCGTATAGCTGTATAGTACTGGTCGTATAGTACTGGCCGCAGAGTTAAATAGTACTGGTCGTATAGCTGCATAGTGCTGGCCGTATAGTACTGGCCGCATAGCTGTATAGTGCCTGGCTGTATAGTGCCAGTCCGCAATAGCTGCATAGTACTGGCCGTATAGTATTGGCCGTATAGCTGCATAGTATTGACCGTATAGTTGTATAGTGCTTGGCTGCATAGTACCAGTCTGCATAGATGCATAGTACCTGGCCGCATAGTGCCAGTTCGTATAATTGTCTAGTGCTTGGCCGCATAGTGCGAGTCTGCATAGCTGCATAGTGCCTGGCCGTATAGTGCCAATTTTGGCTTTTTTATGTCCTATTTGGCTGATTTGTGGCCAAAATTTCTTCCAACTCCCAACATAAAAGTTATAAATCTTTGTCTAAGCTTCAAATCTTCTTGTTTCACTTTAATTGGAGTTCATATGCAATTGATAACTTAAATAATAGTTTTGATCTTTTTGGCATATTTTCTGTACTTGACGTTTTTGAGGTTTCCTTCGACTGTAATTAATTCTTATCATGATTAGATGATTTTGTACAGTTATAGAATAATTGTACCCCCTTATATTCTTAACACTAGCACAGATTCACTTATTATTTTATGTCAAGTAGTACTTTTATTTATTTCTTTTTCCATGCTATGATACGTATTTTATCTAATTCTTTCTTACATGCGATCCTTGTTGCATGTTTTCTTTTCTTAGATAGTGGCCCGTTGGGGTGCACTCATGGTTTATGTCTTTTCTTTGGTTTGTATGTACTTACGTTACATGTTACTTCTTTGCTTGCATGATGGTGGTCCGTCATGGTGCACTCATGCTACACGTCTCTTCTCTATCTATACTAGATATTGACCCGTTGTGGTGCACTCTGGTACATGTCTTTCTTTGTTTACATGATAGTGGCCCATTGTGGCGCACTCTTAACAAGCAACCTTAACATGATAACCCTTAATAGTGGTCCGTTGTTGTCACGACCCGCACCCTGTATAAGGGCACGAGAAGTGGGTACGTCCAGCCTACGCCGCAGTATCGGCGGTAGAACGCTGTCCTAGGTCAATCATCTAACAATATAAAATGTACCTGTACAGTTTATACTCTCCGAATGGAGGTGACAAACAGAAAACAATCTCAATCACATCTAGGTAGAAGAATGAAAGATAGATAGATAGACAATAACTCTAAGAGAACAGTAGAATAGATGAAATAAGTCTAAGTGTCTAGGATACATAACATCAGAATGTCAACCCAATATACAGAATAAGTCTAGGAGTCTATACATCTCAACATCTCAAAATACAACTCAGAATGTGAGACAAAAAGATAATACAGAAAGACTGTCTAGCTAAACTAGCCTAGACTACTGGGGCAACATCCTCAGCTGCAGGTGGATCCTGCTGAGGGTCCACAACATAAGTATCATCTAGTCCTGCTCCATAATAGGTAGTCACCAGGACCTCATCCTCATCCTCTGTAATATTTTCAACAGGTCCAGTCAGGACAGGAACGAGCACAATACATCTCACACAGTTCATATCAGGTTAGGAAATACGATACAGGCAATAGAGTAAGATACGAAAAATGCTGAAAGGAAATATACGCTGTAAAAGAGATAGCTGTAATAAATATCTACTGTATATAGAGAACTATAAGTGACTAGTGATGTAGAGTACAAGATAGGCATGTGAATGCTAGAATTTATACATGATTACACTACTGAGTTTGCACATGATTACACTACTTTAAATTATTCACATGTCCACTTCTACTCCCCCGTTACCCCAATCAATACACAAGGATCTATACAAGTTATGTTATTATACATGAGATCACATGGAGCCCATAAAAGGGTGCACATGATAGTATACATGAGGGCTCAGTAAACATGAGAGTACATGATCACATGAGTATACATGCATGATGGAAGCACAGGAGTACATGATGAAAGTGAAACACACGTAACATGAAGTACCTGATGCTCCCGAGGGGGATAACATCTCATGTAAAGATCCATATAGTACCAATCCGTGTTACCAACGTGACAGCATCAAGTAAAGTAATCTAGAGCGAGAAGTAAAGCCTGAACAAGTATGAAACGGTCAGAGAATGTACTCGCCTGCTGTATGAATGTCTGTAGAGAATATGCTGTCTGAGGAGAGGTGTCTGGCTCCTGATCAGAGCAACACAAGTCACAATGTGTTCTAAATAGTAAAAATGAAGTCTACTATGCATACTACATGATTCTAGGTCAATCTGGTCAAAAGTCAACTCTTGGTCAACTCTAAAGTCAAACTAGTCAAAGTTAGGTCAACACTAGTCAAACTAGTTAGGGTTTTAGTCAAACTAGTCAAACTAGTTGTTTTAGGTCATTCCTAGTCAATTCTAGGTTAACTAGGTCAACTTTGACCTAAGGTTGACTTTGATCAACCCTTAGTCAACAAGGGTCAACAAGTTGGGTTTTGGGCCATTAGGGTTAGCCCCAAGCCATAGGCTAATAATCTTGGCCATAGGCTAGTCATAGGGTTTCCATATAACCTATAACTAGAAGTCATACATATATATATATATATATATATATATATATATAATATATATATATAATATATATATATATCTATATATATAGATATACACTATCTATCCACTACCCAATATCAATATGTAAATACTATATATATACAAAACCCACATACATATAATACTATATATGACATAATGAGACCTAATACAAAAGTATACATATATATCATATATATGTATATACATATATATAATTATATATATATAATATATATATATTATATATATATATATATATAGGGCTGCAAATGAGCCAAGCCGTTTGCGAGCTGCTCGAAGCTCGGCTCGATAAAAGCTCGTTTGAGCTCGGTTCGTTTAGTAAACAAGCTGAGCTCAAGCTTCATTTTTGAGCTCGTTTAACAAACGAGCCAAGCTCAAGCTTAGAAGTACTCGGCTCGTTTGAGCTCGCGAGCTGGCTCGTTGATGAGCTTGCGAGCTGGCTCGTTTAGAAGCTCGTTTAGGAGCTCGTTTAGAAGCTCGTTTGTACTTTGTTGAATTCTAATATATGTATATTTGTGCATTATACATTTATATGTCCTTTAATAATTGATATTAATGAACTTTTTTAATTAAATTTTTATAAATAAATTGTTAATATTACAGGTGCTTGAATTCAAACATAACTAAATTGAAATCGAGCTCGTTAAGCTTGAAATCAAGCTTAATGAGCTTGAAATAAAGTTGAGCGAGCTTGAAAACAAGCTTAACAAGCTTTATTTTGAGCTTATCAAGCTTGAATCAAGCTTGCTTATCAAGCCAAGCTCGAGCTCAAACCAAGCCAAGCTCAAGCTTAATATAAACAAGCTCGAGCCAAGCTCAAGCTCCAAAATAAAAAAATTATCAAGCTCGAGCTCGAGCTTGAGCTCGATTAATTCTAGTCAAGCCAAGCTCAAGCTTACAAAAGCTTGGCTCGGCTTGGCTCGTTTGCAGCCCTATATATATATATATATATATATAACTTATATATATATACTCTATATATATAGAGAGGGAAGTGAGAGGGACATAGATAGAGTGAAAGAGAGAGAGACATAGAGTGAGAGAGACTGAAAGAGAGAGGGATAGAGAGCTGTGAGAGTGAGGGCTGGACAAGTAAAGGGGGGGTTCCAGAATTTCTGGAACCAGGAATTGGCTCCCCACACTCACACACAAAAGCACATACACACCTATTATATACACACATGTATATACACATGTATATACATGTACACCTAAAAATCTCACCCACACACTCACATACATATATACTACGTATATACATACTAAAATACACTAATATAATGTATAAATCATATTAAAATTGGTTTTGAAATTCGAATTTACAAAACTGGAAATCCTAAAACCTGGAAACAGTGCACTGTGTACTCGAAACTGGGATAACCCGATTTCACATACTAAAACGAGCTAAGGCTCGATTCAAATGGTTGGTAAAGTTTAAACATAACATGTATATGTCACACAAGTGGTTGTGTCCAAAAAAGAGGACACAATCGTGTCCAAACAACTAAGAACTCGAAATAGTGCACAAATCAGGCCACTCCTCGTGCACGTGTGCACGCGCGTATAACACGCGACATACGACACGACACGACACATGGGTGTGTACCTAGGTTCGCCTAGGGTAGGGCTAGGTGTCTAGGTTCCTGCAACGTGTCCACGTGTCCTCAGGACACAGCACGAGGTCCGTATCAGTCGGGGAAATACGACTGATATGCGTGTTTCAGGCCGCATCGTGCACGTGTTCCAGTGTCTCGTATACGCGACACAGGACACAAAACTTCTCGTGCTCGTGTCCATGTGTACGCCAAGGGATGGGCTACACGCTCGTGTCACCACAAGGTGTCCATGTGGCGTGTCCGTGCGACACGACACGCTCGAAATGTGCTCTGTGCAGTACGTACAGTGCAGTGTAAAACCCGTGTTCGTGTCAGAGCTCTCTCGATACGACACGAGAGGTCGTAATTTTGAGGGGGGGTCTGACAGTGATGGCCCCCTCCTCTGTGTTATTTTCCACGTGTCCTCATGGCGTGTCGTGTTCGAAAATTGGGTCGAGTAGCAGGGGAGCGTGCACAGTCTCGTGCGCGCATGTCGGCCAGTCTAGGGCCACGTGTGTGCAACCTATGGTGTCGTGGTCGTGTCCTAGGATAGGTGGGGTGTCAGGGCATGTGTCTAAGTTCCTGTATCGTGTCCACGACACGTGTGGACACGACACGAAGGTCAAACAATAGGGTTTTACAGTGTGCACAGTCTGGTTTTAACAGCATGTTCGTGTCCTATTTTGGACACGGACACAACTCAAAGTATGCTCAGTCAACTAGGGTTGTGTCCTACATGTCTAGGGCTACCCAAAAATATATTTTATTTTACAAAATAACAAGGTTTAATCCTAAGTGGCATTTCACCAAACACTGTAATTAGAACACAGATACGTGTCCGATACGGACACCAAACCAATCCTAAATCCAAACTTAGCCTACAGTTCCATGGTACCTAGATGCATGCATTTATGAAGAAAAATAGAATATTAACAAGGTTTATAGGTATTTACCTATTTGGTGAAAAGTCAAGAAAACACCAAAGTAGGGGGGGTATCCTCTTCACTTGAGATGGCCAAATTGATCTTCAACCTTGCTAGCTAGCCTCCCTTAGCATCCTCATTGGTAGGGGGTTCCAATGCAAGAAACTAGGCTCAATTTGGAGCTAATTTGGTTAAATGGTGAAGGTGTGAAGTTGTGTAGAAACTAGGTTTTTAATTCATGTAAAAAAATGATCATGAATGAGTGTGATGGGGTTATATAGGAAGGGGGTAGTCCTATGGCCAGCCCAAGAGGTAGGGGGGTGTCCTTGGGTTGCTTCATGGTGAAGGCAAGGACTTCTAGGTAAAGGGTTGAAGATATTTTGAGTAATTCAAGCAAAATATCCATTTTGAAATATCTAGATATTTTTTATACTTTAACCAATGCCTATCTCATTAGCATTCTAGGTTAGTAGCTAACCTCTAGATTGGTGCTAAACTAGGTTAGGGACTAACATGACACTAATCAATAATTAAATAATAATAAAAACACATAATTGCAAATAATTCCAAATAATTTCTAGAAATTTACCAAAATACCCTTTTTGGCCAAAATCACTAATTTGATGTTCTAAGCCTATGGCTAAGCTCTCATGGTCATGGCAACTTCTAGGTTAAGGAAAACCAGGGTTTTCACTAAGTTATACTAACCAAAATCACAAAGTCATAAGTCATGACTTAGCATGACTTAGAAGATGGTTCTAATTGCACTAGAAATCACCATAAATCATATCATGCCCTAAACACCATTAATAAATAATCAAAATAATAATTTTTCAAAAATTCCCAATTTTAGAAAACAGGGTGTTACAAGTCTACCCACCTTAAAATAATTTCGTCCTCGAAATTTAGATGGTCGTACTCCTCCTAGGTCAAACCTCCAACAATGCTACTACCTAGCAACATACAAGGTCAACAAGCAAAAATATGGGTAATAGACCTATACTGGGTCATGTCCAAAAATTGGTTGGCAATCTTAGGTCATAGGGTGTCCTTAATCCAAATCGAAATCAAAAGTAACTCCATGGGGTAAATCAGGATGGAGTCTCGGGTCAGGAAAATCGTACTAAGCAAATGAAGCACACAATGGTATGCCTGAGTGGGACACTAAGGTCATGGGTATAAAGTGTCATGTCTAGGTCATGTACGTGAAATTAGTTTTGAAAAAAAAACTAGTCTTGTGCTCCAAATTTAAAAGTCACGGTAACGTGTCTACGGTGATAATAATTTAGAGTGGGAAAGGTCTATGGCCTAGATTGAACCAGAAATTTGTGATGCAAATAGTAATACCAGGGGAACAGGTTAAATGGAATAGTCTGTGGTCTCATCTAGGTGCACTAGTCATTCTAGATCAAGACTGTCCTATGGTATCAACGTACAAGCAATCTGGTGTCCTAATTGGGAAGGTAAAGGAAACAACAATCATCAAGGCTATAGGGCCGTCTACCATCCTATATAAAAATTTGTCATTAATAAGTAAGTGGGAAATCATTAAAAGTTACTATTCCATAAAGTGGTAAAAGAAAATTGAAAATTTAGGCACAAACAATCACAAATAGATTTTAGTCTTGACACGATCTAAGTTGATCAATTCCAGGATAAATTGAGATTTGGGCAAGATAGAAGATCAATGAAATCAAGTATGAGTACGAGCATCCAATGATGAAGATCCAGGTCATGATTTAATCCAACTGGATATGAATACGAGGTTCATAGGTGATAAAATAATTCCAAGGAGAATTGTCAAGGCTGTTACGGATAAGATTCTAGGGCAAGTTTAACTGTGTCTCCATCCACGTAGATTAATATATGAAAAGCGAACCAAAAATGCAATAGGTTGATCAGACCATCATGCGCCGGTTCTGATTAGATAATATGTTAGTGGGTGGCACCCAATAAAATATATCATGATCAAGCTCGAAAAGGATAAGCTTGTAAACTAAGGATAAATTTGTAGCATAAGATATAAGTAAGGGTGGAAATGATGAAAGAAGATACATAGTCCTGGTCATGGACATAGACTGGGAAGATAAGGAAACAATAAATCACAGGGCTAAAAGGGTTACCATTCTATGGTCAGAGCTACTCTATCAAAAAGGTATAGCATATACATTAATTTATTTAAGAGAAAATCCTTGAGAAAAGAAATTATTCAAGGAATTATATTAATAGCTAAGGCTACTCCTACTCCTAAGTAAGAGATAAAAAAATAAACAAACAATCGACAAAAACAAAAGAACTACCAAGTCAAAACTGATCACTAATAAAGAACAGGTAGGAGCAGATGGAATTGGATTTTAAGATAGATATAATGAAGTAAGATGGAAATGGAATTTAGAAGAACAAAACCTGCAAACACATCGCCAACTGCCTGAGCATCCTCAACTGATGGCGTAGGCTCGCCCCTGCTGACCTCTTCCAGCCTGCTGCTGAAACTGCAAAAATCTCTGCTGCTGTGGCTGTAACGGTCCTCTCTGCTGCTGTCCTACCGGAGCCTTGGCTCCGGCTCCTGGTGCTGCTCCCTGTGCTACTCTGCCTGTGTACTGGGAACACTCCCTCAGCTGGTGGTCCGCTGCCCCACATATTAGGCACCAGCCCAACCTCTTCCTGCACTCACCCCATCCATGTCCCGACTTCTTGCAATAGGGACAACTGACTATCTTCGGGTCCTGACCCCGATACTGATGCTGCACTTGCTGAACTCCTACTGGGGTCTGCGTCTGCTGAAACTGCACATGGGGCCTCTTGGCCTGGACTCTACTGCTGCTGGTACCATGAGCGTCCCGTCCCCTCTTGAACAACTGTTGCCGTTGAGTCTCCACTATCTGCTGGAAGAAGGAGAACAACCGTGCCACGTCCTCTGATCCTGATGGCGACTGCTGCTGAAGGTTCGGGACGACAGGAGAAAGTCTCGGAGTAAGAAGAGGTGTACTCCCATAGGCTGCAGATATCCTAGCCTGAGCTGGCACAACAGGAACTGCAGTCTCGGGGCCCTGCTGATCAGGACGAGGAGTGGTAGACCCCTCAGTGGTATCTTTCTGATCGAGACGATGAGATCGTGTCTCCATACCCATCCTGGAGATAGATCAAACAAGGAATCAATACTGAGATATAAAATAATAACTCAAGGGAGGACAGTTATTCAAGGAAACAATCTTCAACAGGAATTTAGATGGCAGGAATCCAGTTAAGAGTTTTCCTAATGCGATTGAGTACCCTAAAATAAGGATATTAATCTAACACAAGAAATTAAAATTAACAACTACAAAAATTTCAAAATCATCAACTAACTCCAGGATTCAAAGTTCTACAGTGAATCCTCCAAAAATCAAATTCAATCAAGGGAAAAGGAGTTTAAATCATAATTCAAAATGAGATTCTCAAGGGTCATCCCAGGAATCTCTCAAGGTATCCTAACAATGATTGAGTATCCTCTCTCACTAAGCCTATCCCTCAAATCCTATCGCAGGCTGTAGTGATACTCTAGTTCGAATACCACTACATAAACTCGACCTGCATGGGCCACAACTAAAAACGTGTCACGACCCGCACCCTGTATAGGGGCACGAGAAGTGGGTACGTCCAGCCTACGCCGCAGTGTCGGCGGTAGAACGCTGTCCTAGGTCAATCATCTAACAATATAAAATGTACCTGTACAGTTTATACTCTCCGAATGGAGGTGACAAACAGAAAACAATTATCTCAATCACATTTAGGTAGAAGAATGAAAGATAGATAGATAGACAATAACTCTAAGAGAACAGTAGAATAGATGAAATAAGTCTAAGTGTCTAGGATACATAACATCAGAATGTCAACCCAATATACAGAATAAGTCTAGGAGTCTATACATCTCAACATCTCAAAATACAACTCAGAACGTGAGACAAAAGATAATA
The DNA here is from genome assembly GCA_029216955.1 of Iris pallida. Classification (NCBI taxonomy): domain Eukaryota; kingdom Viridiplantae; phylum Streptophyta; class Magnoliopsida; order Asparagales; family Iridaceae; genus Iris; species Iris pallida. The sequence goes on along the minus strand of JANAVB010020368.1, from coordinate 35,978 downwards.
CAGAAAGACTGTCTAGCTAAACTAGCCTAGACTACTGGGGCAACATCCTCAGCTGCAGGTGGATCCTGCTGAGGGTCCACAACATAAGTATCATCTAGTCCTGCTCCATAATAGGTAGTCACCAGGGCCTCATCCTCATCCTCTGTAATATTTTCAACAGGTCCAGTCAGGACAAGAACGAGCATAATACATCTCACACAGTTCATATCAGGTTAGGAAATACGATACAGGCAATAGAGTAAGATACGAGAAATGCTGAAAGGAAATATACGCTGTAAAAGAGATAGCTGTAATAAAATATCTACTGTATATAGAGAACTATAAGTGACTAGTGATGTAGAGTACAAGATAGGCATGTGAATGACTAGAATTTATACATGATTACACTACTGAGTTTGCACATGATTACACTACTTTGGAATTATTCACATGTCCACTTCTACTCCCCCGTTACCCCAATCAATACACAAGGATCTATACAAGTTACGTTATACATGATATCACATGGGGCCCATAAAAGGGTGCACATGATAGTATACATGAGGGCTCAGTAAACATGAGAGTACATGATCACATGAGTATACATGCATGATGGAAGCACAGGAGTACATGATGAAAATGAAACACACGTAACATGAAGTACCCGATGCTCCCGAGGGGGATAACATCTCATGTAAAGATCCATATAGTACCAATCCGTGTTACCAACGTGACAGCATCAAGTAAAGTAATCTAGAGCGAGAAGTAAAGCCTGAACAAGTATGAAACGGTCAGAGAATGTACTCGCCTGCTGTATAAATGTCTGTAGAGAATATGCTGTCTGAGGAGAGGTGTCTGGCTCCTGATCAGAGCAACACAAGTCACAATGTGTTCTAAATAGTAAAAATGAAGTCTACTATGCATACTACATGATTCTAGGTCAATCTGGTCAAAAGTCAACTCTAAAGTCAAACTAGTCAAAGTTAGGTCAACACTAGTCAAACTAGTTAGGGTTTTAGTCAAACTAGTCAAACTAGTTGTTTTAGGTCATTCTAGTCAATTCTAGGTTAACTAGGTCAACTTTGACCTAAGGTTGACTTTGGTCAACCCTTAGTCAACAAGGGTCAACAAGTTGGGTTTTGGGCCATTAGGGTTAGCCCCAAGCCATAGGCTAATAATCTTGGCCGTAGGCTAGTCATAGGGTTTCCATATAACCTATAACTAGAAGTCATACATATATATATATATATATATATATATATATATATATATATATATATATATATATATAGATATATATATATATATATACACTATCTATCCACTACCCAATATCAATATGTAAATACTATATATATACAAAACCCACATACATATAATACACTATATATGACATAATGAGACCTAATACAAAAGTATACATATATATCATATATATGTATATACATATATATATATAAACTTATATATATATATACCCTATATATATATAGAGGGAAGTGAGAGGGACAAGAGAGAGAGAGACTGAAAGAGAGAGGGATAGAGAGCTGTGAGAGTGAGGGCTGGACAGGTAAAGGGGGGGTTCCAGAATTTCTGGAACCAGGAATTGGCTCCCCACACTCACACACAAAAGCACACACACACACCTATTATATACACACATGTATATACACATGTATATACATGTATACACCTAAAAATCTCACCCACACACTCACATACATATATACTATGTATATACATACTAAAATACACTAATACAATGTATAAATCATATTAAAATTGGTTTTGAAATTCGAATTTATAAAACTGGAAAATCCTAAAACTGGAAACAGTGCACTGTGCACTCGAAACTGGGATAACCCGATTTCACACACTAAAACGAGCTAAGGCTCGATTCAAATGGTTGGTAAAGTTTAAACATAACATGTATGTGTCACACAAGTGGTTGTGTCCAAAAAAGAGGACACAATCGTGTCCAAACAACTAAGAACTCGAAATAGTGCACAAAGGCCACTCCTCGTGCACGTGTGCACGCGCGTATAACACGCGACACACGACACGACACGACACGTGGGTGTGTACCTAGGTTCTCCTAGGGTAGGGCTAGGTGTCTAGGTTCCTGCAACGTGTCTACGTGTCCTCAGGACACAGCACGAGGTCCGTATCAGTCGGGGAAATACGACTGATACGCGTGTTTCAGGCCGCGTCGTACACGTATTCCAGTGTCTCGTGTACGCGACATAGGACACAAAAATTCTCGTGCTCGTGTCCATATGTACGCCAAGGAATGGGCTACACGCTCGTGTCACCACAAGTTGTCCACGTGGCATGTCCGTGCGACACGACACGCTCGAAATGTGCTCTGTGCAGTACGCACAGTGCAGTGTAAACCCGTGTTCGTGTCAAAGCTCTCTCGACACGACACGAGAGGTCGTGATATTTGAGGGGGGGTCTGACCGTGATGGCCCCCTCCTCTGTGTCAATTTCCACGTGTCCTCATGGCGTGTGTCCGAAAATTTGGTCGAGTAGCAGGGGAGCGTGCACAGTCTCGTGCGCGCGTGTCGGCCAGTCTTGGGCCACGTGTGTGCAACCTATGGTGTCATGGTCGTGTCCTAGGATAGGTGGGGTGTCAGATCATGTGTCCAAGTTCCTGTATCGTGTCTACGACACATGTGGGACACGACACGAAGGTCAAACAATAGGGTTTTACAGTGTGCACAGTCTGGTTTTAACAGCGTGTTCGTGTCCTGTTTTGGACACGGACACAACTCGAAGTGTGCTCAGTCAACTAGGGTTGTGTCCTACATGTCTAGGGCTACCCAAAAATATATTTTGTTTTACAAAATAACAAGGTTTAATCCTAAGTGGCATTTCACCAAACACTGTAATTAGAACACAGATACGTGTCCGATACGGACACCAAACCAATCCTAAATCTCACCAAACTTAGCCTACAGTTCCATGGTACCTAGATGCATGCATTTATGAAGAAAAAACAGAATATTAATTTATAGGTATTTACCTATTTGGTGAAAAGTCAAGAAAATACCAAAGTAGGGGGGTATCCTCTTCACTTGAGATGGCCAAATTGATCTTCAACCTTGCTAGCTAGCCTCCCTTAGCATCCTCATTGGTAGGGGGTTCCAATGCAAGAAACTAGGCTCAATTTGGAGCTAATTTGGTTAAATGGTAAAGGTGTGAAGTTGTGTAGAAACTAGGTTTTAATTCATGTAAAAAATGATCATGAATGAGTGTGATGGGGTTATATAGGAAGGGGGTAGTCCTATGGCTAGCCCAAGAGGTAGGGGGTGTCCTTGGGTTGCTTCATGGTGAAGGCAAGGACTTCTAGGTAAAGGGTTGAAGATATTTTGAGTAATTCAAGCAAAATATCCATTTTGAAATATCTAGATATTTTCTATACTTTAACCAATGCAAATATCTATCCCCTTAGCATTCTAGGTTAGTAGCTAACCTCTAGATTGGTGCTAAACTAGGTTAGGGACTAACCTTGACACTAATCAATAATTAAATAATAATAAAAACACATAATTGCAAATAATTTCAAATAATTTCTAGAAAATTACCAAAATACCCTTTTTGGCCAAAATCACTAATTTGATGTTCTAAGACTATGGCTAAGCTCTCATGGTCATGGCAACTTCTAGGTTAAGGAAAACCAGGGTTTTCACTAAGTTATACTAACCAAAATCACAAAGTCATAAGTCATGACTTAGCATGACTTAGAAGATGGTTCTAATTACACTAGAAATACCATAAATCATATCATGCCCTAAACACCATTAATAAATAATCAAAATAATAATTTTTTAAAAATTCCCAATTTCAGAAAACAGGGTGTTAGAGTTGTGGCGCAGTCTTGATATGACAAGTAAACCTAACATGATATGTATAATCAAGATGCTGTTGCGATGGCTATTCTTCTTGCTAATACAACTTTTGGACACCATGGTTGAATGTATTGTGTATGCGTGCACAAACTACATGTCTCGTCTTGCATCATGTAGGATATAGATTCCTGATTACCACGGTCAGGGATTCATACTGAATCTGACTAGGTTAATGACTAGATTGATCAAGTATTTCATATAGAGAGATTTTTTAGTCACAGGCAATTCCGTTATCTGGGCGCTTTAATTGGACTTGTAGCCTGCCGTCGAGTAGGACGCATTTAGCACACTATCTTGTGTTGCACCTCCAAGTCACCATGGGATACATTTGTCTTCTGGATGATGTATCCACCTAATACAACTCTCAACTTGCGGAAGGATAACTGGATAGCTGCAGGGCTTGTGACTGTGGAAATATCTCATTGCATCTTTAGTAACTAGGCTTGTGATAACCCTAGTTAGCTAATGTATCAAGCCATACTCATTGCTTGGCTGTGTTTGATGGATGGAGTCTGTCCAGTCCAGTCGAGTTTTGTCTAGGCAGTGTCCGTATGTTTATTTCAGTATATCATTATTTACGCTTTACTATTTTTGATAAATAATTAGAGACGAAGTTATGTTCAGGACTAGGGTTACAATCCTGGTCCTTATTTGGTTTACGGGTTGTAACTTAGCTTCCGAAATACCTCCAAAGTTATCTTATCATTTATCGTTCTATTCAGTACTCACATGTTCTACATGATCTTATGATAAACATTGATTAGAGATGAAGTTCTGTTCATGAGAAGGGTTACAACCCCGATCCTTGTTTGGTTTACGGGTTGTAAATGGGCTTTTAGAATAGTTCCCAAGTCATCTTATCAATCCTCCTATATAATTATCATAGGCTCTCATGCCCTAGTTACATAATATACTCATAAGTCTCATTTATTAACATGCTCACATGTTTCACTTACCGTACATGTTCGTATGTACCATTTCTCTTACATGGTTTAGCTATGTCACAAGTTCTCTGTTTAATTCACAAGTCCACATTTTATATTATGTCACATGTAATTACTTTATGCTCCAAGACGCTCTACTTATTGTCTTTCTAGGTTCGGGATAAGTGCATTGGTAGTGCACGAGTCTCGATCTGCATTTACTTAATTATATCTCTAACCATTGCTATGTTAGCTATTGCTGGTTTTAGTCCATAGTTTGGCTTTCTTTACGGTACTTGTTATTTGGGGTCTGACCCCACTGGTTTTGTTTTATCATGACCCGCACCCAGTGTAGGGGCACGAGAAGTGGGTACATCCAGCCTATGCCGCAGTATCGATAGTAGAACGCTGTCCTAGGTTACTATCTAATCAACAACTCACGCAATTATATAATGTACTTATCAAATCTTAACTCCGAACGGAGGACAGGTATAGATATAATAAAATCTCAATCACAGTCTAAGCACGATAAGATAACACAGAAGTTTATAACTAAAGACTAAACAATAACAATATCAACTACTAAATAATAATATCTCAAACAAACTCAAATACAAACTCATATCTCAAGTTATTACAATTCAAGTTCTAAAACATGAAAACTAAACTAAGTCTACTAGCTAGTCTCCCAATCACTCTTGAGTGTCGGAGACAAAGGTAGCTAAGCCATCTCCTGCTCAAAGGCAAGTAGGGCAAATGTCCTCAGGGCAATCATCTGTAATATTTTCAACAGGTCTAGTCAGGACAGGAACGAGTACAACTCATCTAAAATCCCAAGTAAATGACAGAGAACTATAAAGCAGTTATAGACAGTTGTATTGATGAGCATGGCAGATTATATTCAGGTGATGGTATAGAGAAACAGTTAAGATACAAGAAAAGTAAGATAAGTAAAACAAGAGAAGAATCATGGCAATGAAGACTGTAAATAGAAATTAGCTGAACTAGAGTAACATGATATAAGTCCAGACAGTAAATATAAACAAGTATAAAATCAAGTAAGTCCAGACAATATGAATCTGATACCAGGTGATTCCAGTACAAGATGAGTCCAGTATAAGATGATTCAGTCAGTTATCAAAGATTCCAGGGTGAGTCCAGACTATACTCTAATAGGTGTTTTAAAATACCGAGATCGATATGTAAACGGCTGTAGGTATCAGGCACATCACTCACTGATCAGGCGAGAGATGGCTATGCTTCCAGTAGATTCAGTTGGAAGATTCCAGATTTAGGGTATGTCTACATGTCTTACTCAATATTTTTCTGCCCCACAATACAAGTGAATCCAGTACAAGACACGAGAATCGAGATGAGTCCAACCAAACATGATGATACCAGCAATGATTCTAAAATGATTCCAGTAATAGAGCCAACATGATGATACCAGCAATAATTCCAGTAATAGAGGCCAGACAAGATGATATGTGTGTCGCATACATGAATCCAGAAATATCTATACGTGTTGTAACAGAGAATCACATAAAACTACTAGAACTGAAGTACAGTAATTGACAAGTAAATGAGAGAACTATCAGAGAATGTACTCGCCTGACACTCAGAAAAGAGTAGTATAATATCAGATGTCTGCATCGGAGTCACATTATCCTAAATAGAGCAGTACAGGTTATAATGTGTTTAAAATAAGGTAATGAAGTTTACGATGCAATCTACATGATTTTTAGGTCAATCTAGGTTAAAGTCGAACTTGGTCAACTCTGGGTCAAACCAAGTCAACACTCTAGTCAACTAGGTCAAACTGGTCAACTGACATCTATGGGTTGGTCAAACTATAGTCAACAAGTCAATTTAGTCATTAAAGTCAAACCTTAGATAGCTAGCCTATATATGACATATATCCTAAGGTATGTGTATAAGAGTAAACTCTAGGATTTCTAACCAATATATATATATGTATCCACACATCATTCATCCAAACCCAACTATTTCCTTACCATATATTACACTTAGGACTAATATGGAAATGTAATATGCACCCAAGACATATGGGTGAAACCCCCATACCAAGCCATATCACTAAACATTTCCTTTATATCCTACATATAGGATACTCTCCTCAAGTATCCATGTACCCTATTGGTACACCTACTATGATCTCCCAACCAACCCATGACCTATAGTTACAAATACCCTCATAACCAATATCCATATCATAGGTACACCTACCCAAGGCTAACCAATATATCAAAATGTAAAGCTTATACCTACCATTTGTACATATATGAACCCAAACAACCAACCCACACTACCTCACCCTTATGCTTAACTGACCCATACACTATATAACCATATATGCATATATCCTAAACTAACTCAAATCATATAAAACCTAAACTGATCTTAACTACCACAGCCTAACATAGATTCATTTCCTACATTGCAACTCATGATACAAACCCACTTGTGGGACTGAAATCTCAGGAAATTAAGGACAGAACATCATATGCTGGACAACCTAGCTAAGGGACTGAACCAGTACCCCTGTGTAAGGACATGAGCATCCCACCCTTACAAGGAGATGGACTGAAACCAAGTGAACATAGGACTGATATCAAGGTAATGGACTGTACCAATGGAACAGGGACTGAACACTCAATATCTGCTATATTTTGTAGTACAAAGTCTATATATAAGAGTATATGTTATGAACTCATACACACTCTCAAGCTCACTAACACTCTCACATCCTAGCACAATTATACATCTACCTTCATTGCCACCTACCTATATAGTTATCAAACTCATACTAAACTCTTTTTAACTGCTAACCTACATGTATCTTAACCCACACATAGAGACACACACACACTCTAATCTCTTAAACATATAAATATAGGATGCTCACCTTGAATCCCACACTCCCTACTCAAAGCCAAAGGCCAACTGCCTGCTGCTCTGCATTGCAAGTGCCATGCCAAGCATGGCCACTGCAGCTGCTGTCCATGCCTGCATTGCAAGGCAATACCCTACTGAAAACTATATCAGTTATCAACCTGCATTCGAAAACCCACACATCTCATAACTAAAACCACAAATCAATACACAAAGCCCTAAATCTCAACTAGGGTCGAGTGTCACAGTGCCTAGGTATGAGCGTGCATGTCCACATGGTGTCCACGAAGTGTCCCAATATTGTCAAAACAAAGTATCTGGCAAGTAAATAAAAACAAGGAACAACAGTGTGGTACGTGTCTGTCGAATGGGTTTGGATACAGTGTGTCCAACCAAACCTCTCGTATTTGTGTCAGTGTGTCAAGTAAGTATCTAGGTGTCTACTGAACCAATGGGTTCGTGTCCAAGTGGTGTCTGACAGGTCCAATCAAAAGTCGAATTGGCATCAGAGGACAGAGCTCAGCACTGTCTCGTGCGGCCATGTCGTGTCCGATTGGATACGATACAGAGCTCGAGACGAGTCGAGCTTGTGTCAGTAGCTAGGTGGGGTGTTAGGGTATGTGTCTAGGTGCCTGAGTCATGTCCACGAAGTCGTGTGTCCACGCACGAAGTGTGTATCAGTGGAGTTTTTCGTCTGTACAGTGACAGTGGGAATCAGTACAGCCTCGATTCCTTCGCACACAGTCGACGAAGACCCACGCAATTTTATGGGTGTGATGTCAGTCACTAGGCCTACGTATCTACCAAGTTTCATGTCATAATAGTCCGTGTCGTGTCCGCTAGGACACTCGAATAGCAGGAAAGCCGTACGAGGCTCGTGCGGTATCTCGTGCTGCGTATCCAAGCCCTAAAATAGTGTCCAAACTTGCCTAAAATTGACTCAGTCAATTAGGGTTGTAATATACATATGTTAGGCTACACATACATGTAATTAGTTTTGAAAATTACCAAAATCCATTTCTATATGGCATTTCACCAAACACTTTTTTAAAAACACCGATACGTGTCCGATACGGACATGAAATGGATACGAGATCCTACCAAACTTGGGCTACACCTAGGGGAACCCTAAATAGATTCATCTACGGGAAGAAATTATGAATTTATTAGGGTTTGTAGGATTTTACCTATTGAGTGTTCAAACTCAATGTAAAGAGCCTCGACTTGACGTCTTTTCGATTTGCTACGGTTCAAACATCCTCAAACCTCGCTAGCAAGCACCCACAAGTCTCCTCTAATGTTGGGGATGATGATGCAATTGATTTGACTCAATTTGGGCTCAATTTGGATTAATTAGGCGAAGTTTAGGGAAGAACAAAGGGGTTCTTCTAGGTTTTTAAAAAGAGGCAAAGGCTTCTAAGTGTGACACTTATAGGAGGGAGGGCTTGTATGGCTGTTGAAAAGATTAGGGTTAGGGTTTTGGATGAGTGGTTGAGGTTCTTCCACCCAATTTTTAGTCCTCCTATTGGTTCAGTTAGTCCTAAGGCTTCTTTTTACAAATATCTCAAAAGAAAATATACTACCTAGGAATATCTAGATATTACTAACCTTGGCACTTAATAAGAATGTTCTAACCATGATTCTAACCTCAAGACTAATCTAGGTTAGGTTAAGGTTTAACCTAACAATTAGAACATATTTAATTAATAAAAATTATTTTCATTAAAAGTCAAAAATGACCAAAATACCCTTAGACTAAAAATTGGTAATTTGAATTTCTAATCATATGACTAGGCTCCCTTGGTCATGGTTAGTCTCTAGGCTTAGCAAAACTAGGTTTAACTAGTTAACCATCAAAATCACAATTCATATTTTAAAATAGTTTTAAATTGACTAAAAATCACAATATGATTTAAATATCAATAAATAGTAATTATAATTACAAAAGTTCAAAATTATCCTCATTTGAAAAACTGGGTGTTACAAGTCTACCCCCTTTAGAAGAATTTCGTCCTCGAAATTAAGATGGTCGTACTCCTTCTAGGTTAAACCCCCAACAATCAAGGTCAAGAAAACTATATCTAAAACATGCAAATTGTGGTCCTACTGGTCATGATATCATGGTCTTGATCAGGGTCACTATACTATCTATCATAGCACAAAACATCCTGACAGGTACTAATGGAATCACGCAACAAGATGGAAAGAAGAGCATGAAAGACATATCTGCTAACCCGTCACCGTAGCGTCGGTCTACTCGACTGTCAGCGCAAAAGTCCTGCCCCTCTGGGGTATATCCCTCTGATGGTGCGGAGCACGGTGCTATGCTACAGGTGGCCTAGCTCCCTCTATCTAATCCATGACACTCAAGTAATATCCACACTGATTTTACTCAATTATACTAGGGCATCATCTATATGGTATCTATTCTGCAATCTGATAATCGTACCCGTCTATTCAGAACCATGTTACCAGAATCCTCATCCCACCAGTAAGTATGGCTGCGATAATCCATAGAGTCCGCAACTAATATACATACCTCTAGAATCATGGTATTTAAAAATTTTACATTGCCGCTAGCTTGGCTGCGAAAACTTTAAATTCTCACACCCGAGAAATACATCCAAAATCAGACTCTATCTCATCGCCAAACCAGCTAATATGACTGTAGAAGACAAAAAATTCCATGACTGAGGCAACCTAGCCCATAATGTTCATCTTTGTAGAAAATTAAGTCAATAATGAATACCAAAAATCAAATTCAATAATGAATAAGGAAAATCGACAGATACTGTCAGAATCGAATTTTAAGATAGTTTATGAGATTCTCAAGGATCATCCCAGGAATCTTCTCAAGTAGTCCTAACTGTGATTGAGTACTCTCTCAACTAAAGCCTATTCCTTAGTTCATATCGCAAGCGCGCAGTAGTACAACTAATCGTTGCACTACCACGACATCGCACTAATGCGAATGATGAGAATGTAAAATGTTATATTTTATCCCTTAGTGTTCACCATTTTATGCTCATTTTATGACTAAAGGTACTGATTATATTTATATTTTGCTTTAGGATGTAATTGGAGACACTATGTGCAAAGTGGAGCTAAAATACAATTCTGGACAGTTTTGACACCTTTCACCAACATTGGCATATCTTTCTCATCTGAAACGCAATGGAGGTTATTCAAAAAGATTTGGAAAGCTAAGACACAGGGCTACAACTTTATATTTGTGGTTTTCGCAAATCAAGCTGCATCATGGACGAAATCAGACTTGAAGTTGAGTCAAAGATGCTGTGAACAAAAATAGGAACCAAAATAACCATTTTTCTACTTGTTCTATGACTTATTCTATTTGGTTTAAGAAGTTGTAACTTTTAGAGGATATGTGGGGAGAAATTGTGGGCTTGAAACAACTAATTTATGGTGTATAAAAGGGGGTAGAAATCATGAGAAAAAACACACACCACAACTCTTCTTCTTCTTCTCTAACTTTTCTTTGGAAGTTTTGATGAACATGTTCGGCTAAAGTCTTGTTGGTCGAAGTGTACAGAAGCCTCGGAATCAATAAAAACTTGTGAGATCTAATTTTTGTTTATATTTTGATTTGTACTTTGAGTATCAAATGTTTTCTTATGCATATTTTATGATTATCTTGTTTAATTACTAGGATGCATAATAGTTTATTACTCTTGATAATCTACTGCTAAATTAGATATTGAATCCAAAATTGTTCGACCTCTCTAATTTGTGAAGCAACCAAGATTTAATAAATTACTGCTTTGTATTATTAAATCTTAGTAAGAAACCATTCGACTAAATTAAATACAACCGCTTGTGCTTGTATTGTTTTGTTTCATCGATCTCATTGAGTTTAATACGCTACTAGATTAAACCTTTAGCGCTTGTCTGGGGTTGTTTAGTAGTTAAGGTTAATTAGGTCGCTTGTTTCTAATTAACTATGGCTAAATGAGATAGAAAAATAATTCCAACGATGAATATTCATTGTACATGTCAATATATATTTGCATCTGTGATCAGTTTCAAGATTCCGATGGTAGACGTAGACTTAGACCAATATTATTTTGATTTATTTTCATATTCTACTTGCTCTTTTTTATTGACTTTCATTTTATTCATCCCCCCTTTCATTATTCACATAGCACAAATATAAACTAATTACTCTCTATGGAAACGATCATTACTCACACTGCTATATTTCTAAGAGTATAGGTTTTATTTTTGGGTGCCTACGACAGCATACCACATTTTGGTGCCGTTGCCGGGGAAGTAATTTTAGTTAATTTTTGTGCTTTTGTGATCTTTATTTCGTTCTTGTAATAAAATATTTTTTTCTATTAGCCGAAAAAAATTAACAGAACATGATGACCAATTCTCAACAATTTGGCACTTGGCTGGATCTTCCATCTAGGCACGCTAACGAGAGGTAAATGTTTCTTCTCTTCAACAACAAATTGCTAGTTTAACTTCTCTTGTTCATCAAATGGTTGTAGGTGGTAACATGAAAACAATGGCTTGTGAGATTTGTTCAATAGTAGGGCATCCAACTGATATGTGTCCAATACTTGAAGACGAGCCCAATGTAACTCAAAATTTTCCAAGTTACCAGCAGTACAAGCAACCATATCTCCATGAACAACAATTGAACCAAACTTCTAATTCTGGTATGTCTCTAGAAGATATTGTTAAGTCTATTGCCACTAATACCTTACAATTTCAACAGGAGACAAGGGCCAGTATACAGGAGACGAAGGATAGCATCCAAAGTCTGAACAATCAAATGAGCCAAATGGCTACAACAATTAAAAAGTTGGAGGCACAAATTTCGGAAAAAATTATCATCTCAAGCGATAATAAATCCGAAAGAAAATGTAAGTACACTCGTTTTGAGAAATGGTAGAGAGGTTGACGACCTAGTAAAAGAAGCACCTACATTGCCAAAACAAGAAGAAGAAAGAAATAGCGCTGTAGATGCAAACATTCCTAATGACGTAGTACCTAATGCACATGAAGTTTTTGAACTTAATGACAAAGATGCATTCAATATTGTCGTCAGCGAACATCTCAAGAAAAAGAATGTGGAGCCAGCCTTGAGTAATTTTGCATAAAATATTTGCATGGTTGAATAATTTTATAAAAAGACAACAATCAGGTAATATTCCTTATATTTCATTATCGATTTCTGATAAAAGACCTTTATCCTCTATTTTGCAGGCCTCTATTCAAGATGTAAAATCTTTGCGTAGTTGTCTCAAGTATGCATAGAGTCGAGCCAACGACGTATTAAACAAAGGCGCTGCTTGGGAGGCAACCCAAGGGGAGTTTTTCATAATCCTGCATTTTTTTGTGTTTATTTTTGTCTTTTCTTTGCATTTAGACTTTCATTGGTGACAATGTCAGTTTTAATTGTAGGTGAGGATATTTATGTTTGGTTATTTTTTTAGAATAAATAAATTTAAAAATAAAATTTTAAATATTTTTTTGTTCTTCATTTATTTTCAAAAAAAGGGACATTTATTTTTATGGTTTTCAGTAATTTTTGTTGTGTATGTCATGAGCAAGAGTTAACTAAGTTTAATAAAATTCATAACATGATTGAATGAGTAATCTTTTCAACTTAGAATTAATTAGTCTAGTATTTTTCCTTGAGAATGGTTGTGACTAAATTTGGTAGACAAAAAACCGGTGAGATTTTGAGCCTTTAGACTGACACATCAGTCCCACTATTCTTGATGAGTGATATTCTTCCATGGATTTGTTTCTCTAGAACTTGCTTTGATTCTCTTCAAGGTCACATCAACACATGCATACATGAACATGATTAAGGCAATTTTTTACGCTACTTAAGCCAAATAGCCTTTCCTGAAATTATTTTTCCTTTGGTTGAACCCCTTTGAGCCTTATTGCTTTTATTTTTGTGAACCCACATAACAAGCTTTAACCTGGAAAAAAAATTCTTACCCAAGTCGGAAAGCTAGTGGAGCATTATGATATGTATAGGTATATATGAAATAAGTGTGGGAGTATTTAACTTGTAGTTTGGCTATTTTCATTCTTAAATTCTTGTGTCCCATCATGATTGAAAAAAAAGAAAAAGAAAAAGAAAAGAGAACTGAGAAAAAAAAGAAAAAAAACGAAGAAGAAGTAAAAAAGAAAAAAAGTGATGGAGGAATTTACTTTTGATATTCATTTTCATAATTCTTCCTCCAATTCCAATAAAGGGGTATGTTGAATGCTTTAAGGTCAATTTGAAGAAGCTAAATGGGGTGATTGATTTTATATATTTTATATATGCGAGCTTGAGTTAAATCATTTTTGTTCCACTAGTTTTGATGGCTTTTGAGCTACACTCCCAAAATATATCCTACCTTAATCCTAAGCCCCGCTACAACCCATAAAAAGTCCTTATGATTTGTGTTATGAATGTGATCCAAATGGTGGAGAATGAGAAGATATGTAAGCTTATGGTAGATCATTTCTATTGGAATGAATTTGAGCGAAACACATACCCTTCAAATATACGAGAGTTGAGTGTTTATTCCCGTGAGGGTCTACCAATTTAGTTTACTCTATCTTCAAATAAAATTACTTACTAAGTCATTAGAAGTTGTTTAAGAATATATTTCATGATATGTTATGAGTTTTGAATAGCATGTTTTTCTTTATTTATGAGATTACAACCTTGATTTTCGTTTTTTAAAAAAATAAATAAATAAGAGTTTTGTCCGAGGACGAACAAAAGTTAAGTGTGGGGGTATTTGATGAGAACGTAAAATATATTTTTATCCCTTAGTGTTCACCATTTTATTCTCATTTTATGACTAAAGGTACTGATTATATTATATTTTGCTTTAGGATGCAATTGGAGACACTATGTGCAAAATGGAGCTAAAATGCAATTCTTGACAGTTTTGACACCTTTCACCAAAATGGGCATATATTTCTCATCCGAAAAGAAATGGAGGTGATTCAAAAAGATTTGGAAAGCTAAGACACAGGGCTACAACTTTTATTTTGTGTTTTCGCAACTCAAGCTGCATCATGGACGAAATCAGACTTGAAGTTGGGTCAAAGATGCTGTGACAAAAATAGGAACCAAAATAACAATTTTTCTACTTGTTCTATGACTTATTCTATTTGGTTTGAGAAGTTGTAACTTTTAGAGGATATGTGGGGAGATATTGTGGGCTTGAAACAACTATTTATGGTGTATAAAAGGGGTAGAAATCATGAGAAAAACACACAACACAACTCTTCTTCTTCTTCTTTAACTTTTCTTTGAAGTTTTGATGAACATGTTCGGCTAAAGTCTTGTTGGTCAAAGTGTACAGAAGCCTAGGAATCAATAAAAACTTGTGAGATCTAATTTATGTTTATACTTTTTATTTGTACTTTGAGTATCAAATGTTTTCTTATACATTTTATGATTATCTTGTTTAATTACTAGGATGCATAATAGTTTATTACTCTTGATAATCTAGCTAAATTAGATATCGAATCCAGAATTGTTCGATCTCTCTAATTTGTGAAGCAACCAAGATTTAATAAGTTACTGCTTTGTATTATTAATCTTAGGAAGAAACCATTCGACTAAATTAAATACAACCGCTTGTGCTTGTGTTGTTTTGTTTCATCGATCTCATTGAGTTTAATACGCTACTAGATTAAACCTTTAGCACTTGTCTGGGGTTGTTTAGTAGTTAAGGTTAATTAGGTCGCTTGTTTCTAATTAACTGTGGCTAAAGGAGATAGAAAAATAATTCCAATGATGAATATTCATTGTACATGTCAATATATTTGCATCTGTGATCAGTTTCCAGATTTCGATGGTAGACGTAGACTTAGACCAACATTTGTTATTTTGATTTATTTTCATATTCTACTTGCTCTTTTTATTGACTTTCATTTTTTCATCCCCCCTTTCATTATTCACATAGCACAAATATAAACTAATTACTCTCTGTGAAAACGATCCTTACTTACACTGCTACATTTCTAAGAGTATAGTTTTTTTTTTGGGTGCCTACGACAGCACAGCAAATTTTGGCACCGTTGCCGGGGAAGTAATTTTAGTTAATTTTTATGCATCAGTACAACTAATCGTTGCACTACCATGATATCGTACTAATGCGACTCTCGACCTGCATGGGATACCACTAAAAATGTGTCACCGACCCGCACTCAGTGTAGGGGGACGAGAAGTGGGTACGTCCAGCCTACGCCGCAGTATCGACGGTAGAACGCTGTCCTAGGTTACTATCTAATCAACAACTCACGCAATTATATAATGTACTTGTCAAATCTCAACTCCGAACGGAGGACAAGTATAGATATAATGAAATCTCAATCACAGTCTAAGCACGATAAGATAACACAGAAGTTTATAACTAAAGACTAAACAACAACAATATCAACTACTAAATAATAATATCTCAAACAAACTTAAATACAAACATATCTCAAGTTATTACAATTCAAGTTCTAAAACATGAAAACTAAACCAAGTCTACTAGCTAGTCTCCCGATCACTCCTGAGTGTCGGGGCCAAAGGTAGCTAAGCCATCTCCTGCTCCAAGGCAAGTAGGAAAAGTCCTCAGGGCAATCATCTGTAATATTTTCAACAGGTCTAGTCAGGACAGGAACAAGTACAACTCATCTAGAAATTCCAAGTAAATGATAGAGAACTATAAAGCAGTTATAGACAGTTGTATTGATAAGCAAGGCAGTTTATATTCAGGTGATGGTATAGAAAAATAGTTAAGATACAAGGAAAGTAAGGTAAGTCAAGAGAAGAATCATGGCAATGAAGACTGTAAATAGAAACTAGCTGAACTAGAGTAACATGATATAAGTCCAGACAGTAAATATAAACAAGTGTAAAACCAAGTAAGTACAGACAACATGAATCTGATACCAGGTGATTCCAGTACAAGATGTGTCCAGTATAAGATGATTCCAGTCAGTGATCAAAGATTCCAGGGTGAGTCCAGACTATACTCTAACAGTATGTTTTAAAATACCGAGATCGACATGTAAACGGCTGTAGGTATCAGGCACATCACTCACTGATCAGGCGAGAGATGGCTATGCTTCCAGTAGATTCCAGTTGGAAGATTCTAGATTTGGGGCATGTCTACATGTCTTACTCAATATTTCTTCGTCCCCGCAATACAAGTGAATCCAGTACAAGACACGAAAATCGAGATGAGTCCAGCCAAATATGATGATACCAGCAATGATTCCAGAATGATTCCAGTAAAGAGCCAATATGATGATACCAGCAATGATTCCAGTAATAGAGGCCAGATAAGATGGTGTGTGTCGCATACATGAATCTAGAAATATCCATACGTGTTGTAACAGAGAATCATATAAAACTAACTAGAACTGAAGTACAGTAATTGACAAGTAAATGAGAGAACTATCAGATAATGTACTCGCCTGACACTCTGAAAAGAGTAGTGTAATATCAGATGTCTGCACCAGAGTCACAATGTCCTAAATAGAGCAGTACAGGTTATGATATTTTTAAAACAAGGTAATGAAGTTTACGATGCAATCTACATAATTTCTAGGTCAATCTAGGTTAAAGTTAAACTTGGTCAACTCTGGGTCAAACCAAGTCAACACTCTAGTCAACTAGGTCAAACTGGTCAACTGACATCTATGGGTTGGTCAAACTATAGTCAACAAGTCTAGTCATTAAAGTAAAGTCAAACCTTGGATAGCTAGCCTATATAAAATATATCCTAAGGTATGTGTATAAGAGTAAACTCTAGGATTTCTAACCTATATATATATATATATATTTTTTTATATATAATATATATATCTATATATATATATATATATATATACATATATATATATATATATAATATATATATATATATATATATATATGTATCCACATATCATTCATCCAAACCCAACCTATTTCCTTACCTATATATTACACTTAGGACTAATATGGAAATGTAATATGTACCCAAGACATATGGGTGAAACCCCCATACCAAGCCATATCACTAAACATTTCCTTTATCCTACATATAGGATACTCTCCTCAAGTATCCATGTACCCTATTGGTACACCTACTATAATCTTCCAACCAATCCATGACCTATAGTTACAAATACCCTCATAACCAATATCCATATCATAGGTGCACCTACCCAAGGCTAACCAATATATCAAAATGTAAAGCTTATACCTACCATTTGTACATATGAACCCAAACAACCAACCCACACTACCTCACTCCCTTATGCTTAACTGACCCATACACTATATAACCATATATGCATATATCCTAAACTAACTCAAATCATATAAAACCTAAACTGATATTCACTACCACATCCTAACATAGATTCATTTCCTACATTGCAACTCATGATACCAACCCACTTGTGGGACTGAACTCTCAGGAAATTAAGGACCGAACATCATATGATGGACAACCTAGCTAAGGGACTGAACCAATACCCCTGTGTAAGGACATGAGCATCCCACCCTTACAAGGAGATGGACTGAAACCAAGTGAACATAGGACTGATATCAAGGTAATGGACTGTACCAATGGAAACATGGACTGAACACTCAATACCTGCTATATATTTTGTAGGTACAAAGTCTATATATAAGAGTATATGTTATGAACTCATACACACTCTCAAGCTCATCTAACACTCTCACATCCTAGCACAATTATACATCTACCTTCATTGCCACCTAGCTATATAGTTATCAAACTCACACTAAACTCTCTTTAACTGCTAACCCACATGTATCTTAACCCCCACATATAATCCTGATACCTCCTCACAATATGAACATATATAGAGACACACACACTCTAATCTCTTAACCATATAAATACAGGATGCTCACCTTGAATCCTACACTCCCTACTCATAGCCAAAGGCCAACTGCCTGTTGATCTGCATTGCAAGTGCCATGCCAAGCATGGGCACTGCAGCTGCTACCCAAGCCTATATTGCAAGCATACCCTACTGAAAACTATATCAGTTATCAACTTGGATCCGAAAACCCACACATCTCATAACTAAAACCACAAATCAATACACAAAGCCCTAAATCTCAACTAGGGTCGAGTGTCACAGTGCCTAGGTATAAGCGTGCGTATCCATATGGTGTCCACGAAGTGACCCAATATTGTCAAAACAAAGTATCAGGGAAGTAAATAAAAACGAAGAACAACAGTGTGGTGCAGTATGTGTCGAATGGGTTTGGATACAGTGTGTCCAACCAAACCGCTCGTGTTCGTGTCAGGGTGTCAAGCAAGTGTCTAGGTGTCTACTAAACAAATGGGTTCGTATCTAAGTGGTGTCCAACAGGTACAATCAAAAGTCGAATTGGCATCAGAGAATAGTGCTCAGCACTGCCTCGTGCGACCATGTCGTATCCGATTAGACATGACACAGAGCTCGAGATGAGTCGCTTGTGTCAGTAGCTAGGTGGGGTGTTAGGGTATGTGTCTAGGTGCCTGAGTCGTGTCCACGAAGTCGTATGTCCACACGCGAAGTGCGTATCGGTGGGGTTTTTCGTGTGTGCAGTGACAGTAGAGAATCAGTGCAGCCTCGATTCCTTCACGCACAGTCGACGAGGACCCACAAAATTTTATGGGTGTGTTGTCAGTCACTAGGCCCACGTGTCTACCAAGTTTCGTGTCATAATAGTCCGTGTCGTGTCTGCTAGGACACTCGAACAGCAGAGAGCCATACGAGCCCCGTGCGGTGTCTCGTGCTGCGTGTCCAAGCCCTAAAACAGTGTCCAAAGTTGTCTAAAATTGACTCAGTCAATTAGGGTTGTAATATACACATGTTAGGCTACACATACTTGTAATTAGTTTTAAAAATTACCAAAAATCCATTTCTATGTGGCATTTCACCAAACACTTCTTTAAAACACAGATACGTGTCCGATACGGACATGAAATGGACACGAGATTCTAACAAACTTGGACTACACCTAGGGGAAACCTAAATGGATGCATCTACAGGAAGAAATCAGGAATTTATTAGGGTTTGTAGGGTTTTACCTATTGAGTGTTCAAACTCAATGTAAAGAGCCTGACTTGACGTCTTCCTCGATTTGCTACAGTTCAAACATCCTCAAACCTCGCTACCAAGCACCCACAAGTCTTCTCTAATGTTGGGGATGATGATGCAATTGATTTGACTCAATTTGGGCTCAATTTGGATTAATTGGAAAAGTTTAGGGAAGAACAAAGTAGGGTTCTTCTAGGTTATTAAAAAGGCAAAGGCTTCTAAGTGTGACACTTATAGGAGGGAGGGC
Organism: Iris pallida; assembly: GCA_029216955.1. Lineage (NCBI taxonomy): Eukaryota > Viridiplantae > Streptophyta > Magnoliopsida > Asparagales > Iridaceae > Iris > Iris pallida. The sequence goes on along the minus strand of JANAVB010020368.1, from coordinate 15,909 downwards.
TTGTATGGATGTTGAAAAGATTAGGGTTAGGGTTTTGGATGAGTGGTTGAGGTTCTTCCACCCAATTTCTAGTCCTCATATTGGTTCAATTAGTCCTAAGGCTTCTTTTACAATATCTCAAAAGAAAAATATCCTACCTAGGATATCTAGATATTACTAACCTTGGCACTTAGTAGGAATGTTCTAACCATGATTCTAACCTCAATACTAATCTAGGTTAGGTTAAACTTCTAGGTTGTTTGGCCAGATCTGATTGAGGAGCCCAAAGGATCTTCCGCACCATCTACTCGACGGTGACTATCCGGAGCACCAGAGTACCTGAGTGGGTTTCTTGTTTCATTCTCCCACTTGATATGTACATTATTCTTTACGACGTTTAGCCTCCGAGCACATGTTTAGCTCGTGTTCTGGTTCTTGATATTTAGCCTACGGGCCTAAACATGATGTGTGTATTCTAGACTATAGCTAGAGCTTATCATGTATGACTATTACTCTTGCTAGTTCTCCATTTTGTAGTACTAGCTTCATGATCATCCATGTATATATGGTTTGGGACGCTTTACTATTATATGTCTGATGATCATACTTCTTGCTCTTTGTGTAATTGTCTGTGATTGAGATACCTAGGATTGTTTGACCTAGGATCGACTGTTGGCTTGTAGAAGTAACCCTCATATCTTGACAGCTTATACGTGATTTCAGAGTACTGGCGTACTCCGGCATTACGTAGCTGGCCTTGTCCGTCTCCACTTGCTAGTATTCTAGTTCTGGGGCATGACAATTTGTGTGAAGGAGTGGAAAAGAAAGGTAAAAACCACTAAATGGTAAGATAATTCGTCGAGAGAATGAGAATCGATTCTCAACGATCAAACTTTAGCTACGCATCCTCTGTCAGTGGTACCATCAATGAATAAGTTTGCTTCTTCTATCCTTTACCTCTCAGAATTCTCAAAAATAAATACAAAAATCGATCAAAGTGGACAATAGAAACAATTATCAGAAACAACATGAAAGCACATTCATTAAAACTATGCAACAAAAACATCCAAACAAATCTACAATAAAGAGGTATGGAAAGATACTCTTATATAGAGTTCATTCACCAAGACACGATCCACTGTATTTAGGACTCATTTCAATAGTTAATCCATGGATTGGAAAGATTCTCTATGCATTCGTGCCGATCGATTAAATATCGAAATATTTTCAACACTCATCTCCGATAGAGTAAAGCTAGCCACAAGCCTAACACATAGTGCGTCGCCCAGAGCAGGGTACTATACAATGTACCACTAAAAAAGGTTTTGTCCTTGAAACTTGACACAAAAATCCTACCTTAACTAAACAAACAAAGAAGGATATTCTTCCGCATATCCATCTCAAGATCCCACGTCGATCTCCGACCGAACGATTCTGTTAGAGCACTCGAACCAAAGAGACATAACAATTTTCTAGCACCTTTTCTTTTATTTTGAAGATCTGAATAGGTTCTTCTGAATATGATAAGTCTGCATGCAACTTTAGCTTATCGAAACTCACTACATGAATTGGATCATGCTCATATTTTAAAAGTTGGAAAATATATGAAATATCATGCACTTTAGCCAACATCAGAGGTAGTGCAATCCGATAAGCTATACGTGCCACCCCCTCAAGGATTTTGAAGGGCCAAACAAATCTCGGATTCAGATTGCCCTGATACCAAATCGATCATACCTCGCATGGTGTCACCTTTAAGAACACATGGACTCCCACTATAAATTCCAACGATCGTCGATGGGTATCAGCATAACTCTTCTGTCGACTTTGAGCAATACAAAGTCTCTCTCTAATCTTGCGGACCTTCTCAAAGGCCTGCTCTACCAATTCCGGTCAAAATACACGTCGTTTACCAACTTCATTCCAACATATCTATGACCATTAATTCCTTTCGTAGAGTGCCTCATAAGGGGCCATTTGAATGTTTGACTGATCTATATTATATACAAATTCTGCTAACGACAAGTGTGTATTACAACCTGTCTTCAGATCTATCGCACAAAGCCGTAACATGTCTTCGATAATCTGATTCACCCTTTTTGTCTGAATATTAGTTTGAGGATGATATGCATAACTGAACTTTAACTTTGTCCCCATCACAAATTTTAGATAAAAATACGATAAGAATCGTTGTCTTGGTCTGAAACTATTGAAGCTGGAATGCCATGCAGTCGAACACTCTCATCAATATAAATCTGAGCTAATCGATCGACGCTCAATGAGACTTTAATAGCAATAAATTGGTTGACTTGGTCAATCGATCAATAATAACCAAAATTGCATAATTCCCTCATTGTGTCTTTGACAAGCCCACGATAAAATCTATAGAGATGTGATCTCATTTCCACTCAAGGTTTTGCATCTATCTACCAGGCCTCTGATGCTCTGCTTTTACTCTTTGGCATACTATATATTATGACATAAAGAAAGCCACAACCTTCTCATACCATACCACCAAAAGTTTTTGTGAAGGTCCTTATATATTTTATGCTTTTCGGATGTAAGGAATACTCACATAATATGCTTATGTCAATATTCCTTTCTGTGCTCCTCATCCTTAATTAGAAATGCACCGTCTTCCCTTCACTCGCAATGTTTCATGAATCCTCGTGTTCCACAAAATTGATTGCCTTTCTGCTGAAATCAACTCAGGCATCTTCCATGTCATCATATGATATCACCTTATCATTCTACATGAGCATACACCCTAAGACAAGTCCATACACATCACTATAAATCTAAAATCCCTTTATCCCTTTTGAAAGTGCAAGAATTGGAGCTGAAATGGGATGCTACTTTAAATCTTGAAAGTTATCCTCGCAGTCATTCCTCCACTTGAAAGTTACTCTCTTCAGAGTGAGGCAAGTCATAGGCGATGCAATCTTAAAAAAGTCCTTCACGAATCTTCCATAGTAACACACCAGACCACAAAAGATCGAATTTCACTAGCTGATGTAGGTTACCTCCAATTTACCACCGCTTTAATCTTATTCGGATCGACAACAATACCTTCCGCCGAGATAACATATCCAATAAACGAAACACTACTTATCCAGAATTGATCACACTTGGTCAACTTAGTATATAACTAGTTTTTTCATAGAATCTACAACACGATTTGCATGTGCTCCGCGTGGTCTTCTTTACTTCTGGAGTAGATTAAGATGTCATTAATGAACGTGACCACGAATTTTTTAAGAAATGATATGAGACTCGATTAATCATATCCATGAAAACAATTAGGGTATTTGTCAAATCGTACGACATGATCAAGAATTTGTAGTGACCATATCTAATGCAAAATGTTGACTTTGACACGTCCTATGGCTTAATCTTCAACTGGTAATAACCCGAATGAAGATCTATTTTAAAATAATTATGCTTCCTGTAGTTGATCCAATAGGTTGTTATTCTCGATAATAGGTATTTGTTTTAGATGGTGACCTTGTTAAGTCTCTAGTAGTCAATGCAAAGCTGTATTGATCCATTTTTATTCATGAACAACATTGGAGCTCCCTACGAAGAGATATTAGGCAAATGTATCCATGGTCCAGCAATTCTTGTAACTGAATCTTGAGTTCTTTTAGTTTTGCAGGTGTCATTCTATATTGAGCTTTGGAAATCGACCGGGTGTCTGAAAATGTGTCGATAGTAAATTCTCTTTCTCGAACGGAAGGCATGTCAGGTAACTCATCAGAAAACATGTCGATAAATTCTGACACGGCTTCAGTCTGTATTGCGTCTACATCATCATTTCTAGTGTCTCTAACATAAGCCAAGTACCCTTCACAGCCTGAATATAACATCCATTGAGCCGTCACCACTGATTTCACCATTGTCCTCTTGGACAACCGAGCCACACGTAGGAGAATTATTTTCCCTATGTAGATGAAACATAACTATCATTCTTATATAATCAATCGTCGCAAAGCAAGCACCAAGCCAATCCATACCTAAAATAGTATCATACTCCTTAATATCAAGGACTGTCATCAAGAGATAATTTTCTACCTTCGATACAAATATAGCATTCATATAGATTAAATTTACAGGCATTTTTACCCCTGTGGGTGCTAACACTAAGGTTTAAATCTAATAATTTATACACAGTCTATCTTTTTAGCAAAATCAGTAGATATAAAACTATGAGTCACACCGAAATCAAATATAACTATTTCTAGAATTTTCTTGTATAATAGAATACTTATCACAACTGTAATAGAAGTGAGAGCCTCCTCCCGAGTTAAAAGTATAGACTCTCCTTTGTGTGCTTGGACGCAAATTTTAGGGGTCGTCAGTGCCGTATGTAAAGCTCATGGTGCCTGGCCATGGTTCTAAATATGGAAATCCCTTGGAAGGTTATGATTTACCCATCCAACTTGGCATTCATATCGCCTTGTGGCCTATACGACCACATTTAAAACATCCTTCTCGACACTCTGTTGCCTTGTGCCCATACTTCCCATACTTAAAGCATTACACCCTTGGATTGGGCCCTCTATTCTCGGTTGTGTTATGATGCTTGGACACTACAGATCCTCTTGATTCATGAGGTTGTTTGTTGAAGTTGGTGCAATTGTTTCGCCCTGTCCTTTGTGTACTATGACCAAATAATTGCTCGCTCTCAAGAGAGGCTTCATAAGACTCTCGGTACGTCTAACATCTATGATTCACCATGTCCCTATGCAGATCGCCATTCATGCCTTGTTGGAATCTTTGGCACAAAGCCTTCTCATTCGGTAGAAATAAGCCAGTGAACTTAAGTTTTATGAATGTCATGTCGTAGTCATCAATTGACAAATTCTTTTATTTGAGTACGATGAGTTCGTCCTCTTTTTTATGATGAACCACTCGTGTCATAATAATACAACTGACAAATTTACTGTAGTGGTATTATTATTGGCCACAAGGAAGTAATTATTTGAGACAGTGTGTCCATATGCTTTTGCTGTGTATCAAACTGAGCTTGAATCGGCCTGAAGTTGCTATTGCTAAGCCTCAATCTGTCATTGTTGGGTTTTAGCCTGTTTCTGCTGCACATCCATCACGCGCAACATTTTTTTTCATAGAATCAGTTAGGGCTACTTCCCTGGAGCTACTTGAGATGCTTAGAGTGCTGGAATTGTTTTGTTTAGTTTTTATTTTTGCAAAATAGAAAGTTTTTTGGTCGTATTCGTAAAAATATTTATGAGCTTACTGTATGGGGGACGACCATAACATAAGGCAATAAACTCTTACTTTATGCAACGCACAACAAAAATCATTCATCAAAAATCATATCAAAACTTCCAAATAGAAAAGCATTATCCTGAAAATAATTTTGAAATCTGAGGAAGTGAGCCATGCTCTGATACCATTATGTCACATAATGACTCAACGCTAAGTCGCCACCGGACATGATATCGTGCAAGTCTAAATTTTACTTATATAAGGTAGGATTAATGTGCATGAGTGATAATTTATTTTGAAAATTTAGGTTAATTATATAACACAACAATAGAAAGTTGAACACACAATATAGGAAGAAATAACATTTTATTAATAATTTCAAAACGGATTACATGATCATGATTACAAATAGAACATCGTCTTGGCTTATATTCATAAAATAACCAAAAAATGACAAAATAATACTTGTTATTCCATACTTTATGTCCCTTTATATACATTGACACCAAAATTCTTTAAAAACAACTTCAAACAATGTAGGAAGAGAGCTTGGGTCACTTCTCCAAAAACTTTAATTAGCTTTGTGCACCCGCATCGAGTTTGACACCTCTGGAGGAGAGGATTAGTACATTAGAGAATGCACTAGTGAGCAAAATTAACCCATTCGCCTAAACCGACACTACATATTAAGAGAAATGCAATTTAAGTGATCATGTAATTTAGAAATAGGATTGATTGACAGTTCATAATCGATACAGTAAAGTGAAAGCATGAAACACACACACACACACACACACACACACACACACACATATATATATATATATATATATATATATATATATATATATATATATATATATATATATATATATATATAATATATATAGGTGATGAAGTAAAGTAAAAGCAGGAAACATATATAATATCAGTTATACGTAAAATTCTTACCACAACTATATGCAAAGTTGAGTAAATATAAGTTTTGGATGAACATAAATATATATATATATATATATATATATATATATATAATATATATATATATATATGTGATGAAGTAAAGTAAAAGCAGGAAACATATATAATATCAGTTATACGTAAAATTCTTACCACAACTATATGCAAAGTTGAGTAAATATGAGTTTTGGATGAATATGGTGTCGTTCCTAGGACAAGTTGTCTCGGCAGAAGGTGTTGCTATTGACCCAAAGAAAATAGAAGCAGTGCTAAACTGGAAATAGCTACGTCAACTAGTGAAATACAGAGTTTCCTTGGTTTACCAGAGATTCCTGAAGGACTTTTCGAAGATTGCGTTATGTCTGACTTGCCTCAGTCAGAAGGGAGTAGCATTTAAGTGGACTGACGACTGTGAGATTAGCTTTCAAGAACTAAAACAACGGCTCATCACGACTCCAATTATTGCTCTTCCAGAAGGTTCCGAAGGATTTCAAATTTACAGTAAAGCATTGGGACTTGGATTGGGATGTGTTCTCATGCAACACGGAAAGACAATATCATACGCATCGAGACAGCTTATAAGCAACATAAGAAGAATTATCTGACTCATGACTTGTAATTGATGACGATTGTGTTCTCGTTGAAACTATGGCGACACTATCTCTATAATGTGTCCTGTGAGATCTTCACAGATTACAAAAGCTTGAAGTACATATTTACACAAAAGAATTGCATTTGACGCAGCGGCGTTGGCTGGAATTGATCAAAGATTATGACTTAGCAATTTTCTATACGCCGGGCAAAGGGAATGTGGTAGCTGATGCCTTGAGTCAAAAGTTGTCAGATCATTGTCAGTGGCTAAAGAAGTACTACAAAATTTAGAATAAATGGGCATCGAATTCAGAGTCCATACTCAGAATGTTCGTCTGGCTCAATTGCAGCTTGAGCCGAGCATCCAGGAAAAGATTAAGACCGCCCAAAAGGACGACATATTCTTGCAGAATATACACGAGTTAATTCTAGTAGGAAAGACGACTGATTTTGTGGTACATAAAGATGACACAGTCCATATCAAGGGAAGATTGTGCGTTCCTAAAAATGAGGAACTCGGGAAAGAAATAATGATCGAGGCTCATTTTGTGAAGTATTCCTTGCATCCAGGAAGCATCAAAATGTACAAAGATATGCATAACATATTTTGGGGGCATGACATAAAAAATAATGTGGCTCTATTTGTGGCACAATACTTATCTTGTCAATGTGTGAAGGTGAAACTCTAGCGACTAGGCAGAAAGTTACAAAATCTTGCAATACCGCAGTGAAAGTGGGATCACATATGCATGGATTTTATAGTCGACTTACCGAAGTCTCAACAGAAGAATGACGTAATTTGGGTGATCATGGATAGATTAACCAAGTCGACTTATTTTATTGCAATCAAAGTAACATGGAGTACTGACCGGTTGCTCAGATTTATATTGACGAAATTGTCCGATTGTACGAGATGCCAATTTTAATAGTATCGGATAGAGATGGACGGTTCTTGTCACACTTTTGGAATAGTCTTCAATCAGCAATGAGCACTACTTGAATTTTAGTTTGTCATACCATCCACAGACTGATGGACAAACAGAGATGGTAAATCAGATCCTTGAAAATATGTTGAGATTGTACGTGCTTGATTTAAAAACGAATTGGGACGCACATCTCGTATTAGAAGAGTTTGCTTATAATAGTTATCAGGCAAGGATTCAGATGGCCCCGTATGAGGCATTGTATGGACGGAATGTCGATCACCTATATGTTGGGATGAAGTCGGTGAACGACAAGTGTTTGGAGAGAATCCGCTTGATTCGAGAAAGGCTTAGAGTTGCTCAAAGCCGACAGAAGAGTTATACGGATGTTCATCGGTGACTCTTGGAATTTATGGTAGGCGATCATGTGTTCTTGAAGGCCACACCAATGTGAGGTACGATACAGTTTGGAATGAAAGAAAAACTGATCCTGAGATTCGTTGGACCCCTCGAATTCTTGAGAAGGTGGCCCTAATGGCTTATCGACTAGCACTACCTCCGGCTCTAACTGAAGTATACGATGTCTTCCATGTGTCTCAACTGTGAAAGTACATGCATGATCCAAGCCACATAGTAAACTTCAATCAATTGCAACTGAGCGCTGACTTATTGTACACTAAAAAATCTATTCAGATGCTGGACTAAAAGGAAAAAGTTTTGCATAATTGAAAGGTGCCTTTGGTTCGTGTGTTATGGTGAATCATGCTGTCGAGAAGTCGACGTGGGAACTCAAGGATGAGATAAGGGAGAAATACACTTCGTTATTTGATAACCTTGAGGTAGGACCTTTGTTTTAAGTTTCAATGACGAAACTTTTTCTTACTTGTATATTATGTAGTGTCCCGCTCCTGGTGGTTCACTATGTAAGGCATGTGGCTTTATTAACTTGATCGAAATCAAGTATTGAAAAAACTTACCGCCGGTATTGAATCGATCACGGATCAAAATCAAATGAATTCTCTTGTTTCCTTGTTACATTCGTTGACCGTTAATATGATGCTTATAATGCCACAAGTCATACCACTAAGAAGCTAGTATAATGAACATTGAACGAATCAATTATGCTGTTAACACCAATAAATTAATAAAATGCCACATGACCCTATGAGAACTGAAATGATGTGATGAATGTTACATTCTAACGAATTAATGCAATATGAATTGATGAGACAAATACTGGGAATAGAATAGTCACTATGTGACGATGCGATGAATGAGAATGAATATGCTATTTACTTTCGAGTAAATTTTACCATACACACAATACTTATCGAGTCAAACACGTATTCGCATGGTCACGGACAACTTGTGCATAAGGAATTATTTCCTTGAACGGTATCCGAGGCACTGAGACCGATTCGGCCTAGGAGAAAATACAGCTTACTTTGGTGGCACGAGGTATCGGAACATTTATTCAAGCTTGCAACCTGTTTGAGTGGCACATCGCAGACCCTTCGAAGTTCTATGTGGCAAGTCCTAAATGGTGAAATAACACTAGTGATCGTGTTGTAAGGATGTATGCTAATCAATGTCTTATGTAGGGGCAGTAAGTATTATTATTATTATCATCCTATATCTTATGCAAGAAAGCTGGAATCGGCCGATGGTAAAGTAAATGATTATTTTCATAAATTATCATGTTGTCTCATTATTATTATTATTTTCTTTTTTTTTCTTTTTTATTACTGTGAATTGCTAGTCCCTATAATCCCTAATAAGATGCCTTTAAAATGCTTGTCGTTAATTTTACCAATGTTGGTTTAGCTGAGTGGGTCAAAAGGGACTCACTAGCACATTTTTGTAATGTGTTGAACCCTCCTCCACATGTACTGGAGAAGGTGCAGGCGCACGCGAGAGATAAGGCTTTTGGTTGATGCTATTTTTGAGTTACTTTCAAGTAAAGACGCACAAAGTATTACAGAGTTTTCAAGATTTGTTGCTTATAATTTTTATTGAAATAAAGGGGCATATGTCAGTTGTATTCTTTTCATAAATTAATGTAAGTCGAAACAACATTTCAAAGAGTACTAAGGAAAGTTGTACCTGCTGCTATTGAGTTATTTCTTCCTATATGTCTTTTTAATATTTCTGCAATGTGGCTGTGTTTCAAATATTTTAAAATTACACAAATGTGCATGTTCTTTCCTTGTACAAGTGTAATACCAGACTTGTACGGTATCACGTCCAGCGATGACGAACGATTTACGTAATCAGGATGTGACATTATCTATGCATTCGTCCCAATTGATTAAATACCAAAAGGTTTCTAAAAACTCAGTTCCGAATGGGTCAAGCTAGCCACAAGCCTAACACATAGTATGTTGTCCGGAGCAAGGCATTGCACACATATAATTAACTACATGATGGTCACCGCATCTCTCCTATAATTGGGTGAGTATTGTTATACAATGCCTCTCGATGACAGGTAGTTAGCCCCCACTAATATTGATCCTTCTATACCCTTGTGACAAATTTTCTCTAAGCTCTGTCATACAATTTTCCTTCTAGCTAGGCTGACACAATTCCTCCGTGGAATATCGTTCGAGAAAATTACTGTGGACAAGTTATCAATGATTGATGCTTTATAGTCCTATTAAATAGAATAATATCAAGTATAATGCAACTCTATAATGCAATATGACAGTCATGTTTTATACATATATGCATTCCATTAACATGGTCTTAGAGCCTTAGTTCGTTCATATTTCTTGTAATATATGTGTATTGTGCCTTAACACACATTTCTCGTCTCGCAATAGTGTCTATCCCAATCGTACCAATATATCATTATAATCATATAATATTGATAATGATACTATTACATTATTGTACTAGCGTCACAATAATTTCATTCAACTATTTTATTTTTAAAGTTAGTCTTTAAACAAAATATGGAATAAATATTCTTCTTCGTTGGAATTATAGAGTTCTAATATCTTGGAACATGAAGCATCAATTCTTATCATTAGTGTGCTCTAGATAATCCTCTTATAAATTTGTTGACAAACATCATAGCCTTAGGTTATTCTATGCTATGTAATAATCATACTAATTTTTGTTTCAATCCACTCGTGGTTTACCAACCCCATTCACTAGATAAAGTATAGTCCCAATCTCCATTATAGGGTATGTTCTTTAATAATAATATCTAAGTTATTGTGTTATGTAATTCCTTATCCCAAATTGAAGAAAGTAAGAAAACAACTTTCAAAATAATATACATCTTTATCTTTCATCCATGTTAGACGCGAGAGATTCTTTATTAAGAGTGATAGATCTAGGAGAGAGAAGTTAGACCACTCACTTTTTAACATACTCTTCTTATTCCACAATGATCCTTCGTTCTACGCAACAATCCCACATAGTTTTCATATCATCTTGCTTTTCTTACTCCTGTCTCTAAAAAATGAATGAAGGTAATAGTTGTAGTGCCCCGTCCCTACATTATGCCCCGTTCTCCGTCCACAAGGTGCGAGAGAAAGGAACACTGTCGCCATGGATTCGATCGGAACCGATATGTCAGGATCGATCGAGTCGGTCGAACGGGAACGGTTGAATTAAAATCCATTTCCCGTTATGGAATGGCTTCTTCAGAACCAAGTCCCATATTCAGCGGGCTGCACCTCAAGGATAGACGCTGCGGCTGAGTCGGAAGAGACCTTCCGTTGCTCTGTTTGTCATGCCGTACTTGCGTTGGTTTTGGCTTTGGTTTTCTGAATGCATTTTCGTGAATGTTTTCAATAGTTTTCATGGCTTGCATTTTGAACTCGCATTTCATATCGAACTCCTTGAATAATACAGTATTCTAATCGGTTGCTTGTGTGATTTCAGGTAATCGCATAGGCGATGTCTAGCACGACTAACAAGTCTCTCGCCTCAAGCAAACTCAAGGTGAGTGGCTGACCCTTCTCTTCTTGACCTTCCCCTTCTTAGTTCAATCGATAACCTTATCGCGAATGAAATAATAGATGCAAAGCCACGACACACTGTAAATTTGTAGAACTATGTTAACAAAAGATTAACTCAAATAAGGTGATGCCATGACATGGCGGGACACGATGTAATGGTCAAGTTCTCAAAAGAAATGTAGACTATGCCTTAATAACTAAATTGTTCTAAGCATGGTCATGGACAACTTTTCGACAAGATAAAAGTTTCCCCGAACAGCAACCCGGGGCCACGGGACTATTTCGGCCGAGAAAGGAAATACGAAAATAGTTGTGGTGGATGTTAGCACGGATTAGGCAGGGACTTGCAACGGGGCTCGCTATTTGCGTTGAAAGGGTCCCGACTAACAAAAGCAATAGAGTCCAGGATGGCTTGTGGTGCCAGTGACCAATCACAAGTAATTTTGCACTCGCTATACTAGAGATAACAAATTGACAGGAAGAACATGGTAAGTTTCATATTGCACGGCACGCTCTGCCGTGGATAAGTTCTAACGTAATTTATATTATGCTTGTCATATGCTTGTCTGAAATTCATTAGGATGGTTAGAAAGATTCACAAACTAAGTCATATAAACTCTTCAACCAATGAGAGCACGGAACTTAATTTACCATGCACCAGTACAAAGTGTAATATACTGATCCTTGCTCTCCACACAGTACCCCAAACCAAGAAAGGCGTGCCACTTAAGCTCAAGGTGACGCAAGTACATTGAAGCCTCGTTCGTATGTTGAAGGCTTATTTTTGAATCCTTTTGAAGACTCCACATTCAGTCCAGAAGAAATGAGTATCGACTCTGTCATTCCCATTTTTCGTTATACGTATTTTCAGTATACGTGTACGGATTCTCGACCCATATCTTGACTTTCTAGCATGGTTTGGCTTGGTTTGGTCTTGGTTTAACTTGCTTTAGCTTGGTTTGGTTAATTTTGGTTTTGGTTAGAGATGGAGAGGATTGATATAAATATCAACTCCACACTCTCTCTCTTCATTATTTTCTTTACTTCTTCATTAACTACTTCTTCCTCCATTAATTCTCTCCACCCACCAAAGGCAAGTGTAATCTTGCTTCATGAGGGATCTTAAATTTTGTTATTCCATTGTCTTCCCCTCTTGATTCTAAGCCTCCTTAGAACTTGGAGTTCTTGGCTTAGATGAAGGGATTCTTGTAGATCTAAGTTTGTAAATTCCTCGATTTTCTTAGGTTTTGATCTACCAAACTTGATTATTTTTATGTTTTTATTGTTCTATGTTGTAGAGAATTTGATTTTACCCAAAATGGACCTTTGAAAATCCAAATTTTGAGTTATTTTGAGTGATTTATGGACTTGGAAAGTTTATGGGTTCCATGGTTCTTCTTCTCGGGTTGGAAAAAAAGAACAGTGTGTGGGCGCATGGCATTTTATGCGCCCACAGTGACTTTAGCCTTGGGCGCATAGCCCTATATATGCGCCCAAGCTCCCTGCCTTCCTCAGTGTGGGCGCATGGCTTTATATGCACCCATGACTTTTACTTGCTTATGCACATAACTTCGATATGTGCTAAGTCATAGTGTCACTTTGCTGTGGGTGCGTAGCCCTTATTATGCGCCCATATAGCCAGTATAGATGGCTCCTGACTTAGCCTTCCATGCACCCTGCTTCACTCATGTGGGCGCATGCATGTGGGCACATAGCTATTGGCGCATGCCCTCCCTCAACACTTGACTTTCTATAAAACGACTAGCCATAGGAACATGACCCTGGGTGCATAGCTCTGGGCGCATGCTCTCCATGTCACCCATTGACCCCTTTGTGCCATCTCTTGCAATGTCCGTATTTGTTCCTATGGTCCTTAGTATAAATCGTGACTTTGTTTGTACTCTTTACTTGACTAAGTCCTATAAAGTTATTTTCCATGTTGCACATGTACTCTGAGCTTTAAACACGATCTTGGTATGGCACGTACACTCTCTAACAACTCCTTGATAGTGGCCCGCCGTGGTGCACTTACATGAACATGACATGACAATGTGACTTTACATGATAACTCTTGATAGTGATCCATCGTGGTGCACTCTTGACAAGTACCATGACATGAATAGACTTGATAGTGGCCCGCTGAGGCACACTCTTGATAAGTAACCTAGCATGATAAATCTTGTTATGCTATTACGACGGCTATCTAGACTCGCTAAGTAACTCTTGTCTTGACACCGTGAATGGTTGTGCTTGTATAAGCTACATGTCTCGTCTTGCATCATGTCTAGGACATGGATTCCTGGTTACCACGGTCAGGGATTCATACTGAATCTGACTAGGATAATGACTAGATTGATCAAGTAGTCCATGAAGAGATTTTCCAGCTACAGGCAGTCCCGTTATCTGGGCGCTCTAATTGGACTTGTAGCCTGTCGTCGAGTAGGGCACATTTCCAGCACACTGCCATGTGTTGCACCCCCAAGTCACCTAAGCCAATTACCTCAACTTGCGACCGGATAACCTGGATTAAGACTGCGGGGCTTGTGGCTGTTGGAACAACTCGATGCATCTTGTTAGTAACTAGGCTTGTGATAACCCTAGCTTGTTAAAGTATCAAGCCGTACTCATTACTTGGCCGTGATTGATGGATGGAGTCTAGTATAGTCTTGCCTAGACAGGGCCAGTACATGGTTATCTCAGCACGTTATTGTTATACTTTACTTTATCGATAATTGGTTAGAGAATAAGTTCTGTTCAGATAAAGGGTTACAACCCCGGTCCTTATTTGATTTACGGGTTGTAACTTGGTTACCGAAATAGTTTCTCAGTTATCTTATCGTTTATCACCATGTTTTCTTTAACTTATGTTTTCGTTATCCTTTATGTATCATGTGCTAATATGCTGATTTTAGTTTTTAAGTGAAGCCTCTCTTGTGGCTCTTGCTCTTTCTGGGGTCTGACCCAACTGGTTTTGTATGGCCAGATTTTGGAGTAGCACCCAAGGTGTCACGACCCGCACCCGCTTTTTGGACGCAAGCTCGTGAGCAAGCCAGCCACGTATCGAGCGGACTCCAGCCCATCTCGAATACGTAAATGCTGTCAAGTCTATGGTATACTGCCAAATCATGGCACTGCAATCTATATCTCAATCCACAATAAGAATATGAAGCATGAATGAACACTATGGGTCGTGGTCTGCAGCCCACTAGCATAAATGTCCGATAAGACTCTAAAAGAAGTAACAAGACTCTAAAACTGAATCAAGAAACATGATATCTCATGATAAGGTGTGAAAGCACGAGCGGATAATAAACACGATAACGATACCTGAATCCCGCAAGCATATCATCACATCTGTCACCCAGAACCACTAGCTAACTCCATGCAATCGCTAAACCTGAAGAGATCATCAGGTCCTCAGAGGACATAGCAAGATACATAATATACATGCCTATCTAACAGTTTTATCATGCGCAAAAATAAACAAGAAAGAACAAGTACAAGACAAATGACTAGGAACACGAACACGAACACACGAACACTAGAACAACTACGTATAAATGAACTGCCGGATGAACGAATATACGAGATCAATGGAAGATCCAAACCCTCATCCCGACTGTGGACGCACGGGTTTGAACTAAGCACTAACCCTCGTCCCGAGTGCGGACTCTCTGGTTAGTACTAACCCTCGTCCCGAGTATGGACTCTCTAGTTAGTTCACGGCAAGGCACCCTCGTCCCGAGTGTGGACTCTCTGGTTCAAGTACTACATCCTCGTCCTGAGTGTGGACTCTCTGATGTAAACCCCTCTCGAGTGTGGACTCTCTGGTGCAAGTCAAGTCAAGTCAACACCCTCGTCCCGAGTGTGGACTCTCTGGTACAAATAATCGACATCCTCGTCCTGAGTGTGGACTCACGGATGTAAACAGATCAAGAAAAACACCCTCGTCCCGAGTGTGGATTCTCTGGTGTCAAGGAACAATATAGAGGATTTAGTAGTTTAATTATACGTACTCGTTCTATGATACGACTCAAGCAAGGTACTGACGAGAAACTCCAAGTGTGAACCACAAGACCAAACATGAACACGGCTATATGCAATGAAAACAACTCAAAATAGTATAATACGAAAAGCACATGTCTATAAACAGTCAAAACTGGAAAATGAAATATAATTCATGTAAACAAACTATAGAGGAAGGCAAGGTATACTTGCCTGAAGGTTGCACGCAGATCCATCAAATACAGTCAACTGAT
>JANAVB010020367.1:35000-73387 GCA_029216955.1 Iris pallida | reverse complement strand
GTATTGCCGTTAATTGATTTGTTTGCGTACTGTACCTACTCTGTTAACTACTAGATGATCAAGAATTCAGACATGACGGGTCAACTTCTGTCCTTGTTTGGTTGGGAAGTTGGCTTGAAGTGTCGTGATGTAGTGTGAAATCCCAGTAGCAAGCAGAGACCTATGTATCATTTCTCAACCCTTATTACTGGTTTTTAATCTCATGTTGTGCGCCTTGTGGTACTTGCTATTGAGGTCTAACCTCTCTGGTTTTGCATGGCCAGATCTAGAGCCAGTTCCCGAGGACTCAGATTACTTCTACCTCCAAGATGGTCAATACTAGAGGAATGATCGTAGGAGGACACGAGTGGGTTCCTTGCTTTCCCACTCGTTTTGCTACTTACTTTACATTTTGCCGCTTGGCACCGACATGTTAAGTCGGATTGTCTTGTCTTACTTTACATAATTTAAACTATCAAACTGCAGCTGATAATGATTGTGTATACTTTGTTATATCCTTTGGCTATGTTTGTTAAGCCAGGTCTCAAGAACATTTTGACTGAGCGTTTTGGGACGCCTTACTGCTTTATCTTGCATGTTCTCTTTACTGTTTCTTGTTTGAATGATTGAGACAATAGATGTCGAGTAACCCTAGTGAGACCTTCATGTAGTATACACCTCCTCGTCATTTAGACAGCATTAATCGTATTATACCTATTCACTACCCGTAATACGTAGCTGGCTGAGTCACTCCCCCGTTGTCCGGTATTCTGGTTCTGGGCGTGACACACGGGATGCGAGAGCAGGTGCCAGGTCGCGGCATACGAATCGTACAGCATACGGCCATAAAAGTGTACCATATGGAGCGCAAGAGCATGGCGCAGGCGTGCGGCAAATGAATCGCACAGGCGAGCGGCCGCAAAACGTAGCGCACGGATGCACGGCACGCGGACGCGAGAGCATGGCACGTAGGCACACGACAAATAAATTGTGCAGGCGCACGGCACACAAATACGTAGTGTGCATGCATGCAGTGCGCGAGAGCACGAGCGCAGGCACAGGCGCGCGGCACACGGTGCGCGAAATGGGCAGCGCACAGACACGTACGACCGAGAGCACGTCGTGCAGGCGTGCGACAAACGAATTGCGTACGGCACGCGAACACGAAACGCACAGATACACGGTGTGCAGGGCACGAGAGCACGACACACAGGCTTGCAACAAACGAATCGCGCACGTGGCACCATTGATCGTTCCCAACAGCACCGAAGATGTGCGGGAACCCATGAATACCAAAAATGTCGTAACTTCTTCAAAATAAGTCAAATCAAGTGGTTCAAAAGCCAAAATTGGGTTGAATTAATTTCCCACAACATGGAACCATTAGGTTTTTTTGGAAATAATAAGTTTAGAGATCAAACCAAGAAAATAAGAAAGTTAAAACTTAGATCTACAAAATCTATCCATCAAAATTGAAAATTTTAAGTTCTAAGATGCTTAGTATCAAGAAGAAAGAGAATGGAACAATAAAATAAAGATCCTTTATGTAGTAATTTGTACTTGCCTAGGGTTGGTGGAGTAGTAAATAAAGAATAAATGGTAATAATGGAGGAGAGAGAGAGGAGTTGGTGTAAATATAAAGCTCATTCATGATGAACCAACTCAAACCAACCAAGCCATATCAAGTTAACCAAACCAAATTACTAAGTCAGATTCAACTAAGACAAGGCTAAGCAAGACAAGTCAAAACACGGGTCACCTGTCAGATGTCAGAATTCCGTACACTTATACTAAAAATACGAATAACAAAAAACGATAGTGATAGCACTCCACGCTCGTGCCAAAGCACAGCTTACTTTTCGAGTAGAATTGTTTATGCTTTTACTTATGAACGAAATGATTGTCACTTAGAGCATACCACAACTTGAGGCACGAAACAATTAATGGTTCATTGATTAAGGTAGGAAGACTATCAATATAGTCGTTCCGAGCCGAGAAATAGAAACATAGAAGGGCTTCGAAACCGTTGGGTCACCAAGGCGGTTCCCACACAGGGAGCTGTATAATGAATGAGTGTATGAACGAATGAATAAGTGAATGAATAAATGAACAAACGAATGAATGAACAAGTGAAAGAAAGAAAGAAAGATAAGAAGGAAAGAATGATTAGCGACAGGTATGTTGGGGACGTGCAACGGGGCTTGCTATTCGCGCTGCACGGATGCCATCGCCAACCTAGTTGATAATCCATTATGGTTCATGACAGCCGATAAGTTAATCCATTATGTCTCATGACAGTCCAATAATTTAATCCATTATGGCTCATGACAGCCCAATAAGTTAAACTAAAAATAAGAATACGAAATGGTTGCGGATAACTCGTACACGTGGGACGGAAAGAAGGATTCCATGGACGATCAGAGACATCGTTCCAGCCTAGGCAAAATCATGGCTTACGGGCGGCTTGTGTGCGGGCTTGGTCAAACAAGCGACGTAAGGCCGGGTATTGTATAGCCTATCAGGGTGTACCAGCCATCGCACTTGATAGGTAACATCACTATGAATACATAAGTATAGTCCAAATGGCTTGTGGTGCTAGCGATCGGTGCATATAGATTAAGTGGGCTCGCTGATGACAATCCACGTGCGAGTCCTTGTATTGAAACAAGTAATTTGAGAAGCTAAATAACTATGTAACTGAATGAAACACATATAAACAAAAGCTTGAGTATAACACATAAAAAGAACTTGAGTACTTTGTTCAACGCTAAGACAGAAATACGCTGATAAAACTCGTATTTTTATGAAATCTATTAATTCGTAATGTATAAAATATTGGATAACTTGGTTTACCTTGAACAGGAAAGATCGTATGGTAAGTTGTGCATGTTATTCTCATACCACACTTGATGCCCGTAATACGAGATAGGTTTTTCAATATGCCATAAAACTGGTCCTAAGGCAAGATTAGTAAGACAATAACTGATAGATGGTTCACAAGAATAAATTGAACGTGTTTGGTAATGATAGCGAGCATACGAGCTAGCCTCCCCACCAGTGCATGCAATGTACTGATAACCATATAGATTACTTGCAAGGTACGGGAGAACCTCGTCTGGTGCGGAGTCTTCCCTCGAACATGCTAAGGTACGGAGCTAACTCTGGAGTCTTGGAGCGTTGCAAAGGAGCTGAAGCACCATATATATAACATAATGTATCGAAACATCGCCATGTATCATTCCATATTGTAAGCCGCTTGGCACGCCTTTATGTTTCAGGAGAGAGAGCTTGAGCGAATTGTAATCTCGGCCTAGCGTCGCTTGTAATACTTCTTGAATATCGATAAAGACTCTTGAATTTGTTCCAACTTGTGTTCATTTACTTTCTGCTGCAAATGGGGACACTCTGTGCGACTCTATGGCCTAGCTTCAATCGATCATTTCTGGACTCGGCCTTGCACGAGCGCCCTAGGCTCGTGCGACATCATGCCCAAGCGAAGACGATCGCTCCTCAGGGAGCGGGGCGTGACAGCTGCAGCCATCGGTTTAAAGATAAGAGTCCCCTTTGTGGTTCAAGACCGTAAAAACAATGACGAAGGCACAACAAGCGTAATACCAACTAGACGCATTATTTTCAAGTTTATTAAAATCAAGAAAATTCGTAGGTCTCACGTTCAATTTTGCTAAATATCTTTCATTCAAATAATATCATGATTAAGATAGATTATGCTCATATCTATTTTCATGATTTGTAAGGCTCCCCTTTGGAACATTGTCAATTCTATGAATTGGTGTCTAGAGTATGCACATATATGTTTTATTTCCCTATTGAGATAATTGTGTTTCTTTTACAGATTTAGAATAATAGTTTTGATGGATTTACCATTAATGAAATGGACTGGTAGAAATTTTTGAATTGAATTTTATTGAGTTAGTGAATATCAAATCTTTAGCTATTACTAGCTTTTTGAATTAATATTAAAAGCGTTTATCGGAACCACATTGATTTCATGTCGCGACCGGGTCACCGACATATTGCCCAATTGTAGTCGAGTATACGTGACATGTGTTTGTTCTATTACTTTACAGAGTTATTTGTGTTTAATGAAATTTTATACCATATGTTTTAATAAATTTTACATAATCTGAAATGCGCAGAGGTCAATGTACCATAAAGTTCAATTGCATTGAACTAACAAAGAAAGTTTATATGAGAATCAAATGGAAGTTTGGATCTGAAATCTAATCAGATGGTTATGTTAAAAGACTTTCAGAACAAGGATGGAAGCACTTATATTCTTCTTAACAGGAAATTGGATGGACAATTTATTTACTAGAAAATCATTAACTAAGAAGTTGGAGATCCATAATGTATAAAATGTTTCACCCTCTTCATGAAGTCATAAAATTATGGTGATACCATGATTCTACTATAACATTGACACAAAGTTATGAAGTATGAATCAATGTAATAATGTATCGAACTACTTTTAACCATGCTTTGGATTCTCGGAACAATTATAAATAAAATGTTTCTCATCACACGTATCTACAAACATATTTATATGGTATAGCTATCTCCAAGTGTCAAGGTTTTTTGGGAGGTTATATGTTGAATGTGAGCTAACAATAATAGTGTAAAAGGATATATATATATATATATATATATATATATATATATATATATATATATATATATATATTATTAGTATATATGGATTGGTTGGTAAAATATTATTAGTATATATGAATAGATTGGTATATGCTTAGACTTGAAGAAGAACTCAAATTATGTTGCAAGAAGTAGATAACATTAAATTTAATTATATAAGATTTTAAAAACTAAGAGTTTGAAAGCCGAAGAGAACAAAAATATATATTACATGTAGATAACCAAAAAGATGATTTTTTTTTATATCTTTTAGTATATATAGTAAGTTGTTTGGTCTTGGATTCTTAGACTCTAATAAATATTTAGATGTTTTTTTTGTATCAGAGCAACAATATATGAATTTTCATGATTATATCAATATAGATCTATAAAAAAGTAATGAAACTCTGCTAGGTTTTGTAAATAAGAAGCAACAGGGGAGTAGCCCAATGCTCCCTAGCCGCTAGAAGCTAAACTCCAGTAAGGTCTCCCTAGCTGCTGGAAGCTAAACCCAGTAAGGTCTCCCTAGCTGCTGGAAGCTAAATTCCAGTAAGGTCTCCCTAGCTGCTGGAAGCTAAACCCAAACAAGGTCTCCCCAGTCGCTGGAGGCTAAACTCTAGCACGAACGACCCAACTGTTGGAAGCAAAACTCCAACATTATCTCCCTAGCCGCTTGAGGCTAAACTCTAGTGGGGTCTCCCTTATTGTTAGAAGCTAAACTCCAGCGGGGCAACCTAGCCACTGGAGGCTAAACTCCTAATATCTGTAGCTTTGTCGCTGGGATGTGATTCGTAGTGCCGCTTTGCTCATGACATATCGTACGGTCACATACAATGTGACTTAATATATATCATATATTAATGTTGCAATGGCTGAATGATTACACTTAATGTCTACTATTAATGATCTGGAGGCTACATGACTTAATGCTTATCATTAATGCGCTCTACCAACAAGCGACTTTGGAGGCTTCAGTTACTAGAATCCAGACTATTTAAGCTTTTAGCTATATATAGCCACCTATTACCATTCTACACATGCACTCAAGGGGAGAGAGAAGCTTAAGCATGTAATAATTAGAGAGTGCTCTGACTGACAGCTACCTGAGCATCAAGAGCAATCTGAACCCCCCTTCGTCAACGTCCGAACGTAATAGAGTAAAGGGTCACACATGCACCAAATTCTACCATCACACGTCAGAATCTATTTTTTTATAAATTGAACTTTTAGTGCTATTACACACTTAGCAATAATTGTAATAAGGAATTCTTTGCAAACACATGTTTTCTATAAGAGAGAGAGAGAGAAAGAGATCGCTGCATATTCTTTGCTCTTTCCATCGAAAAACAAGTGTCAACTCTGTTGGGGGTGACTTACTCCATCGACGAGGACATAGTAATGCACTCGGACGTGCACTATCATGCCCCGGTATTGTAGGACCATAAGTCGCTACTAGATATGATATCATACAAGCCTGAATTGAACTTGTACAATGCAAGAACAGAACACAATCGATAAATATCTCAGAATACAAGTCATTGCAGTAAAAAATAAGCATAAAAGTTGATATACACAAGATATATAAAAATTATTCTCTTTATTGATAATTTATAGCAAAATTTCAACAACGCTAGGACAAAGAATAACTCGATTATAATCTCTCTCTCTCTCTCTCGATTACAATCTATATATATATATATATATATATATATATATATATATATATATATATATATATTTTATATATATATATATATATATATATATATACAATGAAACATGCTTCAAGGCTTAAAACTTATGAACTCATACAACCAACACTGTCATATATTATGTCATCTATAAACAAAAGACAGCATCTCCAACCGAACAACTTCAAGCACCAATCGAGCTCCAATGCCTCAACGCGTCCAAGCGAATCTCCGCACCTAGGGGTTGGGGTCAGTTTATTATCGTGTACTGGTAAATGGCCTCTAGACAACTCAACTAAAAACCAACACATTGATATAAGTGAGTGTCGGCAGATAACATGTGGTCTTTCTAATCTTGCCTTAGGATCAGTTATATGTCATAGCAAGCATGTGTTTATAAGCATAAATGTGTCACTCAATATAGTAGATCTTATCCAATACTTACCATTCTTCTCTGACATTCCAATGATAGTAACATATACATAAATGTGTCATGATCTGCGTTCCTGCACAAGACATTCGTTAACCTTCACTAAAATACATGTATGTGTGTGCGAATTCATCCTTACGACCAACTAGTTAAGCCTGTAGCAGATAACATTAGCATACGACCTGACTATATGAAGAACACTGGCACCAAAAGCTATATTGGACTATTTTCTCGGTAAGACAACAATCTTTCGTGTATAGGTAGCTAGCCCCATCGAAGGTCCCGATATACCCATATTACAATGCGACCTTCCTGTCCATACAACAAGCACCATTAAAGGCTCCGATATACCCATATTGTAATGGATAATACTCACTATATCCACACATTCATTTTATGTTCAAATTGACGACCTATAATCCTCCTATTTTTTAGAATTATTGAAATATTCACCTAGAAATCGTAGGAGTTGTAGATAAATTCATATTACACCTAGTTGTGAGACTCTTAGGAACATTGTGTTATATATATGTAAGGTCACCTAACTGATAAATATGTAACATTGTGTTATATATGACTCTCAGAGACTCACATATGACTTTAGAAACCAATTTATAGTTGTGAGACTCGTCTCACAGTATCGATATTTATATACGGATACGTACGTATTTTTTGTTCATTGAGTTTTTTCAGTTTTTGTGATTTTGGTATCGTGTGATACTTCTTATTTATTAATTTTTCGATGACCATAATTTATTTCCATACTGCTCGAGACTTGTAATAAACCTTTTGTCATTACTATAGACCTGTACTAGGACCCGTGTATAGAATGAAAAATCTATGAAATTCTCAAAGTGAGAATTTTTCTTTCTTTCAGAAAATCCGTCGGAGATCCGCGGCACACCAGCGGGATCATCCGAATGGGGTTTTTCTATGGGCAAAAACTTGCTGTGACCAAACAAAAAAATTAGGAGAAGATCCTTCGAAAATTTGCCAAAAAATTCGTCCGTAGGATATTTGAGATATTTATGATGAATAATGTCGATGCACGCTATCATGCATGGTTTCTTGGTTCTGAAGCATTCTTTTATTCCATTGGTTTCTTTGATGGACATATGAGATTATTCCAGATCGAATTGTAGATCCCTGGCATAGCAGATCTGACTGATCACGATTAATTCACTCCGTCTATATATACCTCTTCGATTTTATTTTGATTTTTTTACTTTCTCTCTCTTCTCTTTCTCTCTCCATTTCCTCTCCATTTTTCTCAAGATCTTGGAGCTTGGTCTTGAGGCCAAAGAGTGTGGTTTTTGAACCCCTCTTGGTGGTGGAGTTGAAGAGTTAGTCTAAGAGCTTGTTAGGAAGCAAGTACATTTTGTCGAACTACTATACTTATTATTTTCATTTTTCTTAGTACTAAAATTCCTTTATTGTATAGTACATGCTTTAGTATCTCTTGAGATTATCATCTTTTTGCCCGACTCTGAATTTAGTTTGAGCTAGGTTTTGATTTCCTGCGATGTCCAGTTATTTTCTTAGTTGGAAAACTCAGTATCGAAAATGGTATGGGAGTTATGGCCATGAGACTTAGTCCATATCAATTATGAGACTTACCCTTAATATTAAGACTAATTAGTTTTGACTTTGGCGAGATTTGGGAACGTTTGGCTCCGAAATTTGTTTTCGACATTTTACTTAGTTTTTGCCATGTATCCAGAAATATTTTGAAAACCCGCGACTAATCCGTCGGATCTTCCGAATAGACTCCCAATTTCTGATTTCTTAAATTGTGTTACGAAATTGTTTCCTTTATATGCCAGGCCATGTTTTCTGTTGTGTATTGTCTATGCCATGTCTACTTATGACCATGATTACCTGAGCACGTAGTTGCTATCCTGTCCTATATCATATATGCTCTAATCTTGTGTACTTGATAGTGGCCTATCATGTAGCACCCTTATTCTTGTCTAGTATTATCTTCCTGATAGTGGCTCATCGTAGCGTACTCCCATTTTCAGCTTATTCTACTTACCTGTTATGACTTGTTATAGTGCTTCCTTGTCTTGTCCTATCTAGTTTTGTATATTCCTGCGGGGAGTATCATGTCTAGGATGGATTATGCGAAATACTACACCCAAAATCCTGAATAAAATGTTAAGGAATAAACAACTAGCTTGATTACTTAGATGCATTGGGTGGGAATATTTCTCGGTTACTAGGATACCCTCTATTCTGGCCTTTATGCTGGATTTGGAGCACTCCGTCGTGAGGGACACCTTTTTAGCACACTGTCGAGTGGGGCAACTCTTGTACTTCCTATTATTTCTATTATCTCACCATCGTGTGGGGCTTACTCTTTAGGATACATATCTCTTGGATGGCGTATCTACTATATATCTATCTTGTACTTGCTAGGCCTAGATAATTTGGGAAGACTGTAGGGTTTGGTAATCGATAAAAAATTCTCAAAGTGCATATTAGTAATTAGGATTTGTAATAACCATAGTTAGCTAATATATCAAGCTATAATCAGTTTTGGTCGTGGTTGATGGATGGAGTCCAGGCTTCTCTAGTCTTGTCTTGTCTTGTCTTGTATTATTCCTATCTATGCTTTACATTTTCCAGTAAATAATTAGAGACTAAGTTCTACTCAGATATAGGATTGTAACCCAGGTCCTTGTTTGGTTTAAGGGTTGTAGTTCGATTCCAGAGTAGTTCCTAAGTCATCTTGTCATTTATCATTCTATCTTGTACTTACATGTCATTCTTGGTTGCTTTACATGATCTTGTACATGCTTACATGATCCAGTTATTATTTATATGTTTCCAGTCTACTTACATGTTCTCATATGGTATCTATACATTAATTAGAACTGTTCTTATTGTTTTCTTTTAGTCTTTATTGGGTTTACATGCTGGTTTTAGTTCATTAGTTGGCTTCCTTTCTGGTACTTGCTATTTGAGGGTCTGATCCCACTGGTTTTGTTTGACTAGATATGGTAGAGGTGCCAGAGGATCTTTCGTACCTTCTCTTTGATGGTGACCACCCGGAGCACCAGGGAACTTGAGTAGATTTTCTCTTCTTTACCCACTTACATCTGTACATATTCATTTTGAGACATTTAGCCACCGAGCACGTATTTAGCTCATGTTTTGGACCTTGACTCTTAGCCTACGGGCATAGACATGATTTGTATTATTCTAGACTATAGCTAGAGATGATCATGTATGACTTACACTCGTGCTAGTTCTTTATTTTGTATTGCTAGCTTTATGATCATTTATGTGGACATAGTTTGGGATGCCTTACTATTTTTATATCTAATGATTGTACTGCTTGAACTTATTTGCTTATGATTCAGATACCAAGAATTACTTGACCTAGGATTGCATGTTGGCTTGTAGTAGTAACCCTCATGTCTATACAGCTTTGACCGTATCTTGGGGTACTGGAGCACTCTGGTATACGTACTGGCCTGGTCTGTCCCCATTTTCCAGTATTCTGGTTCTAGGACGTGACATAGGATTTTGTGGTGGCTATGCAGGTCTGATTTATCATATATGTAGGGGTTACTGATAGTTATCTAAAATCATATTTTCTTCATTGACATCCTTCGTATTATTTTATATCCCTGATCGTTTGACCTGATATCTGCCTTGATCATTGATCTTTTCCGTTCCTACGATTTGATCCTAGTGTCCTTTAACTTTTAGGGGCACTGTTCCTAGTCCTTTCGATCAGTTGGTTCGGGTTCTACCGATGGCAGGTCAATATCCTTTCGTTCGGCCAGTTCAGGAGGCTTAGTCGCAGTACTTAGGAGTAGAGTCTAGAGTTGATCTGATGGCAAAGATGCCAGTCTATCCTAATCAGTCAGTTGTGCCAGTACAGTTAGCAGTGTCAATTCAGCCAGAGAAGCCCGAGGGAGATATCATAGTTTGTCTCTCGGTATTTAGTTTGCCAGTAGGTCAAGGTTGAGCATCAGAGACTAGCTGGACTTCTTTAGCCTTTACTGATTCTGGAGTAAAAATGAGAGCATATTACCATGGACTTCATTACATGTCTTCCTAGATCACCGATTGGTAGAGATATCATTTGGGTGATAGTGGATCGACTCACGAAGGTGGCTCACTTTCTACCTTTTCGAGTTTGTCAGTCCATAAAGTAGTTGGCCGAGTTGTATATAAGGCAGATTGTCAGATTGCATGGAGTACCAGTTAGCATAATATCAAATAGGGATTCCAGATTTACTTCACATTTCTGGTAGAGTCTTCAGCAGATTCTGGGCACCCATTTGAGTTTTATTTAGTGTATTATCCTCAGACAGATGGTCAGTCAGAGCGCACGATTTAGATTTTGGAGGAAATGATTCAATCATGCACTATTGACTTTAGTGGTTCTTGGAAGGATCACTTGCACTTGGTGGAGTTCTCTTACAACAACAGCTTCCAGGTGAGCATTCATATTTAGGTCACCGCTAGCTTAGGATGACATTGGAGAGAGGCAGATGCTTGGTCCATAGTTGATTGCTCATTCAGTTGGAGCAGTCAAGCAGATTAGAGAGCATCTCAGGGTATCTCAGGATCATTAACGTCATTAGGAAGAATAGCACCGATGTTATCTTGAGTTCTCTTTCGGTGATCACATATTTTTTCAGATTTTGCCTGCCCATGGAGTCATCAGATTTGGTGTACGAGGAAAGCTTAGTCCTAGATTTATTGGGCTATTTGATATTCTCAAGCGAGTACGAGATGTATCCTATTATCTTGCTCTTCTACCATCGCTATGCGAGGTACATAATGTGTTTCACATATCTCAGTTACATTAGTATGTTCCAAATTTGAGCCATATCCTAGATCATTCTGAGTTGGTCATTGGTACCGACCTATCGTATAAGGAGAGGCCCGTATATATTTTGGACCGAAGGGAAAAGGTTCTCAAGAACCAGACTATCCGACTAGTTCGTGTTGCTTGGGATCATCACTCACCGGACGAGTCGACTTGGGAGCACGAGGATTATATCCGAGCTTGTTACCCGTATTTGTTCGACTCATAAGGTATACTTATTCGTGTACCTTGTATCTTATCTATAGTTTGAGTGTCATTGATGGTATGTATGATTTTGCTATAGTATGTTAGTTGCTTTTACATTTCCCTAGATATGATTAACCTGAATTTCATGATTTTATATGTTTCTTATCTTGTTGTTGATAGCATGCTTTCTTAGAATTATTGAATTGTCTCGCTTTCCTTATTAAAATTTCGAGGACACACTTTTTCTAAGGAGCGGAGAGTTGTGAGACTCGTCTCACAGTATCGATATTTGTATACAGATATGTACGTATCTTTTGTTCATTGAGTTTTTCGGTTTTCTTAATTTTGGTATTGTGTGATACTTCTGATTTATTGAGTTTTTGATGACCATATTTATTTCTAGACTGTCCGAGACTTGTAGAATACATTTTGGCATTGTTATAGATCCGTACTAGGACTCGTGTATAGAACGAAGAACCCATGACTTTCTCAAAGTAAGAATTTTCCTTTCTTTCGAAAACTCTGTCGAAGATCCGCGACACACCGTTGAATCATCCAAATGGTGTTTTTCCCAAAGGCAAAAACTTGATGTGACCAAACAAAAAATTCGGAGGAGATCCTTCAAAAATTATCTAGAAAATTCGTTCGTAGGATTCTTGAGATATTTGTGATTTTGTTTCTTGTTTCTGAAGCATTCTTTTATCCATTTGTTTCTTGGTTTTCTTTGATGGACGGATGAGATTAATTCAGATCGAGTCGTGGATCGCAGACTTGGCATATTCGATGGTTATGATTAATTCACCCCGTCTATACATATCCCTTCAGTTTTATTTCGATTTTTCTTTTTACTTTCTCGCTCTCGTCTCTTTCTCTCTCAATTTCCTCTTCATTTTTCTCGATAGCTTAGAGCTTGGTCTTGAGGCTAAAGAGTGTGGTTTCTGAACCCCTCTTGGTGGTGGAGTTGAAGAGTTAGGCTAGGAGCTTGTCAGGAGGCAAGTACATCTTTTCAAACTGCTTAATATTATTGTTTTATTGTTGTTTTAATTTTTCTTAGTACTAAAAGTCCTTTATTGTCTAGTACATGCTTTACTAAATATGTATCTCTTGAGATTATCGACTTTTTGCTCGTCTCTAAATTTGGTTTGAGCTAGGTTTTCATTTTCTGCGATGTCGAATTATTTTCTTAGTTGGAAAACTCAATATCGAACATGATACAGGAGTTATGGCCATGAGACTTAGTCTATATTAATTATGAGACTTACCCTTAATATTTAGACTAGTTGATTTTGACTTTGGCGAGAATTTGGTTCAGATTCTAGCCCCGAAATTTGTTTCCACCATTTTATTGAGTTTTTGCCATGTATCCGAAAATCCTTCGAAAATACGTGGCAATCCGCCAGATCTTCTGAATGGTCCTCTTTTTTGCATAAAACCTACTTTGACCGATCGAATGATCCTTCGAAAATCCATGACAATCCGTCAGATCTTCTGAATGGATTCCCAATTTCTGATTTCTTAAATACCTGTTACGAAATTGTTTTCTTTATATGTCATGACATGTTTTCTCTGTGTATTGTCTATGCCATGTCTACTTCTAGCCATGATTACCTGAGCATGTAGTTGCTATCCTATCTTGTACTATACATGCTCTAGTCTTATCTACTTGATAGTGGCCTGTCATGGTGCACCCTTGTTCTGGTCTAGTCTTGTCTTTACTGATAGTGGCTCATCGTAGCACACTCTCATTTCCAGCTTATTTTACTTATCTGTTGTGGCTTGTTATAGTGCACCTTGCCTTGTCTTGTCCAGTCTCGTATATCACTGCGGGGAGTATCATGTCTAGGATGGATTCTACGAAATGCCACACCCGGAATCCTAATAAAATGTTAAGGACTAAACAACTAGCTTGATTACTTAGATGCATTGGGTGGGGAGATTTCCTGGTTACTAGCATACCCTTTATTCTGGCCGTTACACTGGATTTGGAGCACTCTGTCGTGAGTAACACATTTCTAGCTCACCGTCGAGTGGGACAATTCTTGTACTTTATATTACTTTTATTAGCTCAGTATCGTGTAGGGCGTACTCTTTAGGATACACATCTCTTGGGTGTTGTATCTGCTCTATATCTATCTTGTACTTGCTAGGCATGGATAATTTAGGGAGACTGTAAGGGTAACCGATAAGAAATTCTCAAAGTGCATATGTTAGTAATTAGGATTTGCGATAACCCTAGTTAGCTAATATATCAAGTCGTACTCATTGTTTGGTTGTGATTGATGGATGTAGTCTAGTCTTGTTGTCATGCCCCAATACCGAAATACGGGGGCGGACTAAGCCAGCTACCATATATGAGGTACGAAGACGTCATACAGCGATTACGGCTCTCAAGAGACTAGGGATGCATGCTACAATCAAGTCTCCTATGGTCTCACAGAGCATCTATGTCTCAATCAATCAAAACAAGAAGTAGTAAATAATGATCATATAAGACAAAGCTACACCAAATGACAAGCTAGTACCGAGAGTCAATAGTATATAACCATAGTCAGCTGTAGTCTGATTTAATTACAATTATGTACAGGAAACTGATGTCCAGAACAACCGGCTAAACAGATGCCGGTGGATAAATGCCTAGTACAAAATAGAAGATATCAGAACGGTGAAGAAGAAACCCACTCATGGTCCCTGGCACCCATACTTCTGGTGTGTACCATTGTTCGGGTAGAAGGCTGGATCCTCTGGCACTGCTGCAAGATCTGGCCAAACAAAACCAGTGGGGTCAGGCCCCAAATAGCATGTACCACAAGAGAGCACATAAGAATGAGACAAAACCAAAGCAATAGATATAATGGCTCATGAATTATAGGCTTACAACGTATCATCGAGACCATACAGCACCCTTACAACCAAATAAGGACAAATGGTGCCAATATCGTACCGAGATAAGATACGTCCTATAACCATAATCAAGTTATGGGCTTCTGGTCAAAACTTTGGTCCATAGCTGTCATAGCACTGTAGGAACGAATTTGTAAAGCACAATACTCTTAGAGGGGGTGAATAAAGTAGGCAGCAAAATATAGCTAATTTAAAAAGTTAGCAGCAAGATCACAGAGAAATATATATATATAACAAGTAAATAACTATAAAAATAGGGATCAGAAAGCAAACGCAAATACGGCGATGTATACTGGTTTTCCTCTAGTGAGGACTATTCCAGTTGGAAGAACTCTAGCTTCCAGTTGAATCCACTATTGGAAAATTCTGCAAGTTTTCATACGAAGTCCTTACAAATTCTACAAACGCAAGCTTTGATTCGAAGTACTCGACCAACTTCAATTTTGAAGAGTCTTTCTTCAATCAAGCCTCTGATTATAATCACTCTGAAGCTTCTAGACCGTACCGTACTGACAAATCGACTAGAGGATTGTAACTGGATTGGGATTTAAAAAATAAAGTTAGAACTCTTTGGAATAGAATGATAGGCTTTAGAGAGAAGAGATGAAAGTGAATGAGTGAATTGAAATGATCGAAATTCTTTTTTATTTATAGTTTTTCCAAAGGCAGAACTCTGGCAGAATTCAGGCAGAATTTGGGCAGAACTCTATGAAAAAATCTCGGTAGGATCCGTAACTGCAGGGAGACCAAGTTCAAAATACGTCCACTAACCGAACTCTGGCCGAGTTCTATCAGGGTTGGTCAATAATTTTGTAATTTGATTTTTGGGCTTTTTGAAATTGTTTTAAGTAGTTATGAGCTTTTTTGTAAATATGGGGCTGTTTTTCAAAACATGGGATATTTTTAAAAACATTTTTATGGTAGCGTATTTGCCAGTACGACTCGGTGTACAATGTATTCTAGACTCAATAAAAGTAAAAATTACATTGCATAAAGAAAATACAGACTCGAGTGGCAAACACAGCTTCGGTCTTGAACAGGATGGGTAGCAGATCTTTGACAGTGTCCAAGAGTCCAAAACATCTTTAAGTAGCTCAGTATATCGAGACAAAGTTTGATCAATTATTAAAATCAGGTTTGACCATAATCAATGGGCCAACAATCTCCCCTATTTTGATAATTGACAAACCTTGACCGATATAACATCTTCGATCAATAAATTTGAAAGATAATCAAAATTGTACTGTATCCTGAAAAATATTGTTCTTGTATCCTACAAAAGATGTTAGATCCTATTTCTCTTCCGTTGTCACTTAGCACAATAATTGCAAAGAAAGAAGCTCCCTCGCAATGTATGCATAAGAAACAGTCGTTGAAGAAATATAAACATAATAAATAGAAAGAAAGAAAAAAAAAACAACATTTCACAGGCAGTTAATATTGAAGCATAAAGAGATAGTGCTATATCAAGAAATATGAATCTAAACTGAAATAATATAGTATGCTAAGCTAGAGCATAAAAAAATGTTCACAGTACATCAGCTCAGAAAGTCACAATCTCAAATACGAAAGAAAACTACAAGATAAAGTATTGATATCTTGGAATGTCGGAGCATTTCCAAGTAAACATAGACATAACAAAGTCTCAAAAAGTGTGACATCTAGACAAAATGTAATACATCTAGATCACAAATCCACAACATCATCGTCATCATGCAGTACTAGCATGTCCACCATGTCCGGATGGACCAGCTCCAGAAGCGCCAGCTCTAGAATAATATGGAGTAGCACTAGAACCACGGTACCAGTCATAAGTGTTACCGGGCTGAAAGAGAGAGTGTACTGCCTCATCCTCATAGCGGTATCCAGAGACAGCAGGATCTCTGGGAAGAGAACTGGCAGAGTGTCCAGTCTGGGCAAAACGGAGATCGACAAAGGAGTTGGCGAGTGCCTGAAATCGACTCACATTGCGGAACTCACGTTCCATGGATGTGTCAGTGATGAATGTCCACAGATCAGAGAGGTGCTGATAAATACCCTCAAAAGACATAGGGTATGCCTGGAGAGGTAGAGCAGGTACAGAAGGAGGAGCAGGAGGAGCGGCTGTGCTGCGACGGGACAGTTGGAGATACTTGGGCTCAGGGTCCAGAGTACAAGTAGATAGATCGATGTCAAAACGCTGAAAGATGCGTGGAATGAACATTACATAAGAGAGATTTCAATCTCTTGCGCGACATCGTCCCATCATCTGGATAATAGTCTTGGGAACCGAAAATGGAATTTTCTTGATGCTGTGGTAGAGGGCAGATAGTTCAAGATTGGTAACATAGTCTTTTGAAGTAGATTTTGGAAGAATAGTGGAATAGATATGCGATGTAACTTATAGTTAAGCAAGTTCAAGTTTGCAGCCTTGAATTTCTAGAACGAACACGCGCAGGTGCACAAAGATCGTTCTTGAAGATAAGAAGAGTCGTGCCATCGAGAAAATCGAAATCAGTGATATCATCGAACGGGGCACCTTCGTTAGGAGCACCAAGGATATCCGCTAACAAGACATCATTGAACTCGATGTTAATACCTCCGACACGAGTCTTACATCAAAGTGTCTAACACAAAGTTGTAGTAAAACAATCTAATGGCATTAGCAGCTATAGAAAAATTTTCGGTGACAAGTCGGTGTAACCCTAATGCCTCAAAATAAGGACGGTGGTCAGAAAATACAGTCTACTTAATCGGGGCACCAGTGCATATGTTGCGCATGATAAAATTACCATACCATAGTAATGATTGGTCATGAGTTTCAAAATAAAACTCATTGTATGCACTGTTGGCCGATTGGACCGGGAAAAAGAGAGAATCCTCTGGTGGATTCGAAGACGATGCCTCTTCACTGACGTTGGTCTTCTTTCTCTTGGAAAGAGTGAATCCCTTAGGCATTTCTCCCAAATTTGAATAGAAACTAATAAAATTAAAGGAGATGGAAGAAGAGAGTTATACCTTCCAGAAATTGAGTATGTTGTAGAGACAGAAATTCTCCGCACGAATCCAAAATTTGGATAGAAATATCCAACCAGATTAGAAGCAAGGAGTTGGAAAAAAGTTAAGGTTTTGGAGAGGTTCGGGCAGCTGCTGCTGCTGTTAGGAGGAGTTTGGAAGAGATGGAGAGGAGGGGGCCTCGGGTTCTGACTTAAAAATATATACCACCAACAGAACTCTGGCCGAACTCTGGCAGAGTTCGTCGAGGGTTCTTTTGACAAATTTTTGTTTAAAAATTTTGTAGGCCACATCCTTTTCATCATCCCCTTTCAATTATTTAATTCTAAGTTTAATAATTTTAAAATTTTAATTAATATAATTAATATTATTTTATAAATTAAATTTCGTTACACAGTGACTGTTTCAGATTAGCTGTAAGGGTACTGTCCCAGCTAACGGAAGTTCACCGGGGAACAATTAAATATCGCTTCACTTCAACCGTAGTCGTGGTGACAGACAGACCCTTTGTAGGCTTGTCTCAAAAAAAGTTTTTGAGTATTGAAAAATAATAATATAAAATAAAATTAATTAATATTATTGACATCTAAAATTCCTAATTCCTGGCGTAAATAATTGAAACGATCTTCCGCTAGAGATTTTGTGAAGAAGTCAGCTAATTGATTCTCTGTGTCTATGTATACAAGGTTTATATCTCCATTTTGTTGATGATCTCTAAGAAAATGATGTCGAATCTCGATATGTTTAGTGTGAGAGTGACATACTGGATTATTAGTCAAATTGATAATGCTAGTATTGTCACAGAAAATGGGTATGTGTGTATAGTAAGCCAAAGTCTTCTAAGGTTTGCTTCATCCACAAAATTTGTGCACAGCAACGTCCTGCGGCGATATACTCAGCCTCAGTTGTTGATAATGCGACAAAATTTCGTTTCTTTCTAAACCAAGAGACTAAAGCTTTGCCTAAGAAATGACATGTGCCACTGGTACTTTTTCTATCTACTTTGCATCCAGCAAAATTAGCATCCAAATAACCGGTTAGGTCAAACGACATGGTTTTGGGATACCATAAGCCGACAGAAGAAGTGCTTTTAAGTTATCGAAAGATACGCTTAACTGCGCACAGATGCGATTCCTTAGGATTGGCTTGAAAACACGCACACAAGCAAACCCTAAACATTATATCAGGTCGAATAGCAGTTAAGTAAAGTAAACTACCAATCATACCTCGATACTTACGTATGTCGACAGGTTTGCCTTGTTCATCAATATCAAGCTTGGTTGAATTCGGAGTGCCAAGTATTTTGACTGCTTCCAGATCGAACTTCTTTAATAAATCTTTTGTATACTTGGCTTGATTTATGAACGTTCCATTGTTGGCTTGTTTGATTTGCAGTCCGAGAAAGAATTTCAGCTCTCCCATCATGCTCATCTCAAACTCATTCTGCATATACTTTGAAAATTCTTGACAAAGAGATTCATCAGTAGATCCAAAAATAATATCATCTACATAAATTTGAATCAAAAGAAGATTGTCATTAAAAGACTTTATAAACAGTATAGTATCAACCTTCCCTTTTGAAAAGCCGTTGTCAAGTAGAAAAGAGCTTAGACGATCGTACTAAGCGCTAGGGGCTTGTTTCAAACCGTATAATGCCTTCTTCAACTTGAAAACAAAATCAAGATTTTTGAAATCAGTAAAACCTGGAGGTTGAACTACATAAACTTCTTCTTTTATAAAATCATTCAAAAATGCACTTTTAACATCCATTTGAAATAACTTAAAATTATGAAAACATGCAAATGCATATAACATGCAAATGGATTCTAATCTCGCAACTGGGGCATAAGTCTCATCGTAGTCGATACCTTCTTCTTGATTGTATCCTTGAGCTACGAGTCGAGCCTTGTTATGAGTCACTAAGCCATTCTCATTCAGTTTATTATGGAATACCCAGCGAGTGCCAATGACCGGATGATCAATGGGCTTGGGAACAAATTCCCAAACTTGATTCCGTTCAAATTGGTTCAATTCCTCTTGCATAGCATCTAACCAAAAATTATCACTACATGCTTCTTCAATATTTTTGGGTTCAAGCTATGAAATAAATGCAAAACATGAAGCTATATCTTTACTGGAGGAACGAGTACTTACACCCTTGGTAATCTCACCAATTATCAAGTCCTTTGGATGGTATGCCAAAAATCTCATTTCTTTTGGCATATCCTCTGGATTGCTGGTTCCGACTTCTGGTTCTGTATATGATTTGCTTGGAGACATAGCTGGTGCTTTGTGTGAGGGTTCTGCAGGAGCAGTACTAGGTGTACTTATATCTTTATCATCATCGACAGAATGTTGATTAAGTTTGTCAAATTTAACATTTATTGTTTCTTCGATGATCATCGTTCTCTTGTTAAAGACTCTGTACCATTTGTTTTTTGTCGTATAACCTAAAAATATACCTTCATTGGCATTTTCGTCAAATTTTCCCAAATTATCTTTAGTATTAAGAATAAAGCATTTACAACCAAATACTTTAAAATAAGAAACAGAGGGAGTTTTATCAAACCATAATTCATAGGGAGTCTTCTTCGATATAGGTCGAATCAGAACCCTATTGAGAACCTAGCACGCTATATTTACAGGTTCAGCCCATAGGTATTTAGGTAGACTAAACTGATTTAACATTACTCTAGCCATTCGGATAGAGTCCTGTTCTTACGTTTCAAATCTCCATTTTGTTGTGGAGTCCTAGAGCAAGAGAACTCATGCAAATAACCGTGTGTGTCACAAAATTGCTTAAACTCTACATTTTGAAATTCGCCGCCATGATCGTTTTGAATACGAGTGATCATGAAACCCTTTTTCATTTTGAACCTTCTTACAAAAGGTGACGAATTCTGATAATGCATTATTCTTGCATGCAAGAAAATATACCCACGTGTATCTAGAGAAATTATCTACTATTACAAATGCATATAACTTACCACCTAGGCTAGCAATTCTACTAGGTCCAAATAAATCCATATGCAGCAATTGTAGAGGTCTAGTGGTACTTACAGCGTTCTTGGACATAAAAGCGGATCGAACAGCTTTGTTTTTTTCACATTCGCTACATACCATATCCTTCTTGAAAGAAATGTCCGGTAAGCCTCGTACCAGCTTCTTTGTGGATAGTCTTTAAATTGTGTCCATGTTTGCATGATTGAGTCTCATGTGCCATAGTTGACTCATCACTTTTGGCCATCAAACATCTACATACTTTGTTAGCATCTTCTAACAGATAGAAAACATATATATTATATTCCCTGATACCTTCAAAGATAGTACTACCAGTTAAGCTATCAACTATAGTATATTTGTCTTTGACAAAGTTAATGCCATATCCGTGATCAGCTAAATGGCTTATGCTGAGCAGATTATATTTTAACTCGGTAACTAATAGACATCTTTAATCACAGGGTAGGAAGCCTTACCAATATTATCAATACCAATTATGTACCCTTTTAAATTATTACTGAAGGAGACGTATCCTTCTTTCTTCTTCGACAGTGTTACGAATAATGAAGCATCACCGATCATATGTCGTGAGCAACTGTTGTCGAGGCTCCATTTGCTTCTAGCATGTGAAGGGCAGTTCACCTACAAAAGAATTTGTAGATGAAAACTTTGGTACCCATTTCTTGTAGGGTCCTGAAATATTAGTTTTGGTATCCATGCAAAGATTTTCAAATCAACAAGCTTTCTAACTCTACATGAAGAAGAAATATGACCAATAGTGCCACAATAGTGACATCTAGCATGCTGAGTGTTGAAAGCAGAGTCTGTGCATTATTAGTAGGTCTAGGTTTTCTAGTGTAAAAGAATGCATTTCTATTTTTCTTCTTGGGAAATGGTTTGGTTTGGTTAGGTCTGACAGTGTTGGGTTTGATCGTGTTTCGATGATTCGGTAAGTGACACGTGTTAGGATAGGAAGCAGCAACTTCAGGCAGTTTTCCTATCCTAGTTTCCAAATTTTTGGAGGAGTCATATAACAAGCTATATTTAGCAGTAAGTGCATCATTTCTAACAGTAGCTTGCTGGAGACTTTTCTTCTCTTTGAGTAAGTCTTCCTCTAATTGGGTAATGGTCTTGTCCTTCTCTTCGGATAGTCTTTGGGTCTCGTGTAATAATAGCTTAACAGAAGAAAGCTCACCTTTCTCACTAGAACAATTACTACTTCTAACCTCAGCTAGTAGGTCGATAAGTCTTCATATTTCACCTTTGTACTCTTTGAGTACCTTCTTAGAGGTCTGACATTTAGTATGCAGTCTTCTGTAATCCCCTAAGAGGTCAGTAAAGGCTTCTCCTAGTTGCTCAAAGGTAAAATTATCATAAGTATCAAACAGGGGGTTAGTGGTTGCCTGATTATACGCCATCAAGCATATATTTGCAGCGTCATCTGATTGCTCGTCTTCTGACTCGCTAGCTTCACTTTCATGCCATATGCTTGTATTGGAATATCTTCGGGACGTAGACTTCTTCAGGGAGCCCTTGTCATATTTGATGTTCTTCCTGATTGATGATGATGCTGTTGGACAATCTTTCCTCATGTGTCCTTTCTTCTTACAGCCATAGCAAATAGGATCTTCATCGTTGTTGTTGTTGTTGTTGTTGTCCTTTGTTCTTCTGTTGAATCTTATGAACTTCTTAAATTATCTCACCATAAGAGCTTGATCCTCAGTGTCAAAGTCACTGTCGTCAGAATCATCTTGTACAGTTCTTCTATGTTGAGCCTTGAAAGCGATCAGCTTCTCTGACTTCTCCTTTGGTGCAACATCTTCAAAGTCTTGAAGTTCCAGCTCATGAGTGAGTAGCTTACCCATGAGTATTTCAAGAGACATTATTGAGAGGTCGTTCCCTTCAATAATTATTGTAGCCTTTGGAATCCAATTCTCCGTGAGAGCTCGTAGAAGTTTGTGAATCTTCTCATGGTTACTGTAATCCTTGCCTAATGATGATAGAGGATTTATAATATCCAGGAATCTCATAAACATCTGGATAACAGATTCATTTGGCTTCATCTTGAATGCCTCATACTCCTGAGTAAGTTTGTTGATCTTTGACTCCTTAACTTGTGTCGTACCTTCGTGGGTTACTTCAAGAAGTTTCTACACTTTATTTGATGTTAAATTCATTCCTGTCTAAGGCACAAAACAAAGCATTAATAGCACGTGCGTCAAGATTGGCCTTTTTTTCATCCTCAGTATATTTATCATGTGGGTTTTCAACCAAAACTTCTTCAACAAGAATACGAAGAGGCTTTTTGTATCCATCAACAACTATAGACCCTAAGTCAAAATCTAGAGATTTTAAGAAAAAACTCATCCCTGTTTTCCAATAGGTATAATTTGTACCGTCAAATAGAGGAGGTATGTTTGTGACTTGGCCTTCACTTGTGAACTTCACAGTTGCCATGTGTTGTGTTGTGATTTATGTAACAGTTAAGAATAGTAAAATTATAACTGCAATGTTACCTTGATTTACCGGTATAACCCACTCTGATACCAATTGTAGGAACAAATTTGTAAAGCACAATACTCTAGATGGGGGGTGAATAGAGTAGGCAGCGGAATATAGCTAATTTAAAAAGTTAGCAGCAAGATCATAGAGAAACATATATATCACAAGTAAATAACTATAATGTAGAAGCATGGAAAATATTACTTTTAGTCCCACATCAGAAAGGAGAAGAAGAAAGGGCTCACTCCATTCTATAAATAGAGCCCCCTTACCTCATTTGAAAAGGGCACCAACTTCCCTTCCCTCCTTTCAACTTGGACTCTTCCTACTACG
The DNA here is from genome assembly GCA_029216955.1 of Iris pallida. Lineage (NCBI taxonomy): Eukaryota > Viridiplantae > Streptophyta > Magnoliopsida > Asparagales > Iridaceae > Iris > Iris pallida. The sequence continues at coordinate 49,872 of JANAVB010020367.1, read as the reverse complement.
CACCTTCGGGTGCTAAGTCGAAGAAGTCTAGGGCAGTGCGGGCTCAACAAGCCCAGTCAACTGTCCAAGCTGCTGACCGTCAGCGGATACCATTAACTGTTATACGGGCTCCTAATAAAAAGTTATACAGAACCACCCGCGTCCAATCCCACATACGGAACAGACAGGATGGGTCTCAGAAGTCTTTCTATAACGATCGAGAGCAGTGCTTTACTAGCCTTAGATCAGGAAGCAAATATGATGGTCCCAAAAATCTTCCCACAACGATCGAGTGTAGTGCTTTACTAGCCTCAGATCAGGGAGCAAATATGATGGTCCCAAAAGTCTTCCTATAATGATCGAACGCAGTACTTTACTAGCCTCAGATCAGGAAGAAAATATGATGGTCCCAAAAGTCTTTCTACAACGATCGAGAGCAAGTACTTTACTAGCCTCAGATCAGGGAGCAAATATGATACCTACGCACCCGGGCGCTCGGGATACCCGGGCCCACAAAACGGATACGAAGGTAGATGAATCTGCTAGCAACTTGCGAGAGGTGATTACTCACAAACGCAAGAAGAGATAAGCAACCTTGGCGTGCGATGAGCCCTTTCCAGGACATCATTGCACACAAGCCATCATCAACTGCCGCGGAAACAAGACAGTGGCTCCACTATCAAGGCAGTCTGTGTTCCAGCAATTGCGACCTACTGCGCCTTTCCAACATCTTCTCGGAAACATGATGCCAATTGAAGACGTTGTAATGGCCTGCTCTCAACTAGATGTATTACTTAGATGTCTCAATTAAGCGCATCATCTCAGTCAAGTGCATCACAATCTTCTAAAGGAGTCCACCGTCAAATCTTCTTCCAACAAGGAGATCAGTCAAGAGGGAGACAAACGAAACTCTCTCAAATCGTGACATTCGGTACAGCACCTTCTCCTAGGGTCCCCATACCCATCCAGCCAGAAGATATCCTTCATGCGGCTCAATCTTGAGACATTCCTCATGCGGCTCGGTCATGAGACGTCCTTCATACGGCTCAATCATGAGACATTCCTCATGTGGCTCAGTCATGAGACATCCTTCATGCGGCTCGGTCAGGAGACATTCCTTCATGCGGCTCGGTCACGAGACGTCCTTCATGCGGCTCGATCATGAGACATCTCTCATACGGTTCGATCATAAGACATTCTTCATACGGCTCGGTTATGAGACGTCCTTTATGCGGCTCGGTCATGAGACATTCTTCATGCGGCTCGATTATGAGACGTCCTTCATGCGGCTCGGTCATGAGACACTCTTCATACGGCTCGGTTATGAGACAGTCCCTCATACGGCTCAGCCAGGATACATCCTTCATGCGGCTCGCCACAGAATAGTAGTTGTGACACATGGCAGAGATTGACCAAGTCTTAACAGTTCAGATTTACTGCAACAAACAGATCATGATCAATCTCAACCAACCCCCAGCTGTCCACTATAAACCGAGTCTCGAGGCACAGTTACAATGATGTGGCCTGAAACTTGCCACTTGGCTATACATCCTATTCCTCATGAATTCCTATAAATAGCAAGGTGCTATTCTCTTACAGAGATACATACATACAGAGAGCATTTCTTCACCGAAGCCGAGGTTGCGTTCGATCGTCCAAGGAGTAAGGCAGAGTTGATAGCACTTTCCCGAGCCTCTACCGTCATCCCCCAGAATCTAAACTAAACAATTGTACTTAGATTGCTTTTCCTAGGTTTTGTTCCTAGGCTCTCTTTTGTACAAGCGAGTTTGTAATTGTGACTCAAGTTCAGTCCTCCTATAAAACTGTTCTGTTCTACGATAATCAATGGCAAACACGATAGCGACTATACTAGAAACTAACTTCTCCACTGTTGATAAGTTGGTGACGCAATCGGACGCAGCCAAACCCGGTTGCACACAACAAATGCTTGTTGTTCGTTTCGACCAGCAAGCGTTCGAAGAGATACTCTCTGAAGGGAGTGCTAGCCCAATCCAGAAGCGAGCCGGCCAAAGAAGGCCTGCAGGGCATGGAAGCCCAATACCGTTGCCTCTTTCCAAGCTCTGGAACAAGTTTTCCCTGCTGCTCAATACGGCAAAGAAGCCTCACATGCGGCCCCACTTCACGCCGCAGAGGACCCTACTGTTCCTAAATCCAGCAAAGGAAAATACTACGATGCTGGACTTACGGGGCAAACGGGGACTCCATGCGGTCCAAGAAGAAGCCGCATATGGGTGTGGGCCGCAGGAAGAATGTATATGCGGCCACCATTCCCAGCCCCAGGAAGAATGCATATGCGGCCAACAATCCCAGCTGCAGGGAAATGACCTATGCGGCATCCAATCCTAGCCGTCGGCCATCCGCCCTATACGGCTCGGGTTCAGTCTTCGACCGCCTCTCATGCGGGCCTGACCTCAGAAGCTCCAATGAGGATGTGCCAGACTTTATGCGGCACAACTTGGACTCTTCCTACTACGCACCCTCGGGTGCTAGAACGAAGAAGTCCAGGACAGCGCAGGCTCGTCGAGCTCAGACAACTGCCCCAACTACTGACCGTCAGAGAGTCCCGCTAACTGTTATGCGGGCCTCTGATGGAAAGTTGTATAGAACCGCCCGTGTCAAGCCCCCGGCGGCAAATGGACAGGGTGGTTCTTAAGAGTCTGGTAACAATGATCGAGGGCAAGTGCTTTTACTAGCCCCGCATCAGGGAGCAAACATGATACCTACGCACTCGTGTGCTCGAAATACCCGAGCCCAAAAAGCGAGTGCAGAGGTTGATCGAGATGTCATGACTTGTGAGATGTGATCCTTCACAAGTGCAAGAAAAGGAAAGAAACTTTGGCGTACAAAGAGTCCTTCCATGGACGTTACTGCACTCAAGTCATTGTCAATTGTTGCTGCAACAAGACAGCAGTACAAGAGGACCGACAGCCCATCTTCCAACGACTACAGCAGCTAGGACCGGTTCTACAACAAAGCTCGGAGGACGAGGCGCTTCCATTCACCTCCTGTAATTCTACCCGGAAGGTCCCTACCGACATGGAAAAGAAGAAAATAAACATGTCCAGCCCGACAATCTCAACCAGGCCAAGAAACTCTCATTTAGGGGGTTGTCCACAGCCGTCACATGAGGGGTTTATCAAGGTACCCACTCAAAGACGAAATCTTCATCACTTGGAGATTCGTCATCTACATCTCTGGGGGTAGTTGGAGCTGGGGTAGCACTCCTCGGAATATCTACAATAATCCGGCGTTTCAAGAAGATGAACCAGGGGAAATAATCCCCCAACAGATACAACAGACTCAGACGTCCCTGAAAACGTCCAAGATGAGGCAACCTCCTATGCAGGGGGTAGCACCTCCTCCGAGTCCGAACCAGAGGAGAATATTTCTACATACCCCGACGACTTCTCTATGCGAGGGTATGATTCGGATGGCACGTCTTTTACAGCTCCTTCCACTTCTCCTCATGTGAGGACGATATTTATGACTGATAACAACCAAGGCGGTCCCAGTAATCGGCAGCACCTCGACACTCTTGAGGCCATACTCCAAACCTTGGTTAAGTCAGTGGACGAGTTCAAGGCTGTCCTACCGACTCTACAAGCAAGGACACCTGGTCAAACAAGCTTGGGTCCCGCCGTCAATGCGGAGTCAAACATGATCGTGCCAACCTCGGGCGATAACCTACCCGGAATATCGGCTCACATTGCTGCAGAAGAAGCTAGGGAGGCAAGAAGAGAAGTCCAGAAGCTCCGTGCAATATTTTACGTCCGAGAATCCTCTCAAGACCACAAGATACGACAGCCGTATCCCGTTGCATGGAGAGATGTCCCCTTTTCTCCACGATACAAACCATTCAATATCAATCCATATAACGAAAAGACCCGCAAGAAGATCTACAAGGAGGCGATAGCACAGATGCAATGCCCAACATCATATTTACTCCTCAGGACATGTTGATCAAGTCCAATTTGCACGATCGCCCCTTGTACTACACTGGATATATAGGCGACATCAAAGTGGATCGGATGCATATCGACCCTGGCTCGTCAATAAGTATCATCCCGAAAAGCTTGCTCCAACTTCTTGGCATCCCTATATATATATATATATATATATATTTAACGAAAAGAAATGATATATTGATCAAGCCTCAAAATGCCGAAGCCTGGGCGTATACAAGGAACGAAACAAAAACGCCTTTACAAGTATACCCGCAAAAGAAACAAAAGAGGTGGGGGCGATGGTCCCGGTTAGGGGTGGCACTGTAGCTTTGCCCAGAAAGTGCTTGTGCAGTAGGGACACAGGGTGCTCCATTTACGGCATTGGCGGATGACTTCCCGAAGGAGCTGGTCGGCTGGAAGAGTGTGGCCTTCGTATCTCGCCTTGTTGCGATTCTTCCAAATCACCCACGTGGCAGCCGCTGCGACGATCTGGTGCCCATGGGAGTTGCTGCCCCACTCGGCAGCAAGATCGTAGAAGCGTCTTCCAGTCGGCTCGATGCTGATGCGTTGGTGAAGGGTCCTCCAAATGCCTCTGGGCAGGTTCCCTTGGCAAAAGATATGGTCTAAAGTCTCCATCTGGGGGTCAGAGCAGCAATTGCAGGCTGATGCTAAGCTGATCCCTATGGTGTTAAGAATATCGTCGGTAGGCAATTTCTTCCTCATGACTCTCCAAATGAGAAAAGACCACTTCTTAGGTATACAAGAGTGCCAGAAGAGAGCGGTGATCTGTGTAGGCTGGCCCGTCTCAAGGAGAGAGGATCTAGCCGACCTCACTGAGAATGAACCGGAGCCTTCGAGTGTCCATCTCCACTCGTCGACCTCGGGGCCGATCCTAAGACCGCGCTGGCAGACACGAACCGCCATCTCGTAGCCTCCCCAATCGCGCATCTTAACCCAGTCCCAGGCGTTGGTAGTGTGGTTCCACAAGTCTTTGATACTACAGTCTCTTAGGACAGTCGAGATGCTGGGGATCAAGCTATCCCCTGTCCATCTCTCCCGGAAAGGATTGGACTCGCCGGTGCCCAGGTGTAATCTGATGGCCTGTTCGGCCAGGTTACGCCCGATCAGGATACGGTGCCAAGCCGCCGATGATCTGCTATTGGAGGTAGCCTTCGAAGGGTGGATGTGTTTGAAGTACCTAGCTTTCATGAAACTGGTCCATAAATTCTTAGTCGTGCGAAGGTGCCACCACAGTTTCATCAAAAAAGCTTGAACGATATGGGTAAGTTTGGTAAAACCCAGCCCCCCAACCTCTATCGGCTGAGCCAAAGAGTCCCATCTCGCCCAATGGTGTTTATCCTGACCGTTGCTATGCCCCCAGAAGAAGTTGCAAAAGATCTGCTCGATCGAGGTAAGAACCTTCAAAGGCGGGGAGCAAGCAGCAATAGTATGGATGGGAACAGAGGTGAGCACATGCTTGATGAGGATCATCTTGCCTCCTGGGGATAAGGTGGCATTGTACCACTCTTCAACCTTGTTCCTAACTCTAGAGATTAACTTCTCGAAGATCCTGGCATTGGATTTCCCATACACCAGGGGACATCCGAGATAGTTGAATGGGGGATGATCGACAGAGAAAGAAGTTAAGTCGGAAATCCTGCTAGCATGTTCGGTGTTGATGTTGTGGTGGGCATAGATGACGCTTTTGGAAGGGTTGATTTTCTGACCTGAGCAGTTGGAATACCGCTGCAGGGTATTGTGGACCACTTGAACTGCTCCTTCGTCCCCAGAAGAGAAGATGAGTAAGTCGTCGGCAAAAGCTAGATGGGTTATGGTAGGACATCCACTGGCGGTATGATATTGTTGGAAATGCGGGACTCTGATCATGTTATTGAGGTTTCTAGTGAGGGCATCGGCCGCAATAATGAAGACAGTGGATGATAGAGGCTCGCCTTGCCTTACCCCGCGACTAGATTTGAAGAATCCCTCGGCATAGCCGTTAATAACGATGGAGAACCACGAGTTGCTGATGGATCTCCAAACTGTGTTGGTCCAAGTTTCAGAGAAGCCGAATGCTCTAAAGACCTAGATCATAAATTGCCAGTCCAGCCTGTCATAAGCTTTTTCCATGTCAATCTTGACGGCGATATTGCCTCCTCTAACAGGGAATTTCATACAGGTGATTAATTCCTGGGCTAGCATGATATTGTCTTGGATGTTCCTCCTACGGACGAACCCGCTTTGCTCGTTAGAGATGATCTTGGGGAGAAGGCCGGTCATTCTGGTAGCGACGATCTTAGAGATTATCTTGTTAGTAAAAGTGCACAGACTGATAGGCCTAAAGTCGCGAAAGGACTCCGAATTGTCTTTTTTCGGAATGAGGATCAGATTGGCACTGGAGATGGCTTTGGGATATGTGGCTCCTTCGAAGAAGGCAATTGCAGCTTCGATGATGTCATGCTTGATAATGTCCCAGCACGAGCGGAAGAAAACCCCCAAAAATCCGTCAGGGCCGGGGGCGCTGTGCTCGTTCAGAGCCCACACCGCGTCTTTCACTTCCTGTTCGGTGGGATGACGTTCCAGCTGAGTGTTGTCGGTGTCGTCGATGAGGCGGGGGATTAGCTCAAGAAATGCGTTGTCTTTGTGGACCGTCTCTTTGGTGAATAATTTGGAGTAGAAACCGGTCGCGGCATCCTGGATACCCTTTTGGTCAGTGATGATGTTCCCGTCTTCGTCCATTGTTTGGTGAATCGTAAGCTTCCGTCTGCGGCCGTTGACGCAGCCATGAAAGTATTTCGAGTTTTTGTCCCCGTCGCTATCCCATTTCAACCTCACTTTTTGTTTCCAGAAGTCTGTCTCCACTTTGAGCCTGAATTTAAGCATCGCCTTGTTGAGGTTCAGGGCGATCCTGGCCGCCGGTGAGCGATCCGAAACGAACTTAGCCTCGGCACGGGTTACGTCATCTTCAGCAATCCGTACCGCTTGGAAGATGTCTCCATAGGCCAGTTTGCTCCAATTAGACAAGGCTGACCTCGTAGCCTTGAGCTTTTTGCTCACCCGAGAAAGGGGATCGGGAGAATCGACGTTGTTCCAAGCCACTGCGACGATACCCAAAAATTGGGGGTGCTCGATCCAGAATTCAAGGAATTGGAAGTTCTTCTTGTGGGAATTGGTATTCTTATTAATTTCAACCAGCAGCGGGGTATGGTCGGATTCGGAGGAGTTGAGATGGGTAAGTTTGGTGGTGATTCCCATACCATGCCAATAGTCGTTAGTAAGAGCTCTGTCGAGGCGGGAATATTGGCGCCGGTCGCCATCTTGCATGTTGCACCAGGTGAAAGCATTGCCCGTGAACTGGAGAGAGGTGAGGTGAGCGTTGAAGATGAAGTTGTTGAAGTCTTGCATGGCCGGCAGAGGAGGGGGACGGCCACCGGTTTTCTCTTCCCTGCAAGTGATAGCGTTGAAGTCACCGATGCAAAGCCAAGGGGAGTTGGCGTGGTAGAAGTGGGTGTCGAGGAGGTCGTTCCACAGTTGTTTCCGCTCAGTGATGTCGCAGCTGCCGTGGACCGCCGAAAGGATAATGCGTTCGGGAAGCATGGGGTGATCTACCCAGCAAGAGAGGGCCTGCCGGGTTTCCTGGATGATCTCGATGTCGACGTCCTGAGTGCCAAGGATCCAAATGTCGTGTCTGCCAGCTATGGCCGTAGGGAGGTTCAACTGCAGTTGGATGGATTTGAGTCTTTTGGTGAGGATTTTGGGTTCAAGGATAATAAGAATGTCTATTTTGTGGATTTTCTGCAGCGTGGAAACTCTCCTTAAAGTAGATTTGTTCCCAAGACCGTACACATTCCAGGATAGGATGTTAATCATTAATAGGTTGGGTTGGTTGTTTTTTGTTCCGCCTGGAAGCGGATCTTGTTTGGACGTTGGTGGTCTCCGCGGTTCTAAGCTTGACCTGGATCCCACCTGAGGTTGATGCTTCTGCTTTTGTCTAGGTGGGGGGTTTGGAGGGGTTGCTCCTGGCGATCCGATAGGATGTTGATAGGTTCCTCAGCCGCGACCTGGATAGGATCTTCCGTCAATGTGACTAATTCCCCTGCGGAGTCCCGGTTGGGCTCCTCGGGGGGATAGCAAGGGAATCGTTGGTGCTCTCTGTCTCGAATAGTGAGAGCTGGAGAGGGCATCCAGCTGCTTGGATCTGAAGACCTCTCTGAACCTGTTCGGGCCCGAGAATGGCCAGAGCTTCTTCAACTTGATCTTCGATGGTGCACGAAGGCTCCGCCTCGCTGGCGTCGGAGGTGGCCTCCATCACTGTCGCTAACGAGAGATTGTGGGCTAGCTTGTTGGGGTCGTGATCCTGTGGGGTATATGCTGACTCCATTAGGGCTTCCGCTTCTGCCATCTCAAGGACATCAAATTGGTTGGCGAGCGAGAGAGGTTGGGGGTCGAAGGGGACCATAGCTGTGGTCGAGTTATCGCTAATGTCTGGCGAGTCTTCGTTTGAGCTAAATCTGGTGTGCGAGTTTGGAAGTGGTAGAATGGGTGGCTGTGTAGATCTCTCCTCTGCTGGCGTGTTGTCTTTTCGAGTTTTTTTTTGCTTGAGCTCCGGGTGAAGACGGTGGCAGTGTTTCGGTAGATGACCTCTCAAATGACAATGATTGCAAAACATGATATAGTTATCATATATGATTTGTTGGGTGTGTGTCGATTTACCGAGCTCGATGGTAATAAAATTTGGAGGTTCGGAGGAGAGGTCGAGCTCGACGCAAATTTTGGCATAGTGTGCCTTGGTAAGGTTGCATGTTTCTGGAGCTGTCGCCACGTACATTCCGAACGAGTTGGCAATACGCCTGAGAGCTGCCGGAACGAAGCAAATGAGGGGTAAATTAGGTAGGGTCACCCACGCCGCGACCTGGGCTGAGTCTTCTTTGGTGCTAAAGCTTGGGGACCATTTGATAATTTTCATCTGGTGTGAGTCGACTTTGCAGGTACCTTTGGACCAAACTGTCCTGTGGTCGGGGTCTGAGGAGAGATAGAGGAGAATATGTTTAGGATCGAGGGGGGCCACTCGATAATCGTTGAGAGTTTCCACGAGGCGATCGTCTCCTGAACTCTGGCGAGCTTGGGACACCCGGTTGAAAATTTTAGTATAAAGGTGTGAGAGAATGAGGATGACAGAGAGGTCAATTCCGAGTCTGAGAATGGGACCAGAGGGGTCATTGAGTCCTGGGAGTACGAAATGTCTGGGAGAGTGACGTCCGGGAGTAGTAAGCCCTTCGAGGATGCTAGGTCCGGCCGAAGCTTAGCGGCATAGGAACACTGACCCACTCCGGAAGCCGGAAGCGGAATTGCCAAGGGAGGTGGATTAGGATCGGGCAAGGGAATCTGGGGCGCTGGAGCGGGAGGGATGGTGCTGACAGGGGGAGGAGAGGAAAAGGGGGGAGCAACAGCAGCGGGGACCGAGGCGGGGGGGGCTCCGATAACCGAGGGGGAAGCCACAGGAGAGGAGGTGGCGGACGACGGAGGAGGGTCATCTGGACCAACCGACTGGACCGAATCCCCTGGAGCAGCTACGCTCAAAAGGGATTGGCCAATCCCGGGCGGTAGAGGATTGGGTGGAGTCTCCGTGCCCACCCAGAGAGATGGCGGGGGGGCAATCGATGGGAGGCTGGCAAGGAAGCTGCACCTACGGGGGGGTGGGAGGGGGACAGGGGCGAAGGGGAGGAGGATAATTCACTTGCGCTCCTGGGAGAGCGTCGAGCTGAGGGGGAGAGGATGCACTAGCATAAAAATTGAAAGGAGGATAGGGCGCGTAAAAGGAGGAGTGGGGCATGAGTAGGGTAGAGGGGCCCAAAGGAGAACCTGCGTAAAAGGAGGAGGAATAGGAGGTAGGGGCCCCACCTAAGGAAAGGAAGGGCTCCCAATTACGCTGGTAGCCATGGTCCAAGAGGGGCCCACCCAATGCACTAAGGGAATGGGTAGGATTACGCAGGCCATAGGGATCGTAAAAGTAAGGAGTAGCCTCGGGAGCATAGCTCCTGGCTGAGCATACGCTAGGATTAGGAATTCCCGAGACCTGCGAGGCAGGTGGGCTCCCAATCCAAAGCAGAGATGTGAGTCGACCCCAACGCCTGCACAGCAGGTGGGACAGCAAGCTGGTTTGAAATTTGAAAACCGACGGGGTTCGATGGGCGGAAGACCGCAGCCGAGGGGCGTACGACTCCGGGGGGTAGCCTCCGGCGGCTCGGGGATGGGAAGATGAGGAGTATGGGGAGGGGCGTAGCCCCCGGGGGGAGGGGGCGGAGCTGGACCGCCCAGATTAGCGCGGGAGGCACGGAGAGCGACCGGACCACCGTACAACTGTGCGAGAGGCGAATGAGGCTGGTGGGGGAAGTGGGGGGAGTCGGAGAAGCGGATGTGTGGAGACGCTGTGGGCGGTGGGGGGAGGGAGAGGGGCGGGGGAGGCTGAGCTCCCAGGACGGCGAGGAGGTCGGCGGGAGGGCAGGCCATGGAGCGCCGGCCTAGGCGGGGATCTCGGCATCGAAGGGGGAAAAGGCTTGGGAAAGGGGGAGGGGGAAGGAGCCTGGAGCAAACATCATTTACTTGGCATCCCTATATATATATATATATATATATATATATATATATATATATATATATTTTATATATATATATATATATATATATATATATATATATATATATATATAATATTCTAGTACATATATATATATATTTTTATATATAATATTCTAGTACATATATATATATATATATATATATATAAAAAAATATATATATATATATATATATATATATATATATATAGTTAGACAATAATCCTCCCATGCCGTTCGGTTTCTTTTCCAACTGCGATTGCTCCCGTCTGGGGACCCCCTAGGGCCCCCCCTGTCCCGCTCCGGCCGTCTCTGCTGCCGGCAGATGGCTCTGCCCCACCCCCCATGGCCGGCCGACTGTCTTGCTTTAGTCGGGTGTGCCAAGTCCTCTTCTTTTCCTCTCCCCACCACCTCGTCCCAGCCCTCTCCTGCTTTCGGTTCTCTTGGTTCGCCCGCTCCTCCGGCCAGCGCTCCGGCGATCGTCTCCTCCCCTCCCCTAGTATGCTGGCCAGCGACACCGCATTCCCCTCTCGTCGTGTCCTCCGCCGGCCTTCAGCCTGGTCTCTCTTGGGACGGGCACTTCTCAGCGGGTCTCCCAAGGCAGTCGCAGTCGCTATCCTTCCACCCCCAGTTTCAAATTTCAAATGGCGCAGCTGTTTCGGCGGTTTGGGATCCAGCCAGCTGGAATAGCCTCGGGAATCCCTTCGGCAGCTCCGTTGGGCTCACCGCCAGAGGTCCTGTCCTCGAGGCGTGGACTTCCGCGTGCAATGGCTCGCGCAATTTCTCACCTGCGCTCATTGGCGGGCCCTTCCATGCGCCATTTGCACAGTACGACCATGCGCCCTCCCATTACTCACTCGGGACCCGCCCACTTCCCTTTGAGTCATCCGTGCTCTTTGGCGGGTCCCACTACCCCCTCTACGCGGTCCAGTTGGGGGCTGATTGCGCTAGTAATCCTGAGGGCCCACCTCTCCCTGCGCAATCCAGTTCCCGGATTTTCGCCAGCAGGCCCTATCCCTCCCTACGCAGCTTAGAGGTGGGATACGACCTATTGCAGCCATCCTTGTGGCGCAGCTTGGAGGAGGGAGCGCCGGGTCACTCCCTCATGCAGTCATCGCCTGCACTGGTGACTGGCGGAGCATTCTCCTCTCCTAGTGTGCCATCCACCATTGGTGGGACCTTCCCCCCCTCTTCAGCACTCTCCACAGGAGGCTATTCCCCTTTCCTCCGCGCTGACCCCTCCCATCCCTTTTCTTCCATCTCCCAGGCCGTCGTCCCCCTTCTCTCCCTACCGCCACCTCCCTCTCCCCGCCTCTCCCGGTAGCTCCCCCTTCTTGCTCCGTCGATCCCCCTTCATACCCCGTTGTACCCCCAGCGCTACTGCCCCCTGCTCCACCCCTGTCGTCTATCCCCGGAGGCTCCTTTCCTTCTCCCCTTGTGTCCCTGCCCAGCGCAGGTGGTCCTAAGGTCCTGCCTCCTCCTGCCGGCTCCCCGGCTTCCTCCGCCGTAGCTGCGGTAGGGAGTCCTCCCGCTGCCACCCCCTCCGCTATCGGCGTCACCCCTTTGCCCCCAGGGGGTTCATCTTCTGTCGCTCCCGACCCCCTTATTCCCTGCCCTGAGCCGATCCCTCCTCCCCCGCCCCCCTCGCTCTCTCCTTACGGGACTATGCCCCCTTCCTCTTCCTGTGCTGGCCAGCCTTCCTACGTCGCCTCCCTTCGATCGGATTTATTTCCCCATAAGGGTCTTATGATCCCAGACGTCATACTCCCGGATATCGCGTACCCGCAGGAATCCCCTATTCCCACAATTCCATTCTTCGATTCAGAATTGACCTCGCTTTCATCATCCTTCCCCAACACCTTTGTCCTCAAATTTTCATCAGGATGTCCCAAAATCGCCAGAGTGCAAGAAGTTATTGCCAGCTGGAGACTCTCAGCGGAATACCGCGTCGCCCCCTCGACCCAGGCATATGCTCCTCCACCTCTCTTCTGCAGCTGACCACAGGACTGTGTGGTCTAAAGGCACATGTCGGGTGGACGCCCACCAGATGAAGATCATCAAGTGGTCCTCCAATTTTAGCACTCATAAAGATTCAGCGAAGGTTGCAGTTTGGGTAACGCTGTCGAATCTACCTCTCATCTGTTTCGTTCCAGCGGTTATTCGGCGCATTGCTAACTCCTTCGGGACGTATGTCACAACGGCCCCTGAAACCAGCAATCTCACCAAGGCCAACTACGCTAAATTCTGTGTGGAACTCGATCTCACCTCCGAGCCCCCCAACTTCATCAGTATCGAACTTGGCAATCGCATCCACACCCAACAGATCGTATATGACAACCATATTATGTTCTGCAACCACTGCCATTTGCGAGGCCACATCCCAAAACACTGTCATCGTCTTCACCCTAAACTCAAGAAGAAACCGGTCCGAAACAATCACTTAGAAACTGGAGGGAGGCCCCCCCGGTCCCCTCTCTTACCAGCCCCGAACACGCATACCAGATTTGATTCCAGTGACGGCAACTCCGACAAAGGCGAAAGTCCAAGCAAAAAATTTAGCCCTTGCGAAACCCTAGCTCTAACCCTCTTCAATAAGTTTGATGCTCTTGAATCGAAAGATGAAGGCACCCCAACTGAGCCTGCCTGTACCTTAGTGGATAATACTATTAATGAGGAGGTTCCGTCGGAATCTGCCTTAACCATATTTGATCCCAATATTACCGAGATAATCCCTCCCTTGGAGACCATAGTGGAGATCAATGACTCCAGCGCTGCAGAGCAACCCATCATCACCCCAGACCTAGTGATAGAAGCATTATCGATCCTCAGACTAGACCAGGTTCAGAGAGGTCTTCAGGTTCAAGCCGCTGGTTATTCGCTCCAGAAACTCTGACGCAGATCGACAACTCCAGTGACGCCTTAGTCATTCCCCCGGAGGAGTCTATTTTGGATTCCGCTCGAGATCAAATCGACCATCCCAGTAATGCCACCACCGAACTCCAAGCGAACACCAGCAACATACCAATTCCGTCGATGGCAGATAAATCATCATCGAGCAGGAAAACAGACAAGGTGGGAACAGCAGAAACCCAAACTATCCTCACCAGATCCGCCTCCAGGCGGAACAAAAAACACCCTCTCCATCCTCATTAATAATTAACATCCTTTCCTGGAATGTTCGAGGACTGGCCAACAAACCCACCCTAAGGAGAATTGCCAGCCTCCGAAAGATCCACAATATCGATATCCTTATTATTATAGAACCCAAAATCTTCTCCAAAAGATTGAAATCCATCTAGCTGCAGCTAGGTCTCCCCCAGGCCATAGCTGGGAGTAACAACATCTGGATCCTAGGCAAGGAGGACGTCAACTTCGGTATCATCCACGACTCTATGCAGGACCTCTCTTGCTGGATGGAACACCCTTTCCTTTCTAAACGTATCATCCTCTCTGCGGTGCACGGCAGCTGCAACATTGCAGAGCGGAAACAGCTTTGGAACGACCTTCTAGACATTCACACCAACCACACTATTTCTCCGTGGCTTTGCATTGGGGACTTTAACGCTATCACCAGCAGAGAAGAAAAAATTGGAGGTCGCCCGCCGCCGACATCAGCCATGCAAGATTTCAACAACTTTATATTCAATGCCCACCTATCCTCTCTCCAGTTCACCGGCTATGCTTTCACCTGGTACAACATGCAGGAAGGAGATCGCCGCCAATACTTCCGCCTAGATAGGGCCCTCACGAACGTCCATTGGTACGGAATGGGGACCACTACCAGTCTATCCCACCTCAACACATCCGAATCTGACTATGCGCCCCTGTTGATTGAAATAAAAAATTCTTGCAACCCCGTTAAGAAGAACTTCCGATTTCTCAACTTTTGGACCGAGCATCCTCAATTCTTGGACATTGTTCAGGACGCGTGGAATCGGATAGAATCACCCGACCCCCTCGTTCGAGTTAGCAACAAGCTTAAAGAAACGAGGAAAGCTCTAACCATTTGGAGCAAACACGCCTACGGGGACATTTTTCAAGCTGTACGGGTTGCCGAGGACGACGTCTCTAGGGCTGAGGCCAGGTTCGCTTCGGAGCGTTCGCCGACGGCTAGGACGGCCTTGAATCTTACCATAGCTATGCTCAAATTCAGGATCAGAGTAGAGACCAATTTTTGGAAGCAAAAAAGCGAGGTTGAAATAGGACAGCGAGGGGGATAAAAATTCTAAATATTTTCGTGACTGCGTCAAAGGGCACAGAAAGCAGCTCTCGATTAACCAAATCACCGACGAAATGGGGAACATCATTACT
>JANAVB010020367.1:0-30000 GCA_029216955.1 Iris pallida | reverse complement strand
CCATGCGAGTACAGTTCATGTCTTATTTCTATTATTGTTAATTACTATAATTACATGATTAGTAATACATATTTGATTCTTAACACGTTCGGTACACGGGTTAGTGTCATATAGATTTTAGGCATGATATAATATTTTATTTTACCGTGTTTCGTGATTTATTATTGTGACTAATTCATGTGTAGTAGTCGGGTGGGAAAGTATGTACTAAGTAGATATGTGATTGTCATGCCCCAGAACCAGAATACTGGAGAGCGGGGGACAGACACAGCCAGCTACGTACATGAGGTAGAATCTACCTCAAAATACGATCACGGCTGTCTAGATACATGAGGGTTTACTAAAGCCATCAGTCTCTTATGCTCATGAACAAGCCTAATGTCTCAATCTCAAGCAAGTAATTAAATGTTACAAGATGTTAGATCATCAGACATACAAGGTAAGGCATCCCAAATATTACATATTTAGAAGATCATGAAGCTAGACATACAAAATGCGAAGACTAGCAAGAGTTTCAGTCATACATGATCAACCCTAGGATTTGTCAATCATGTTACAGCCCGTAGGCAGACAGTAAGTAAAGTTGCAAACGAGCTAACACTTGCTCGACGGCTAAACGCCTCAAAAGAATAATTTTACAATGGAGTGGGAGAGCCAAAATAAAACCCACTCGTTTCCAGGGTTATGCCTGGTGGTCACCATCTGGCTGGAAGGTAGGGAGATCCTCTGGAGCTGCTCTGGTATCTGGCCATACAAAACCAGCTGGGTCAGATCCCAGAAAGAACAAGTGCCACAAAGGAGGCTTCACTTAAGAACTAAAACCAGCATTTAGCACAAAACATAATTATATAATAAAAGACTAAAAATATGGAAAAATCATAATGATATACGATAAGATAACCATGAGACTATTCAGATAACCAAGTTACAACCCTTAAACCAAACAAGGACCGGGGTTGTAACCCTTCGTCTGAACGGAACTTGGTTTCCCACCATTTATCGATAAAATAAAAGCATAAGCAATCAGGTCATGTAACCATCTTGTACAGGATCAGCACAAGACTAGACTGGGTTAGACTTTATCCAATCAATCACGGCCAAGCAATGAGTACGGCTTGATACTTTAACTAACTATGGTTATCACAGGCCTAATTACTAGCAAAATGCAATGAGATTGTTCCACAACCACAAGCCCTGCAGACCATCCAGGCTATCCGGACACAAATTAGGGGTTGAATTCATGTGGGTACATCGTCCAGAAAATGCAAGTACCCTTAAGTAGCTTAAAGGGTGCAACACATGACAGTGTGCTAAAAATTTGCCCTACTCGACGACGTGTCACGACCCGCACCCACTGTGAGGGTACGAGCACGTAACAACGCCCAGCCTATGCCGCAGTGTCGACGGTAGAACGATGTCCTAGGTTACTATCTAACCAACAACTCACGCAATTATAATGTACTCATCATAATCAACTCCGAACGGAGGACAAGTATAAGATATTGTAACTCAATCAAGTCTAAGCACGATAAGATAATCACAGAAGAATTAACTAAGAATAGAAAGACAACTACTAAAATAATAACAACTCTCAACAATCTCAAATACTACACAAGTCTCAAATCATCTTCATCAAGTTCAACATGAAAAACATATGCTAGTCTACCAAACTAAATCTCGATCACTCCTGAGTGTCGGGGCCAAAGGTAGCCATCCCATCCCCGGGTCCATAATATGTAGGACATGTGTCCTCAGGGCTATCATCTGTAAAATTTTCAACAAGTCCAGTCAGGACAGAAACGAGTACAACTCATCAAAAAATCCCAAATAAATGACAGAGAACTATAAACAGTTATAACATTTATATTGATGAATCATGGCAGTTTTATACAGGTGATGGTATAGAGAACAGTTAAGGTACAAGAAAAGGTAAGTACTAAATAAGAAAGGAAACATGGCAATGAAGACTATAAAATATAATCTAGCTGAACTAGAGTAACATGGTATAAGTCCAGACAGTAATATAGACAAGTGTAACTCCAATGTAAGTCCAGTACAAGACGAATCTAATTCAAGATGAATCCAGTACGAGACGATTCCAGTCATAGTGATCAATGATTCCAGGGTGAGTCCAACCTATACTCTAACAGTGTGTTTTAAAATATCGGGATCGACATGTGAACGGCTATAGGTAATACGGCACACCGCACACTCGACCAAGTGTGGGATGGCTATCATTCCAGTATAATTCCAAGGGAGTGGTTCCAGTATTTGGGTGTGTTCGCATGCCTATTCCAATATTTCCCCGTCCAGCAAGTACAAGTGAATCCATAAGCTGACACGAAAATAGGTATAATTCCAGCCAGTACACGAATGATTCCAGTAAATGATTCCAGGGTGATTCCAGTAAATGATTCCAGAAATAAAGGCCGGACATGAATAAGTGAGTGTCGCATGAAATGGATCCAGTAATATCAAATCGTGTTTGAAATATATAATCAAATAGAACTAGCTACAACTGAAGTACAGTAAACGACAAGTAAATAGAAGAACTATCAGAGAATGTACTCGCTTGCTACTCTGAAAAGAGTAGTATAATATCAGATGTTCGCACCGGAGTCACAAGGTCCTAAATAGAGCAGTATAGGTTATAATGTGTTTAAAATAAGGTAAATAAAGTCTACGATATAATCTACATGATTTCTAGGTCAATCTAGGTCAAAGTCAACTCTAAGTCAAACCTGGTCAACTGTCTAGGTCAAACTAGGCCCAAGTCAAACTTGGTCAACTCTGGGTCAACCCAAGTCAACTACACTAGTCAAACTAGGTCAATTGGTCACATCTAGACTCAATGTTGACTTTTGGTCAACTCCAGTCAATCTTTAGTCAAACAACCACCCATAGGTCACTATAACACTAGGCTATATACCAATAGATACAATATATAAATATATACATGCTTACATTTACATTACTTCCATATGTATATATATATATATATATATATATATATATATATATATATATATATATATATATATATATTTTATATATATATATATATATATATATATATATATATATATATATATATATATATATATATATATATATTTATATATATATATATATAATATATATATATATATATATTGCATTACCTAATGGCATACCTACATTATATTCATATATTTGAACTTGCATACATATTCCCATTCATGCATTCATTCATATATTCATGTCATTTCACATTCACTAGATTACACATAAACTTGGATATATATTTTAGCATACATCTATACATATAGAAAAGGGGAAAGTGGGCTAATTTCAATGAGGAAATGTGGTTATACAGGTTACATTCTAAGTGGACTTAGGTCTATAGGATGCAGGGCAACACATTTCAGATATGGCAATGAAGTTGTGTGTAGTGAAGGGTGTAGTGTCAATAGGAAATGTGAGCAAAAGTGTGATGGTACATGTATGTTAGGAAATTAGTAATGTGTGTATACATGTAAGGCTATGTTCTCAGGTTATGGGTGTGTGTTTAGCATGGTGCATCGCACTCAAGATTTCAGTTTTACAACATCAAAATTATTTCATTACAGGAAATAGAAAATGACAGTTTGTGATATCAATAGCAATTAACACATTAAATCCAAACTAAATTTGAAAAATCCAATTCCCTACACAAACATAAACCCCCATTCTCATTGCAGTAAACTAATACAGGTATAAGTGAATTGGTATGGTAATTACATCATTAAACAAACAATTAAATAAGAATTTAACTCTGGATTTTAGAAATCAGTAAACAGTGTTGTATATATCATTCAACACCCTCAAACCCAATTTGAAATCTAAAAACCTAACACTAGTCAATAACTAACATTGTAGTGATCCATTACACATGTGTAGGATTCAAACATGGAATTTAAACAAGGAAAAACAGTTCAAAACAGGGAATAAATTCTCGAAATTGGAAAAAACAGTAAACGCGTATCAGTCGACCCATTTGCAGTCCAACCTACATTCGAAAACCCATTTCTCTTGCAACCAACCTAATCTAACATGAAAAACCTATCTAGCCGTGGCTAATACATATGTAGGAATAAATTTGGCAATTAAACATCAAAATTCGGTTTGAAAACAGAACTCAAACTCAGAATTTTCGAACAGAACACATGGTATCAGGAATAAATGGGAAATACAAATTTCGAATTCAAAACATTATAATATACTAAATTAAAGGTTGGTAATTAGTCCCCCACACGTGCACGTATCCCAGGAGTATTTTCGTGTCACCCTAGAGCCGGACACAGCGTGTCCATGCCTCAAAACAATCACAGACACGATGTACACAGGCTGCGTCGTGTACGTGTGCACGTGTGTCCCACGTACGACACAGGGCACGACACGACTCGTGCTCGTGCCCACATGTTCATCCCACATAGGGCTACAATCGTGTCACCCTGCACCGCGTCCCCGTGTCCCGATGTCCGAATTAAAAGTGTGTGTCAGTGGCTAAAATCGTGCGTGCATAACCCGCACGTGCGGTAGTGCGGCCAGTGCGAGGAGGAGAACTCCTCGCACACTGTACCATATGGCCGCAAATTTTAGGAGAGCCATGTCAGTCAGTACCCTGACATTCTCATAAAATTTGGCGTGTCCTCGTGTCCGATACAAGGAGAAATCCAGCCCGTGATGCAGGACAGTGCACGTGTCTAGTGCGCGCGTATCCAACACTAAAAACCGACACAAAATGACACAGAAATATGTAACACCCTTCACAAAAATTAATGTACATATTTAGATCTATAATTTCATGTAATTACATTTACAAAAATCGAAAATAAATTCCTAAGTGGTATTACATCGAACACCTATACGTACTCTATGACACGTGTCCGATACGGACACCAACGGACATGAAATGGACCCAACTTCAGGGACAGCTAGGGGACTCCTAGATCTAGCCCTAAATGTAAAGAAAACAGAAATTTAGATCAATTTGTGGAGTTTTACCTATAGGTACAAAAAGCAAGAAAGAGCTTCAAATGGGGGGTGTTCTCCTTGATGGCCAAATACTCCAAATGATAACAAAACTGAGATGAACCTAAAGAAATAATAAATATACAGAAATTAGGTCCTAATGCAAAATACTAGGATTAAAAAGGAATTAAAATGAATTTTTGGGAATTTTTGGAAGGGGGAAAATACCTTTTCTTCAAAACTAGGTCAAGCTCTAAAAGAGGCAAGAACTCCTCAACATGACATTAAATAGGGAGGGGCTCTCCTATGGCTGGTCATAAGTTGCAAATTTAGGGTTAGGGTTTCCTAAATTGGCCCATGGGCTTAAGTCATGATCAATTAAATCATTAAGTCATAAGTCATTTCGTAAAACCATAGCCATGACTTAAATTCACTAAACCAAATCCCCTCATTCTAAAGCTAATTTCTAATGACTAAAATGGGTTAACTCAAGTTAGACTAGGGTTACCATGGCTAGGGTTAGGTTCTAGGCTAGTCTACTAGTCTCAGCAAGTCAAAGTCAAACTAGAATTCACCAATTCATTAAATTGATTAAAAAAATTCAAATAAGCCAAAATGATCAAATTATCCCTAGGCTAAAAATGATAATAAATCATCCTAATGACATGGTTAGGCTCTAGGTCATGCAGTCACTAGGGTTTCACTAGCAGTACATCAAAATTACAAGCCATGACTTAAAACAGTTTTTAAATAGTTTTAAAATGATTAAAAATTACCAAAAAAACATAATATAAAATAAATATCAATAAATAATAATATAATTACAAAATTTCAAAATTATCCTTATCTGGAAAATTGGGTGTTACAATCCTACCCTCTTAGAAAAATTTCTTCCTCGAAATTAAAATGATCGCTCCCTTTCTAGGTCAAACCCAAACAATCAAGGTCAAGAGATAATCATACAAACATAATCTTACTGGTCGTGATTCCACAGTCTCGAACAGGGTAGCTATATTATCCCTCAATCACAAGCAATATCCTGGCAGGTACTAATAAAAATCATACAGAAATATGGGAAGAAAGAATGAGAAGGACAAATCTGCTAACCCATCACCTGCAGCGTCGGTCTTCTCGACCGCCATCGCAAAAGCTCCACTCCTCTGGTGCTGAGCTACAGGTGGCCTAGCTCCCTCAAAAGGAGGTGCAACAGGACAATCTATCATCCTGTGAGCACCAGACCCACAGAATAGACAAACCTTCAGCCTCCTCCTACAAGACTCCCAAACATGTCATGCCTTCCTGCAGTAGACACAAGTTGGCACCCCGCGGTCCTGTCTTCTATGGTGATGCTGTACCTGCTGTACTCTTACTGGTGCATGTGCCTGCTGAATCTGTACGTGAGGTCTCTTGGCCTGACCTCCGTTGCTGCTACCACCCTGGAAGTCCCGACCCCTCTTCAGCTTCAACCCTAGGTCGTCCTCCGCTGCCATAGCCCCAGAAAAGATCTCCGCGTAGGTAGCGTTCCGGTCACTCTTGGTCAGTGACCTAACCTCCCTAATCAAACGCCGACGGAACTTCCTTGCCTTCGTCTTCTCAGTCAAGTCATCAATGAATCGGGCCAACCGACAAAACTCCCCGCCGTACTCAGCAACTGACTGGTTCCCCTAAACCAGGCTCTTAAACTGTGCCTCTATGCCTCCCAAGGCCATATCTGGGAAGAACTGTTCCTTGAACAGCTCCTTGAACTGTGCCCAAGTCTGGCCCTCAACTCCCACCCTGGGATCTGTCTGGTACCACGCACGGGCTAAGTCCTGCATCTGACTGCCCGCCGTCTCGACCTGAAGTCGGGCTGGTATCTCTGCCAGCCTGAATATCTCCTCGATATGCTCGATCCAATCGTTCGCATAATGAATGCCCTCAGTGCCCAGGAACTCTCTAGGATGCATCTTCTGAAAGTCATGTATATCCTTCTCCTTCCGGTAAGGCTGCTGCTGCTCCCCCTGAGTAGTCACCATCTCTACAGTAGTACGAACCAGGTGGTGGGCCTCGTCAATCCCCTGACAGAAATTGGCAGTCTGCTGCTATTGCTGCTGCTGATGACACGCCAGGATCCTCTCCACAAAAGAAAACAGGTGGGCAGCATCAACCATTCCTGCAGGTGGCTGCGGGTGCTGCTGCTAAAATACCTCAGAAATGACTGGGGTCGTCCTCTGAACAGGTGGAGGCATACCCCCATAGGCTACAGTCGTTCCTATCTGATCAGGAATAGAAAGTGCTACAGTCTCAACAGGCTGCTGCAATGGACGAGAGGTGGCAGACCCCTCTCCAGTGGCTGTTGTACCAGAGCGACGTGATCGTGTCTCCACTATCCTGAAGACAGATCGAAAATGAAGTCAATACTGAGCAGGAATCGATAAAATCAAAGGAGGACAGTTTATTTCAAAGAAGACAATCAGTAAGACATGTAGATGGCATGAATTGAAGCAAATTTTTTTCCTAACTTTGATTGAGTACCTCTCTGTTAAGCCTATCTCTCAATCCTATCGCATACTCGCAGCAGTACAAATAAGTCGTCGTACCCCCACGATATCGCACTAATGCGACTCTCGACCTACATGGGCCACCACTAAAAACGTGTCACGACCCGCACCCACTGTAAGGGTACAAGCATGTAACAATGCCCAGCCTACGTCGCAGTGTCGACGGTAGAACGCTGTCCTAGGTTACTATCTAACCAATAACTCACGCAATTATAATGTACTCATCATGATCAACTCCAAACGGAGGACAAGTATAAGATATTGTAACTCAATCACAGTCTAAGCACGATTAGATAATCACAGAAGAATTAACTAAGAATAGAAAGACAACTACTAAAATAATAATAACTCTCAACAATCTCAAATACTATACAAGTCTCAAATCATCTTCATCAAATTCAACATGAAAAATATATGCTAGTCTACTCAACTAAATCCTGATCACTCCTGAGTGTCGGGGCCAAAGGTAGCCATCCCGTCCCCGGGTCCATAATATGTAGGGCATGTATCCTCAGGGCAATCATCTGTAAAATTTTCAACAGGTCCAGTCAGAACAGGAACGAGTACAACTCATCAAGAAATCCCAAATAAATGACAGAGAATTATAAACAGTTATAACAGTTATATTGATGAATCATGGCAGTTTTATACAGGTGATGGTATAGAGAACAGTTAAGGTACAAGGAAAGGTAAGTACTAAATAAGAAGGGAAACATGGCAATGAAGACTGTAAAATATAATCTAGCTGAACTAGAGTAACATGGTATAAGTCCAGACAGTAATATATACAAGTGTAACTCCAATGTAAGTCCAGTACAAGACGAATCTAATACAAGATGAATCCAGTATGAGACGGTTCCAGTCATAGTGATCAATGATTCCAGGGTGAGTCCAGCCTATACTCTAAAGTGTGTTTTAAAATATCGGGATCGACATGTGAACGGCTGTAGGTAATACGGAACACCGCACACTCGGCCAAGTGTGGGATGGCTATCATTCCAGTATAATTCCAAAGGAGTGGTTCCAGTATTTGGGTATGTTCACATGCCTATTCCAATATTTTCCCGTCCAGCAAGTACAAGTGAATCCATAACCCGACACGAAAATAGGTATAAGTCCAACCAGTACACGAATGATTCCAGTAAATGATTCCAGGGTAATTCCAGTAAATAATTCCAGAAATAGAGGCCAGACATGAATAAGTGAGTGTCGCATGAAATGGATCCAGTAATATCAAATCGTGTTTGAAATATAGAATCAAATAGAACTAGTTACAACTAAAGTACAGTAAACGACAAGTAAATGGAAGAACTATCAGAGAATGTACTCACCTGCTACTCTGAAAAGAGTAGTATAATATCAGATGTCCGCACCGGAGTCACAATGTCCTAAATAGAGCAGTATAGATTATAATGTGTTTAAAATAAGGTAAATAAAGTCTACGATGCAATCTACATAATTTCTTGGTCAATCTAGTCAAAGTCAACTCTAAGTCAAACCTGGTCAACTTTCTAGGTCAAACTAGGCCCAAGTCAAACTTGGTCAACTCTGGGTCAACCCAAGTCAGCTACACTAGTCAAACTAGGTCAATTGGTCACATCTAGACTCAATGTTGACTTTTGGTCAACTCCAATCAATCTTTAGTCAAACAACCACCCATAGGTCACTCTAACACTAGGCTATATACCAATAGATACAATATATAAATATATACATGCTTACATTTACATTACTTCCACATAGATATAAATATTACTTTCACACACACACACACACACACACACACACACACACACACACACACGCACACACACACACACACACGCACACACACACACACACACACACACACATATATATATATATATAGGTATACATTACATTACCTAATGGCATACCTACATTATATTCATATATTTGAACTTGCATACATATTCCCATTCATGCATTCATTCATATATTCATGTCATTTCACATTCACTTGATTACACATAAACTTGGATATATATTTGAGCATACATCTATACATATAGAAAAGAGGAAAGGGGGCTGATTTCAATGAGGAAATATGGTTGTACAGGTTACATTCTAAGTGGACTTAGGTCTATAGGATGCAGGGCAACACATTTCAGATATGGCAATGAAGTTGTGTGTAGTGAAGGGTGTAGTGTCAATAGGAAATGTGAGCAAAAGTGTGATGGTACATGTATGTTAGGAAATTAGTAATGTGTGTATACATGTAAGGCTATGTTCTCAGGTTATGGGTGTGTGTGTAGCATGGTGCATCACACTCAAGATTTCAGTTTTACAACATCAAAATCAGTTCATTACAGGAAATAGCAAATGACAGTTTGTGATATCAATATCAATTAACACATTAAATCCAAACTAAATTTGAAAAACCCAATTCCCTACACAAACATAAACCCCCATTCTTATTGCAGTAAACTAATACATGTATAAGTGAATTGGTATGGTAATTACATCATTAAACAAACAATTAAATAAGAATTTAACTCTGGATTTTAGAAATCAGTAAATAGTGTTGTATATATCATTCAACACCCTCAAACCCAATTTGAAATCTAAAAACCAAACACTAGTCAATAACTAACATTGTAGTGATCCATTACACATGTGTAGGATTCAACATAGAATTTAAATAGGGAAAAACAGTTCAAAACAGGGAATAAATTCTCAGAGTTGGAAAAAATAGTAAACGCGTATCAGTCGACCCATTTGCAGTCCAACCTACATTCGAAAACCCATTTCTCTTGCAACCAACCTAATCTAACATGAAAAACCTATCTAGCTGTGGCTAATACATATGTAGGAATCAATTTGGTAATTAAACATCAAAATTCGGTTTGAAAATAGAACTCAAACTCAGAATTTTCGAACAGAACACATGGTATCAGGAATAAATGGAAAATACAAATTTCGAATTCAAAACATGATAATATACTAAATTAAAGGTTGGTAATTAGTCCCCCACACGTGCACGTGTCCCAGGAGTATTTTTGTGTCACCCTAGAGCCAGACACAGCGTGTCCATGCCTCAAAACAATCACAGACACGATGTACACAGGCTGCATCGTGCACGTGTGCACGCGTGTCCCACGTGCGACACTGCACCAATGTACCGTATGGCTCCAAATTTTGGGAGAGCCATGTCAGTCAGTTCCCTGACATTCTCACAAAATTTGGCGTGTCCTCGTGTCCAATACAAGGAGAAATCCAGCCCGTGATGCAGGACAGTGCACGTGTCCAGTGCGCGCATGTCCAACACTAAAAACCGACACAAAATGACACATAAATACCTAACACCCTTCACAAAAATTAATGTACATATTTAGATCTAAAATCTCATGTAATTACATTTACAAAAATCGAAAATAAATTCCTAAGTGACATTTCATCGAACACCTATACGTACTCTATGACACGTGTCCGATACGGACCCCAAACGGACACAAAATTGACCCAACTTTAGGGACAGCTAGGGGACTCCTAGATCTAGCCCTAAATGCAAAGAAAATAGAAATTTAGATCAATTTGTGGAGCTTTACCTATAGGTGCAAAAAGCAAGAAAGAGCTTCAAATAGGGGGTGTTCTCCTTGATGGCCAAATGCTCCAAATGACAACAAAACTGAGATGAACCTCCAGAAATAATAAACATACAGAAATTAGGTCCTAATGCAAAACACTAGGCTTAAAAAGGAATTAAAATGAATTTTTGGAAATTTTTGGAAGGGGGAAAATACCTTTTCTTCAAAACTAGGTCAAGCTCTAAAAGAGGCAAGAACTCCTCAACATGACATTAAATAGGGAGGGGCTCTCCTATGGCTGGTCATAAGTTGCAAATTTAGGGTTAGGGTTTCCTAAATTGGCCCATGGGCTTAACTCATGATCAATTAAATCATTAAGTCATAAGTCATTTCGTAAAACCATAAGTCATGACTTAAATTCACTAAACCAAATTCCCTTATTCTAAAGCTAATCTCTAATAACTAAAATGGGTTAACTCAAGTTAGACTAGGGTTACCATGGCTAGGGTTAGGTTCTAGGTTAGTCTACTAGTCTCAGCAAGTCAAAGTCAAACTAGAATTCACCAATTCATTAAATTGATTAAAAAATTCAAATAAGCCAAAATGACCAAATTATCCCTAGGCTAAAAATGATAATAAATCATCCTAATGACATGGTTAGGCTCTAGGTCATGCAGTTACTAGGGTTTCACTATCAGCACATCAAAATCACAAGCTATGACTTAAAACAGTTTTTAAATAGTTTTAAAATGATTAAAAATTACCAAAAATCATAATATAAAATAAATATCAATAAATAATAATATAATTATAAAATTTCAAAATTACCCTCATCTGGAAAACTGGGTGTTCCACGGCAGGCTACAGATCCCAGGTGGGGCGCCCAGATGACGGAATTGTCTGTAGCTGGAAAATCTCTTCATGACTACTGGATTATTCTAGTTATTAGCCTTAGTCAGTTTCAGTAGGTTCCCCTGACCATGGTACTGAGGGGTCCCTACCCTAGAGATGATGCGAGACAATACTGGTTCATTTGTACAAACACAATCGTCCACGGTATCCAGGCCATTCATTCTTGTCATGTCATGCTAGCCATCGCAACAGCATTCAATAGTTCATATCATGCTTATTAGTCATGTCTTGTCAAGTCATGCCATGTCATGTCAGTTACTTGTCATACCATGCCATGTACAATTATCAGTCCAATTATGTCAATCAAATCAAGGTTATCAAAGGTGCAAGCACAAAAGGGCACATGGGTACGCATAGGGGCTCAAAGCCTCTACGCGAATGAAACTACGTGTAACACCCTGTTTTCTGAAATTAGGGATTTTTGAAAATTTATTATTTTTATTATTTATTAATGGTGTTTAGGGCATGATATGATTTTTGGTGATTATTAGTGTGATTAGAACCATTTCTAAGTCATGCTAAGTCATGACTTATGACTTTGTGACTTTGTTAGTATAACTTAGTGTAAACCCTAGTTTTTCTTAACCTAAAAGTTGCCATGACCATGAAAGCTTAGCCATAGGCTTAGAACACCAAATTAGTGATTTTTAGCCTAAAGGGTATTGTGGTAATTTTCTAGAAATTATTTGGAATTATTTGTATTTATGTGTTTTTATTATTGATTAATTATTGGTTAGTGTCATGAGAGCCCCTAACCAAGTTTAGCCTAATCTAGAGATTAGTTACTAACCTAGAATGCTAAGGGGATAGATATTTCCAATGGTTAAAGTAGAGTAAATATCTTGATATTTACTTTATGGATATTTTCCATGAATTACTCAAAATATCCCAACCCCTTTACACAAAGTCTTGCCTTAGCCTAGAAGAAAGCCAAGGACACCTCCTCTACCCCCATGGCAGCCAAGGGCACCCCCCTAGCAGCCCACATTTCTATTTAATCCCATTTCTTTCATTCATGAAAATTTTACATGAATTTAAATCCTAGAAAATCCTATTTTCTTCACAAGACCACAACTTGATCAATTTTGATCCAAATCATCTCTAGTTTCTTGCATTGGACTCCCCTACACTAGAGGGTACTAGTTAGGGCCTGTTATTGAGGATTTGGAAGCTTTTGGCATCACAAAGTTGAAGGATACACACCCCCCCTCTTCTTTAATTTTCATTGGATTTGCACAAATAGGTAAATGCCCATAAACTTTGTTAATTTTGTGTTTTCTCTTCATATTTGCATGCATCTAGGTACTAGGGTACTGTAGGACAATTTTGGTGAAAGTTTGAGTTGGTTTGGTGTCCGTATCGGACACGTATCCTAAACTAGGAAACCATGTTTGATGAAATGCCACTGAGAAATGGATTTTGTTAAAATGTAAAACAAATTACATTTTCTGGTAGCCCTAGACACCTAGGTCACAACCCTAACTTAGTGGACACATTTTCATGTCGTGTCCGTGTCCAAAACGGACACGAACCTACTGCACGAGACCCTCGTGCAGTACCCTGCTACCTCCCCCCTTTGTGCGTACTGCACAGACCACTAGGACACACCAAAATTGGTGGACACGAGGGGGCAGTGTCTGCGCACATGCCCCCAAAATTTGGTGTTGCCTCGTGTCGTATCGAGTGAGAAATCTCACTCGTACTGGACACGGGCTGTTAATGCACACGCGCACGAGGGCAACTTTGAGCGTGTCGTATCGCACGGACACGACACTTGGGTGCCTCGTGATGACACCAATGTGTGGCCCTTCATGTGGCGTACACGAGGACACGACCATGAGATGCGTCGTGTCCTGTGTCGCGAGTACGAGGCGTGTGACAACGTGTACGACGCTGTCAAAATATGCATGTATCAGTCGTGTTTTTACGACTGATACGGAGTTCATTTTGTGTCCACGAGTGTCGTGGACACATGTCAGAGTGTCCATCATGTAGCCCTATGTGTGGGCTATACGTGTGTGTGACCACGAGTCGTGTCATGTCTCGTGGTGTGTCCACGATACACGTGAACACGTGCACGACGCTGTGCACTGTGTTCGTGTATCAGTGCTTACCCGAGTGAGTTTTTACGTGTTTGGACATGCCGTGTCGTGTCGTGGTGGACTGCCACTGACACACACGACACGTATATGTATGGGGCATCAATTACCAACCTAGGGAATCGAGCCTTAGCTCATTTTTGTGTGTGTTTTTGGGATTACCTAGTTTCGAGTTCACAGTTTCTATTTCCCAGATTTTAGGATTTTTTAAGTTTTGTAAAAACAAATTTCAAACCAATTTTTAATCTGAATTATACATGTAATGGTATGTATTTAGTATGTATATACGTAGTATATATGTATATGTGAGTGTGGGTGAGATTTGGGAATAAATGGTAGTGTATAGGTGGAGTTATGTATATATACATATGTATGTATATATGTTATTGTATGTGTGTGTTGGGGAGCCAACTTGGTTCCAGAAATTCTGGAACCCTTTCCCCTGTCCAGCCTTCTCTGTCCAACCCTCTCTCACTGTCCTCTTCTCTCTCATTCACTCTCTCTCTCACTCTATGTCCCTCTCTATGTCTCTCTATATATATATGTAATGTATATAAGTTTATATATATATATATATAAATATGTATATATATATATATATTGATATATATATATTGTATTAGAATTATATATATTGTATCTATATATAGATACCTAGGGTATATGGGTATTACATAGGCTATAGGCCTATGTGTTTATGTGGTAAGTGTATATATATATATATATATATATATATATATATATATATATATATATATATATATATATATATATATATATATATATATATATAGGATATATATACATTTTGGTATTAGATATATTGTGTCTTTATATATATATATATGTGAGGGTGATTGGTATTATATATAGGATATACACATATTGATATATAGGTATTGGATAGATTGTGTATATCTATATATATATATATATATATATATATATATATATATATATATATAATATGTATAACTTGCTAAAGTATAGGTTATATGGAAACCTATGACTAGCCTATAGCTTTGAGGCTAACCCAACTAACCCTAATGACCTAAAACACTACTAGTGACCCTTGTTGACTAGTAGGCCTAGTTTGACTAGATAATTGACCATTGTTGACCAAAGTCAACTATAGGTCAACCACGACTTAATTGACCTAGAAATGGCTTGGATAGACTTAAGAGGACTTGTTGACTAAGTTTGACTAAACCCTAGGCTATTAACTAGTTGGTTTAGATTGACCTATATATGAGTATACTATTGTGACTTGGGTTTTGTGGAAGGACTTATGTAGGTTAAGATATGTATGGGTTAAGTTAGATACTTAGAGTCAAGTCATGACTTGAGATTGGAATGTGGGATTAGCTTGAATATAGGATTAAGGTTGGTATTATATATATGTATATATATGTGTGGTATACTTGTATAGGTATTGGTATACCTTAACCTTGTGGTATTGACTTAGATAGTTGACCATTGACTTAATTACCTTGCTGACTAGTCTTTGTTTGACCCAAAACCTTAGTTAGTCTAATTTGACCTAGATTGATCATGTTGACTAGTATTTGACTAGTTTGGCTAGAATGTTGACCAAGGGTTAACTTTAACCTAGATTTGACTAATCTTGACTTATTTGACCTTATTTGACTTAGCTTGATTTCCTGTGATCTAGTATGACTTCTTGTGACCTAGTTTGACTATTAGAGTTGACGTTTGACCAGATTGACCTAGAACCATGTAGTATGCATTGTACACTTTATTTTTACTATTGTGGATACATTGTGACTTGTATTGCTCTGATTAGGAGCCATACACCTCTCCTCAGACAGTATATCCTCTTCAGACATTCAGTTATCAGGCGAGTACATTCTCTGATCGTTTCATACTTGTTCAGGCTTTACTTCTCGCTCTAGATTACTTTACTTGATGTTGTCACGTTGGTAACACGGATTGGTACTATATGGATCTTTACATGAGATGTTATCCCCCTCGGGAGCATCGGGTACTTCATGTTTCGTGTGTTTCACTTTCATCATGTACTCCTGTGCTTCCATCATGCATGTATACTCATGTGATCATGTACTCTCATGTTCACTGAGCCCTCATGTATAACTTCACGTATACTCATTTATGAGCCTCATGTGAAGTAATCATGTATAATAACGTAACTTGTCTAGATCCTTGTGTATTGATTGGGGAAACGGGGGAGTAGAAGTAGACATGTGAATAATTCCAAAGTAGTATAATCATGTATAAACTCAGTAGTGTAATCATGTATAAATTCTAGCCATTCACATGCCTGTCTTGTACTCTACATCACTAGCCACTTACAGTTCTCTATATACAGTAGATATTTTATTACAGCTATCTCTTTTGCAGCGTATATTTCCTTTCAGTACTTCCTGTATCTTACTCTATTGCCTGTATTGTATTTCCTAACCTGTTATGAACTGTGTGAGATGTATTGTGCTCGTTCCTGTCCTGATTGGACCTGTTGAAAATATTACAGAGGATGAGGATGAGGCCCTGGTGTGTACCTATTATGGAGCAGGACTAGATGATACTTATGTTGTGGACCCTCAGTAGGATCCACCTGCAGCTGAGGATGTTGTTCCAGTAGTCTAGACCAATTTAGTCTAGGCAGTCTTTTCTATATTTACTTTTTGTCTCACATTCTGAGTTGTATTTTGAGATGTGGAGATGTATAGACTCTTAGACTTTTTGTATTATGAGTTGACAGTTCTGGATATTATGTTGTACTAGACACTTAGACTTATTCATCTATGATACTGTTCTCTTGAGTTACTATCTATCTATCTGTCTTTCGTTCTTCTGCTCTAGATGTGATGGAGATGTATATTGTTATGTCACCTCCATTCGGAGAGTATAAACTGTACAGGTACTTTGGTATTGATAGATGATTGACCTAAGACAGCGTTCTACCGCCGACACTGTGGCGTAGGCTGGGCGTTGTTACGTTCTCGTACCCTAATAGTGGGTGCGGGTCGTGACACGTTTTTAGTGGTAGCCCATGCAGGTCTCGAGTTTATGTAGTGGTATTCGAACTAGAGTATCACTACAGCCTGCGATAGGATTTGAGGGATAGGCTTAGTGAGAGAGGATACTCAATCATTGTTAGGATACTTTGAGAGATTCCTGGGATGACCCTTGAGAATTTTATTTGAAATTACGATTTAAACTCCCTTTCCCTTGATTGAATTTGATTTTGGAGGATTCACTGTAGAACTTTGAATCCTGGTGTTAGTTGATGATTTTGAAATTTTTGTAGTTGTTGATTTAATTTCTTAGTATTAGATTAATATCTTTTATTTTAAGGTACTCAGTCACATTTATAAGAAAACTCTTATCTGTTTCTTGCCATCTAATCCTCTTGCTAATTGTTTTTCATTAAAATGAACTGTCCCCTCTATTTTTGCATCTTGCTCAGCTTCTTCTACCAATCTATGTGATTGTATCCCAAACCTGACTTACTCGACATTTCCTCGAATCAAGACTTATTGAGACCTTCTAACCTTGACCTTTGATTTGATCGAACCCTAACTATATTCATCTAGTAGCCTATCTATCCCTAGGACTGTGTTCCTAAATTATTTACTGGATTCCTAATAAATTTTATTTCATGAGTTAATTTGATCTCCTTTAATTTTTGCATCAATTATCACGTCTTGAACTCCCACTTTCTATTCTAGATAATTGGACATCCTTTACCGTGACTTAGATATTCAGAGTATAACACTAGCTGTTACCTCCCAACAAACTTCACATATAAAACCTAGACTAGCCTACCTTCATGTAGGTATTCCATGTCCTACTAAAACCCGTCTCCTTGTACTCTATTTTCTTGACATGATTTTTTGGTCAAATGGCTAAACTATAACCTCTACCATGATACTAAATTAATTCTTATTTCAATTAGAGATCCACCTTGGCTCAATCCTTTCGACCTGGCATGTGATGGTGTTCTGCTTGAACTCTCAAATACTTAACCTCGTACCTTATCTTGAATGCTTGACCCGATTGGTTGAGGATCTTGGACTATGTATTTTCCTTCATCATTTCTACCCTTACTTATATCTTATGCTACAAATTTATCCTTAGTTTTACAAGCTTATCCTTTTCGAGGTTGGTCATGATATATTTTATTGGGTGCGCACCCACTAACATATTGTCTAATCAGAACCGACGTATGATGGTCTGATCAACCTATTGCGTTTTGGTTCGCTTTCTCATATATTAAATCTACGTGGATGGAGACAGTTAAACTCGCCCTAGAATCTTATCCGCAACAGCCTTGACAATTCTCCTTGGAATTATTTCATCACCTATGAACCTCGTATTCATATCCAGTTGGATTAAATTTATCATGACCTGGATCTTCATCATTGGATGCTCGTGCTCATACTCAATTTCATTGATTTCCCATCTTGCCCAATCTCGATTTATCCTAAAATTGATCAACTTAGATCATGTCAAGACAAAATCTATTTGTGATTGTTTGTACCTAAATTTTCAATTTTTTTTTATGGAATGGTAACTTAATAATTTCTCACTTGTTAATAACCAATTTTCATATAGGATGGTAGACGGCCTATAGCCTTGATGATTGTTTTTCCCTTACCTTCCCAATTAGGACACCTTAGATTGCTTGTACGTTTGATACCATAGGACAGTATTGATCTAGAATGACTAGTGCACCTAGATGAGACCGCAGACTGTTCCATTTAACCTGTCCCCCCGGTACCACTATTTCATCATGATTTTTGGTTCAATTTAGGCCATAGACCTTTCCCACTCTAAATTGTGATCATCGTAGGCACATTACCATGACTTTTAAATTTGGAGCACAAGACTAGTTGTTTTCCTCAAAACTAATTTCACATACATGACCTAGACAAGACACTCTACACCCATGACCTTAGTGTCCCACTCAGGCATACCATCATATGCTTCATTTGCTTAGTACGATTTTTCTGACCCGAGACTCCATCCTGATTTACCCCATGGAGTTACTTTTGGCTTCGATTTGAATTAAGGACACCTTATGACCTAAAACTGTTAGCCAATTTTTGGACATGACCCAGTATAGGTCTACTACCCATATTTTGCTTGTTGACCTTGTATGTTGCCTAGGTAGTGGCTTCGTCCCTGATTGTTGGAGGTTTGACCTAGGAGGAGTACGACCATCTAAATTTCGAGGACGAAATTATTTTAAGGTGGGTAGACTTGTAACACCCTATTTTCTAAAATTGGGGATTTTTGAAAATTTATTATTTTTATTATTTATTAATGGTGTTTAGGGCATGATATGATTTTTGGTGATTATTAGTGTGATTAGAACCATTTCTAAGTCATGCTAAGTCATGACTTATGACTTTGTGACTTTGTTAGTATAACTTAGTGTAAACCCTAGTTTTTCTTAACCTAGAAGTTGCCATGACCATGAAAGCTTAGCCATAGGCTTAGAACACCAAATTAGTGATTTTTAGCCTAAAGGGTATTTTGGTAATTTTCTAGAAATTATTTGGAATTATTTGTATTTATGTGTTTTTATTATTGATTAATTATTGGTTAGTGTCATGAGAGCCCCTAACCAAGTTTAGCCTAATCTAGAGATTAGTTACTAACCTACAATGCTAAGGGGATAGATATTTCCAATGGTTAAAGTAGAGTAATATCTTGATATTTACTTTATGGATATTTTCCATGAATTACTCAAAATATCCCAACCCCTTTACACAAAGTCTTGCCTTAGCCTAGAAGAAAGCCAAGGACACCTCCCCTACCCCCATGGCAGCCAAGGGCATCCCCCTAGCAGCCTACATTTCTATTTAATCCCATTTCTTTCATTCATGAAAATTTTACATGAATTTAAATCCTAGAAAATCCTATTTTCTTCACAAGACCACAACTTGATCAATTTTGATCCAAATCACCTCTAGTTTCTTGCATTGGACTCCCTACACTAGATGGTACTAGTTAGGGCATGCTATTGAGGATTTGGAAGCTTTTGGCATCACAAAGTTGAAGGATACACACCCCCCTTCTTTGATTTTCATTGGATTTGCACAAATAGATAAATGCCCATAACTTTGTTAATTTTGTGTTTTCTCTTCATATTTGCATGCATCTAGGTACTAGGGTACTGTAGGACAAATTTGGTGAAAGTTTGAGTTGGTTTGGTGTCCGTATCGGACACGTATCCTAAACTAGGAAACCATGTTTGATGAAATGCCACTGAGAAATGGATTTTATTAAAATGTAAAACAAATTACATTTTTTGGTAGCCCTAGACACCTAGGTCACAACCCTAACTTAGTGGACACATTTCCGTGTCGTGTCCGTGTCCAAAATAGACACGAACCCACTGCACGAGACCCTCGTGCAGTGTCCTGCTACCCCCCCTTTGTGCGTACAGCACAGACCACTAGGACACACCAAAATTGGTGGACACGAGGGGGTAGTGTCTGCGCACATGCCCCCAAAATTTGGTGTAGCCTCGTGTCGTGTCGAGTAAGAAATCTCACTCGCACTGGACACGGGCTGTCTACGCACACGCACACGAGGGCAACTTCGAGCGTGTCGTGTCGCGCGGACACGACACTTGGGTGCCTCGTGATGACACCAATGTGTGGCCCTTCATGTGGCGTACACGAGGACACGACCACGAGATGCGTCGTGTCCTGTGTCGCGAGCACGAGGCGTGTGACAACGTGCACGACGCTGTCGAAACACTCGTGTATCAGTCGTGTTTTCACGACTGATACGGAGTTCGTTTTGTGTCCATGAGTGTCGTAGACACATGTCAGAGTGTCCATCGTATAGCCCTATGTGTGGGCTACACGTGTGTGTGACCACGAGTCGTGTCGTGTCTCGTGGTGTGTCCACGAGACACGTGAACACGTGCACGACGCTGTGCACTGTGTTCGTGTATCAGTGCTTACCCGAGTGAGTTTTTACGTGTTTGGACACGCCGTGTCGTGTCGTGGTGGACTGCCACTGACACACACGACACGTATATGTATGGGGCATCAATTACCAACCTAGGGAATCGAGCCTTAGCTCGTTTTTGTGTGTGTTTTTGGGATTACCTAGTTTCGAGTTCACAGTTTCTATTTCCCAGATTTTAGGATTTTTCAAGTTTTGTAAAAACGAATTTTAAACCAATTTTTAATCTGAATTATACATGTAATGGTATGTATTTAGTATGTATATACATAGTATATATGTATATGTGAGTGTGGGTGAGATTTGGGAATAAATGATAGTGTATAGGTGGAGTTATGTATATATATACATATGTATGTATATATGTTATTGTATGTGTGTGTTGGGGAGCCAACTTGGTTCCAGAAATTCTGGAACCCTTTCCCCTGTCCAGCCTTCTCTGTCCAGCCCTCTCTCACTGTCTTCTTCTCTCTCATTCACTCTCTCTTACTCTATGTCCCTCTCTATGTCTCTCTATATTTATATGTAATATTTATAAGTTATATATATATAAATATGTATATATATATATATATATATATATTGATATATATATTGTATTAGAATTATATATATTGTATCTATATATAGATACCTAGGGTATATGGGTATTACATAGGCTATAGGCCTATGTGTTTATGTGGTAAGTGTATATATATATATATATAAGTTTTGCATATATATATATATGTATATATATATGATATATATACATTTTGGTATTAGATATATTGTGTCTTTATATATATATATATGTGAGGGTGATTGGTATTATATATAGGATATACACATATTGATATATAGGTATTGGATAGATTGTGTATATCTATATATATAGATATATATATAATATGTATAACTTGCTAAAGTATAGGTTATATGGAAACCTATGACTAGCCTATGGCTTTGAGGCTAACCCAACTAACCCTAATGACCTAAAACACTACTAGTGACCCTTGTTGACTAGTAGGCCTAGTTTGACTAGATAATTGACCATTGTTGACCAAAGTCAACTATAGGTCAACCATGACTTAATTGACCTAGAAATGGCTTGGATAGACATAAGAGGACTTGTTGACTAAGTTTGACTAAACCCTAGGCTATTAACTAGTTGGTTTAGATTGACCTATATATGAGTATACTATTGTGACTTGGGTTTTGTGGAAGGACTTATGTAGGTTAAGATATGTATGGGTTAAGTTAGATACTTAGAGTCAAGTCATGACTTGAGATTGGAATGTGGGATTAGCTTGAATATAGGATTAAGGTTGGTATTATATATATATGTATATATGTGTGGTATACTTGTATAGGTATTGGTTATACCTTAACCTTGTGGTATTGACTTAGATAGTTGACCATTGACTTAATCACCTTGCTGACTAGTCTTTGTTTGACCCAAAACCTTAGCTAGTCTAAATTTGACCTAGATTGATCATGTTGACTAGTATTTGACTAGTTTGGCTAGAATGTTGACCAAGGGTTGACTTTAACCTAGATTTGACTAATCTTGACTTATTTGACCTTGTTTGACCTTATTTGACTTAGCTTGATTTCCTGTGATCTAGTATGACTTCCTATGACCTAGTTTGACTATTAGAGTTAACGTTTGACCAGATTGACCTAGAACCATGTAGTATGCATTGTACACTTTATTTTTACTATTGTGGATACATTGTGACTTGTATTGCTCTGATTAGGAGCCATACACCCTCCTCAGACAGTATATCCTCTTCAGACATTCAGTTATCAGTGAGTACATTCTCTGACCGTTTCATACTTGTTCAGGCTTTACTTCTCGCTCTAGATTACTTTACTTGATGCTGTCACGTTGGTAACACGGATTGGTACTATATGGATCTTTACATGAGATGTTATCCCCCTCGGGAGCATCGGGTACTTCATGTTTCGTGTGTTTCACTTTCATCATGTACTGTGCTTCTATCATGCATGTATACTCATGATCATGTACTCTCATGTTCACTGAGCCCTCATGTATAACTTTACGTATACATTTATGAGCCTCATGTGAAGTAATCATGTATAATAACGTAACTTGTCTAGATCCTTGTGTATTGATTGGGGAAACGGGGGAGTAGAAGTAGACATGTGAATAATTCTAAAGTAGTGTAATTATGTACAAACTCAGTAGTGTAATCATGTATAAATTCTAGCCATTCACATGCCTGTCTTGTACTCTACATCACTAGCCACTTACAGTTCTCTATATACAGTAGATATTTCATTACAGCTATCTCTTTTGCAGCGTATATTTCCTTTCAGCACTTCCTGTATCTTACTCTATTGCCTGTATCGTATTTCCTAACCTGTTATGAACTGTGTGAGATGTATTATGCTCGTTCCTGTCCTGATTGGACCTGTTGAAAATATTACAGAGGATGAGGATGAGGCCCTAGTGTCTACCTATTATGGAGCAGGACTAGATGATACTTATGTTGTGGACCCTCAGTAGGATCCACCTGCAGCTGAGGATGTTGTTCCAGTAGTCTAGACCAGTTTAGTCTAGGCAGTCTTTTCTATATTTACTTTTTGTCTCACATTCTGAGTTGTATTTTGAGATGTGGAGATGTATAGACTCTTAGACTTTTTGTATTATGAGTTGACAGTTCTGGATATTATGTTACTAAACACTTAGACTTATTCATCTATGATACTGTTCTCTTGAGTTACTATCTATCTATCTGTCTTTCGTTCTTCTACCCTAGATGTGAT
Organism: Iris pallida; assembly: GCA_029216955.1. Taxonomy (NCBI): domain Eukaryota; kingdom Viridiplantae; phylum Streptophyta; class Magnoliopsida; order Asparagales; family Iridaceae; genus Iris; species Iris pallida. Next base: position 6,171 of record JANAVB010020367.1, on the reverse strand, counting down.
GGGGATGTATATTGTTATGTCACCTCCATTTCGAGAGTATAAACTGTACAGGTACTTTGGTATTGATAGATGATTTACCTAGGACAGCGTCTACCGCCGACACTGCGGCGTAGGCTGGGCGTTGTTACGTTCTCGTACCCTAACAGGGGTGCGGGTCGTGACACTACGCTAGGCTAAGGGGCCCCGAGCATAAAATGGCTTTACGCGAGCAAGACCAAGGAAGGACCCCTCTACGCGAGCAAGTACCCTACGCGAGCAGGACCTAAGGAAGGACCCCTCTACGCGAGGCTCTACGCACACAAGACTCTACGCAAACTCTACGCACGCGAGACTCTACGCACGCGAGACTCTACGCGAGACTCTACGTACACGAGACTATACTCGAGAGTTACGCGGGCACGCAATGTGTGTGTGTAAAAAGGGAATACTACGCGGGCACATGAAAATGTGTGCGTAAAGGAGGAAATTACTACGCTGGCACGTAAAACGTGGGCGTAAAGGAAGGTCACTATGCGAGCACGTATGAACGTGTACATAAAGGGCTTGTCTTCTCCCCAAGGCCGAGACTTGCAGCCATGGAGACTCAAGAACTCAAGGAACCCTATCTCAGCCAAGACTCGGTGAAATCAGCCATTCAAAAGCCAAACTTGCGTAAAATCAAAATCCCCACCACATGGAACTCTCCATTTTCGAAAGCAGCCAAGTTTAATAGATCAAAACCAGGAAGATCAAAAATACTAAAACTTAGATCTACATGAAATGAACCATGGAAATTAAAAATGTTAAGTACTAAAGTATCTTAGAATCTCGTAAGGAAGACAATGGAACAACAAAATTGAGTTCCTCCATGAAGCAAGTTGCACTTGCCTACAGCGGGTGGTCGGTGGAGAAATAAAGAAGAAGAAGATAGTAATGGGAAATGAATGAGGAGAGAGAAGGGTTATTGGGTTAATAAATGGGGGATGGTGGTAGGTAGGGGTTTGCATACTAATCCAAACCAAGCCCAACCAGACCGAACCCAACCGAACCGGATGCATGCCCCAGCCAAAATAAACCACACGAGCCATGAAATACAAACTAACCCATGCCAATGCAAGAAACCCAAGACTAGCCAGCCAGGACAAGTCGAAATATGGGTCCGAGATACGTACACGTATACCAAAATACGTATACAAAAATCGAGGGTGACAGTGATGAACCCCGTAGATCGTGTTTATTTCATGTAATGTAGACCGTATTTTATTTCATGCAATGTAGACCGTGAGGATGCAAATCGTATGTAGACCGTGCAGTGTAGTGGACCAACCTGATCACGTATTGAAAGGTGTACTTCAAATCACATAGTTGGTTAAGTTTTCTTGTTCCATGATTCACTTATCTTTATAGTTCATGATTAACTGTTTTACCATATTTTTTGTGCCATATTTTATAGTTTATTTCTTTCATCGTATGTCATGACTTTTTACTATTTTTATAATCGTTATCATATATTGGAACTGCATGCTTGAATTGTACTCATTCCCTTCCTAACTGGAAACCAATATTTTACAGATTAGTCGCGGCTACTATTTAGCATCGGATTCTTGGGGAGATATGGGTGTATATGCTAAGATCAACCTAGAAGCTAGTTAGAATGTTTAAAATTATTGTATTAGATTTTGTGAGGTATTGTACTTTTCTTCAAATGTAAACTTTGAATGTTTAAATTCATTTAGTATTTGTGAATAGAAATAAAAAAATATGAGCATTTTTGTGAGTTGAGCATTGTGGTCTAGACAGCGTTCTACCGTCGATACCGTGGTGTAAGCTATCTTGCGCATACACTCGTATCCCAAAATGCGGGTGCGGGTCATGACAAGTTTTTGTGGTGGCCCATGTAGGTCGGTCTTCGCAAATTGTACGAACTTTTGGTAGTACCTATATTAGTCATACTACTGCAAGACTGCGACTAGGAAGTGCTCATTCACAATTAGGATTGAATTGACTTTTAAGAGAATGACTAGGACTAGGAGTCCTTTATGCAAATAGACTGTTGAGTAGTTAAGGTTGCCACATAGGTCATGTGATTTAGGAATAGATTTATTGAATCCTAAACCCTATGAGATAACTTGAGAAATTTTTAGAAGGATGTACCATTGCGTTTTGACACGATGGTAGGATCAAAGGTGGGTAGACCATTTGCCTAGTAAATTAGGCCTTCCTATGATTCAATCCTTAACATTGATAGTTTGTTCGAGTTATATTTTCTATCTAAGTCGTATCACTTATTTGTTTCCATAAGTAATTATTCAATATTCTATTTCCATCCGTTGACTTTTGAGCCTAACATAACCCAATTATCCATCTAGTAATTATGAGTCAGTTTTGTTTCATGTTTGTCCCTCGATCCTTGAGTATGAAAGAAATAGAAATTGGAAATTTTTACTTCTCGTATTCGATCATTTTTTCTAGTCGATCGTTTAATTTTAAAATTGATATCTAATCGATCATTTGATTTTCAAAATTGATATTATCACTTCAAGAACAGATACTTACACTTTTTCTATCATAATCGACTTGTTTGAATTTAAGCTCCTTTGAATTACTTATGGATATAGTTGGAATAATTTTCGATAACTTAAAATGTCAAGGTAGAAGCGCATTATCACCATTTATTGGAGTTATGGAGACTGCGGGGTTCACTGCAGCCAGCAGCGCACTATCAAGGCACGACCCCTAAAGTTGAAATTATTTCAAGTAAACGTAGGTTATCAAATATCGTTAAAACTATATCTTAGTTGTCCTCTTTTGATCTTAGTTATCTTTATGTCAATATTGGATAAAGTTAATAAAATATTCAATATCGTATCATATTTGAGTCACGAAACCAAGGGTTTACTACATCTAGGTGTACACTGGCGAGGCATAAATTCTCGGTAAAATGACTTCAGACATGATTACCATTTTCGGATACTATAGAGGTTAGGAAAATAACTTGTATGTCCCATTGATTTAAAGCCAATACTAGTGGAAATTTATAAGTTGGGTAGCATGCCCCAACCTAGCATCCCGTTGTCCTTATGACCTATTAACGAGGTAATTTGTCACAACCCGCACCCGGTGTAGGGGTACGAGTACGTGATAGCGCCCAGCCTACGTCGTAGCATTGGCGGTAGAACGCTGTCTAGGTCTATCTAACTAACTAACAATTATAAATATCATAACATGTCGAGATAGTCAACTCCAACCGGTGGACAAGTAATAACAATTCATACTCAATCATAATACTCTAAGAAGGATAAATGATACGAAGAAAAAGACAACATGATATAAAATATCCAAAAGTCTAACATAAAAAATAGTATAAGTCCAGAAAATCTAAGAGTCAACAATCTCAAATACAAGTCTCTAAATAATAAACATGCCAAGAGTTGTCAACTGGAGACAAAGTCTAGTACAAATCTAGTCTACTGAATCGCTAAGTAAGTCCTCTCAGCCGGGACTAGACCCTCCTGAACTAGAGTCCCCCGATCTATACCTACTACATCTGAAGGGCCATAATAAGTAGGGCACTCGTCCTCTGCGTCGTCTAAAAAATATATCCAGTCAGGATTGGAGCGAAGAACATTTCTAATAACAGTTCAAATAAAATGATAATGACTATGTAGTAGTAAATAGAGAGAATATACAAGGTAAAGTGACATATACATGAATATGTTTAGGCATAAGTAAAACTGTAAATGAGTGTAAGAGCAAGAGAGCAGGGTATATCATGTACAAGAATCAAGAAAAATACTATCTAAGTGAGTGAGCACTAGTTTCAATATGTGATCGATTTAGGAACTTGATACAAGAGTTTATGGCCTGGTTAATCATACGTGCGGTGTATGATTAACACTTTCAAGGTTAAGACTTGATGCAAGGAGGGTATTGATCACATATCTACGCAAATACTCCCTACCCCCGACTAGTATAGTGGATCCAACCATGACACGTTATGACACGGGATTCTCTAGAAGGTAGCAAGCCTTCGCAGGAATCGGTATTCGTACAATGCACAAGAAAACAATAAGGCTTGCATAAGATACACCAAGATATAGGAATAGCATATCATGACGGGATCCAGAAAATACTAATCCGTGTAACCAATATGTCAAGAAATCATGGATATCTACACTAAATACAAGAAACATAGATGATATCATAAAACAAAAAAGTATCAGAAAATATACTCGCTTGAGATCCGGTGCAGAATATCAACAGTATGATATGGTGCCTCGAAGACCTAACTATGGAATATGAATGTCAAATCGTGTTTTGGAATCATGAACATGCTATACTAGGTCAATTTTAGGTTTTTAAGTCATTTCTAGGTTAAACTAGGTCAACCGGGTCAATACCTTGCTATACTAGATCAACTAGGTCATACCCAGGTTTTCAGTCTATATTAGGCCATACCAAGTCATATCCTTATGTATCTACCCATAGGCTCTAAAAGGCAATACCCTATCATCCTTTATCCTATGCACATGCTTTATTCCAAGGCAATCAAACATATACTTGTATAGATAGGTTTACTAATATACCCCCAAATCCCAAACTAACACCTATACCTAGTTTACCTTTATAGACACCAACATACCCATCATAGCATGACATACAACTTAAATCTAGAAAACAATTGCCAATTTATCCCATATACATATATAAGTTCATATATTCCCTATTATCTATTACCTACAGGTTTTGGGCAAGTCATCTCCTATCTAGTTTATCTATCCATCTATATTTGCTCTATCTATATGTCTATCATTTGATTATCTACCTAGCTCATCAATCTATCCCTCTATGTATTCAATATATCCACAACAACATGAACTCTCAACTAGATATTCATCTATACATTTTCATACACACCTGTGCCTACACTCATAACCCATATCTCATATCCATTCTCTAAATTATCTATCTAAACATTATATATATATATATATTATAATATTATATATATATATAAAGACATTACTTACCCTATTATATTGACATTACCTGTGCTAGGTAATACCCATTCCCTACTCAAACTTACTTTCTACTCTAAATGAACCAAGATACCTAGGTGTCATGGGTTGGCTCATAACCTAGGTTACCTAACTATCGCAACATCTCATATCCCTATCATGACCTGTTTTTTCCTCTCTTGCATAGGCCCAAGGCCCCTATCCCTCTGCCAGAGCACAGGTATTGGATCCTGCCATTACCTTGCCTTGTTGTTTACTGAAGGAAACCCTCAACTGGTTCAGTATACTGATACCTCAGCCTCAATCAGAAACAGCCAAGCCAAGCAAAGCCAACCTTGTTATGGCCTACACGGCCCTTAAGCCTTCACTGGTCTGACCTGGGCATAAATTCCCCTTCAAAAGCATTATATATAACTAATACTTCAAACCCCTTCTTCTCCATTTCCTATCACTTTATCTCATGATTCAGTCCTCAAGGACTGAACTCAAGCCCCTTTAGTTCAACATTCTGAACTGATACTCCAAGACCACCAACTGGTACAGTCTTCAACTGAAACCAACCATCCCCAGTTCAGTACTATTGACTGAACTCAACCCTTCTTCAGTTCAGTGTTGACTGAACTGAATCCCTTCACTTTGTTGCTTTAGTTCACTGATACATCCATTCCTTCAGTTCAGTCAGTAGACTGAAACTGATACCCTCTTCTTCTCCCTTACTGAACTCTAATACTCCAAAGCCACATACCAAACTATTCTAAACCTTCAACTGATTTAAACTGATACACAGACAAACCACACTTCTCTCCTCTAACACTCACTATCTACACTAGGTATTTTCCTTGACCCTTAGGCTAAACAACCCTATAACCATTCTACCTAGCTGTTAACTAATTTCCTATCATATCCACCTACAAACTCTTAGTTAATGTACATGTATATATACTTATACAATACTTATATACATATATACATACACCCATCACCCCCAACATAGCCTACTTCCCCTTTCTTATTCCTACTTTCAATACCACACCCTAATTCCTCCAATACATATATATAATATATATATATATATAAAATATATATTATATTATATATATATATATATATTATATATATATATTTGGATATATATATAATTTTCAGCATGCTGTGCTCTGGTCCCCGCTTTCCT
>JANAVB010020366.1:7500-63654 GCA_029216955.1 Iris pallida | reverse complement strand
ACGAGCTTATACGGCCCGTTTAATGGAGGCTTCATGCGGCTCGATTCAGAGGGACTCATGCGGCTCTGTTCGAAGGGTCATCATGCGGTCCAGTTTATGAAGCACACAGGCGGCCACTAGACAACTCCCATGCGGCTCGGACATGAGATATACCCCATGCGGCTCGGACATGGGACACATGTGGCCCAAACAAATTGAACAGGACCGACGAAAATGAGGAACGCATTAAAGGCTTGTGCATAATGCATGCAACAGAGCCGTCTTTGTTCAAAAGATACGATCTGCCCCAAACCCTTACCAGCAATGGGGGAATGAACGTCGGGGTGGACTTCAGGCACCGGGGCTGACGAAAAGCCACACCCTTTCCCTTCGCAGCGGCTATGGAAGCTTTCGGGGCCATTGTCGATGATCGGAGAAGGAAGGACAGCAGCAGCTTAGGACAAGGGTGAAGGAAGACAAAAGAAAGCAAAGAAGTCTCTCTATCCTAATAGCACCCTATTTATATGCCGATAAAGGAAGGAGGCACGTGGACCGATAAACCGCTTCGGGTCGTGTGCTGCAGGCAAAACCGACTCCTCGAATTCTGCTCCCTCTCTCAAAAAAGATTCATCAAAGCACGAAATCAAATATTTAATGAACCGACTCTTGGGATTCCCCCAAAAGATGGCTCCAAATCATAACGGATCAAGAGTAATTAATGTCGCCTACATGGCAGAGAGAACAGCATGCGGCCAGACAAGCCATGCGGCCAGGAACATCCATGCGGCCACGGAGATCATATAGCCATGCTTCTTATTCAAAGTATTCCAATGTTTCAAATTGAAAACTTTGAAGGGGGTCTTGTAGAAGCATGGAAAAGAACAAAAAAAGCCCACGGCTCAAAATAGAAGAAGCCTATGCGACTTAAAGCAGCAGGAGCCTTATGCGGCTCAGAATTTATCAGAGCCTCATGCGGCTCAGAAACCCTTAAATAGCCTCATGCGGCTCGGGCGAGAATCACGTGACCCTATGCAGCTTTACAGCTGGCTATGAAGCGACTGCTCCCATTAAATGCTCTGACAAAAAGTAATGACTATGACACTAAAGCTGAAATGATGAACTTCGCTGTGACGGCATATTTCTCGAAAAACAGAGAAATTCTCCTCTGCAGCTGGCACGATCCACCAACTACAAAGCCCCCTATGCGGCTGCCACCAACCCATACGGCTGATGCTCGCATGCGGCTCAGAGCGGAAGACCTTTGTCATGCGGCTCAAATTATGAACAGTTGCCTATGCGGCCGTTGTTCTCATGCGGCTCGGGTCATGAGAAGAATCTCATGCGGCTCACGACTATGCAGCCTTGACACGTGGCAAGTCCTATGCGGCTCAATTGAAACCACCCATATGCGGCTCAAATTGTAAGAAGTTATGCGGCTGATGCTCGCATGCGGCTCAAAACCTAAGAAGCTACCCTCATGCGGCATTGACACATGGCAGAAAATCAGTTTTTACGTGGCACTAAATCAATCAAGAGTCATCAACAAATCCCAACAATCTGATTTAGTGCAATCATCATAATTACCCGAATCAAAGCAGATTTATAATCATGACACATGGCAGGAGATCCGAGCTTCCAAAGATTCATGACAATCAATATTAAATGCCTGTATGGATTTGACACAATCACATTAATTGTCCAGATTCACTGCAATCAAGATTAGTGGTCCAGATTAATTGCCAACAAATAGGATCAAGAAAAATGGCAATTAAATCCCCAAGCCGTCGACTTTTTAGGGTAATCATGGCAAACCCTAATGATGATACCCCACTCCTATAAATAGTAAGGTGCTATTCCCTTGCAAAAGGATCCCCGATCAAAAATCGAAAAAAATATAGCAATGTGCCATTCCCTTGCGAAAGAGATCCTCTCCACCCGCTGGACACACAGAGAGACAAAGGCGCGCACAGAAGTGTCTTTCCATCTTGAGAGCAGTTCTTCACCGGAGCCAAGGCTACGTCTGATCGTCCAAGGAGTAAGGCAGAGCGGCCGTCTTTCCCGAGCCTCTATGTCACCCCCCAGAATCAAAAATAAACAATCGTACTTAGATTGTTGTACCTAGGTTTTCGTCCCTAGGCTTTCTTTGTACGAGCGAGTTTGTATTGTGAAGTAAAAGTCCAATCCTCCGATATAATTGTTCTGTTCTTTTATAATCAATGGCAAACAACGTCTCATTCGGTAATAATTTGAGAAGGTACATAATCGGTATCGGTGACATTGGTATCAGGGAAGACAACCTGAGTAAATTTGATGAAAAGGCCGATGAAGGTATCTTTTTAGGTTATGCGACAAAGAGCAAAGGGTACAGAGTCTTCAATAAGAGAACTATGATCATCGAAGAATCAATTAATGTCAAGTTTGATGAACTAAATCAATATTCAGCGATGACGATAATGAAGACATAAGTACACCAAGTACAGCTACTGCAAAACTTCACACAAAGATGTAGAACCTTCACACCAAGCACCAGCTGAGTCTTCAAGCAAATCGTATACAGAACCAGAAGCCAGAACCAGAAATCCTGAGGATATGCCAAAAGAGATGAGATTCTTGGTAATCATCCAAAGGACTTAGTAATTTGTGAGATTACTAAGGGTGTAAGTACTCGTTCCTCTAATAAAGATATAGCTTCATGTGTTGCTTTTATCTCACAGCTTGTACCCAAAAATATTGAAGAATCATGTAGTGATAATTTTTGGTTAGATGCAATGCAAGAGGAATTAAACCAATTCGAACAGAATCAAGTTTGGAAACTTGTTCCCAAGCCATTAATCATCCGTCATCATTGGCACCCGTTGGGTATTCCGAAACAAACTGAATGAGAATGGTTTAGTGACTCGTAATAAGGCTCAACTCGTAGCTCAAGGATACAATCAAGAAGAAGGTATCGACTATGATGAGACTTATGCCCCAGTTGCAAGATTAGAATCCATTCGCATATTATATGCATTTGCATGTTTTCATAATTTCAAATTATTTCAAATGAATGTTAAAAACGCACTTTTAAATGGTTTTATAAAAGAAGAAGTTTATGTAGCTCAACCTCCAAATTTTACTGATTTTAAAAATTCTGATTATGTTTTCAAGTTGAAGAAAGCCTTATACGGTTTGAAACAACGTGTTTGGTACGATCATCTAAGCTCTTTTCTACTTGACAACAGTTTTTCACAGAGAAAGGCTGACACTACACTATTTATAAATCTTTGAATAGCAATCTTCTTTTGACTCAAATCTATATAAATATATTATTTTTGGATCCACTGATGAATCTCTTTGTCAAGAATTTTTAAAGTGTATGCAGAATGAGTTTGAGATGAGCATGATGGGAAAGCTGAAATTCTTTTCGGACTGCAAATCAAACAAACTAACAATGGGACGTTCATAAATCAAGCAAAGTACACAAAAGATTTATTAAAGAAGTTCGACCTGGAAGCGGTCAAACCACTTAGCACTCCAATGGTGACTTTAACCAAGCTTGATATTGATGAACAAGGCAAACTCGTCGACATACGTAAGTATCGAGTATGATCGGTAGCTTACTGTACTTAACTGCTAGTCGACCTGATATTATATTTTGTTTGCTTGTGTAACGTTTTCAAGCCAATCCTAAGGAATCACATCTGTGCGCAGTTAAGCGTATCTTCAGATACCTTAGAGGCACTTCTTTTGTCAGCTTATGGTATCCTAAAACCACGTCATTTGACCTAACCGGTTATTCTGATGCCAATTTTGCTGGATGCAAAGTAGATAGAAAAAGTACCAGTAGTACATGTCATTTCCTAGGAAAAGCCCTACTCTCTTGGTTTAGCAAGAAGCAAAATTTGTCGCATTATCAACAACTGAGGCTGAGTATATCGTCGCAGGACGTTGTTGTGCACAAATTTTGTGAATGAAGCAAACTTTAGAAGACTTTGGATTACATTTCACACACATATCCATTTTCTGTGATAACAATAGTTCTATTAATTTGACTAAGAATCTAGTATGTCATTCTCGTACTAAGCATATCGAGATTCGACACATTTTCTTAGAGATCATCAACAAAATGGAGATATAGACCTTGTATACATAAACACACAGAATCAATTGGCTGACATTTTCATAAAACCTCTAGGGAAGATCGTTTCAATTATTTACGTCGAGAATTAAAATTTAGATGTCAATAATATTAATTAATTTTGTTTAATTAATTTTTTTCAATACTCAATAACTATTTTTGAGACAAGCCTACAAAGAGTCTGTCTGTCACCACGACTACGGTCGAAGCAAAGCGGTACTTAATTGTTCCGGTGAACTCTCGTTAGCTGGGACAGTACTCCTATAGTTAATCTGAAACAGACGCTGAGTAATGAAAGTTAATTTATAAAATAATATTAAATATATTATTTGAAGTTTAAAATTACTAAACTTTGAATTAAATATTTGAAATGAGTTGATAAAAGGATGTGGCCACAAGTTTTTTTAACTCAGAAGAACCCTCGACAAATTCGGCCTGAGTTCGGTCTGCATTCGGCCAGAGTTCTGTTGGTGTTATATACTTTTTAGTAGAACCCGAGGCCCCCTCCTCTTCATCTCTTCCAAACTTTATCAAAACAGCAACAACAACCGCCCGAAGTCCCCCAAAACCCTAGTTCTTCTCCACTTTGTTGCTTCCAATCTACGTAGAGAAATCAATCCAAACTTTGGATTCGTGCGGAGAATTCATCCCTCTACAACATACTTGAATTTAGAAGGTATAATTCCTTCTTCCCTCCACTTTCAATTTCGTAGGGTTATCTAGTTTTGGAAAAGAATGCCTAAGGAATTCAATCCTTCCAAAAGGAAGAAGACTAATGCCAGTAAAGAGGCATCATCTTCATATCCGAATAAATTCCCTCTTTTCTCGGTCCAATTGGGTGACAGCGTGTCGGATGAGTTTTACTTCAAATCATGACCAAGCTTTGATATGGTATGCCGACTTTGCCATGCGTACAATATGCACAGGCACTCCGATCAAATGGACTGTATTTCCAGATCATCATCCTTTGTTTGAGGCATTAGGGTTACACGTCTCGTTACCCAATAATTCTCTATAACTACTGATGCCCTTCGACTATTTTACTGTAACTTCATGTTAGACACTTTTACCGCAAGAACTCGTATTGGCGGGATCGATATCGAGTTCGATGATGTGTTGCTAGCAGAAATCCTTGGTATTCCAAATAAAAGGGCCTACTTGATGACATCACCGACTTCAACTTTCCCGGGGCACGACTCTTGTTAGTTTCAAGAATGAGCTTATGCGCCAGCAAGTGCTCGTCCTGGAAAGTTCAAGGCCAATAACTTGAACTTGTTTAACTAAGTTACACTGCATCATCTATTTACTATTCTTTCGAAATCTACTTCGAAAGATGATGTCACTGCACTTGAGCTATCTGCTCTCTATCATATTCTTAAGGGGATTCCTTTTTCTTCCCCTAAGACTATCATCCAGATGATGGGAAGATGTCACGGAAGAGACCAAAATCTCGTTTATGCAATGCTTATCCCTCGAATCTTTCAGCGTTTTGATATCGATTTATCCACTTGCGCTCTGGACCCTGAGCCCAAGTATCTTCAGCTTTCTCGTCGCAGCACTGCCGCTGCTCCTGCACCTCCTGCTCCTACTCCTACTGCCCATGTTCCTTCTAGACCTACCCTATGACTTTTGAGGGTATCCATCAGCACCTTTCGGATATGCAAACTTTCTTTGTTAACACTTCCAAGGAACATGAGTTCCGTGACGTGACTCGGTTCTAGGCTATTGCCAACTCGTTTGTCGATCTCCGATTTGCTCAGACGGGTCATTCTGCCAATTCTCTTCCTAGAGACCCTACTGTATCTGGTTACCGCATTGAGGATAAGGCGGTCCATTCTTATTCCAGCAAGGGAACGCTTATGATTAGTACCGTGGTTCGGGTGCTATTCCACACACCTCTGGAGCTGGCACATCTGAGCTGGTCCTTCTGGATATGGTGGTCGTGCTAGAACTACTACTACTGATGATGATGATGAGGATGAGATATGATTTAGACATTTTTGTCTAGTTTGTCGTACTATTGTGACTGTTTATTGTCTTTGTTTACTTGGAAATGCTCCGACATTTAAGCTAGTATCCGTACTTTTATTTGTGCTAGTTTTAGAACTTTTTGTGACATTTTCTGTGATATTGTCTGTTAAACATCGTTTTCTATTCTCTACTTTAGAGATTTATATCAGTTTCGTACTATTTAGCATATCTCGTTATAGCACTCTTTATCATGCTTCGATAATTTTTTTAATATACCATGCTTGTGAACACTATAAATATTTCTTATATTTTTTTTGTTTCTTCACTGATTATTGCCCAGAGGCCAATCTATCTTGCGAGAAACTAACGATAGACAGGTGTCATGGGTCTTTCCGTCTTTGCTCGATGAAAGGTTAGAAAAAAGCCCTTCTTGTGGAGCACATCCCTTCTCCTTTCAGTCTCACATATTTCATATCTTCTTCTTTCAGTCGAGTAGCTTCTCTCCTACATTTTTCGTTTAAAATACATTCGGTACCCACGAAAAGATCCTAGAATGTCTGACATAAGCCATTAGTTCCTCCTAAGAGAGAACCGGAAGACTCAAGTAGTTGGCTTCTCTTCCACCTGAATCAAATGTATGAATCATCATAGATGATAGACTGGAAAAAAGCAAAATTTTGCTTGTGTAAAAGCGGTCAAAGGAGACCCATTCTTTCTAAGATCGTACACATCCTGTATCGGGAGTTACAAAACAAGACCGGGCTTACGGATGACAAATATATTACGTAACGGGTTCTCCTTAAATTTTGAAGACTAGAAGAAGGAAAATATGGGGCGTAAGAGAAGAGGGGAGATACATCCAAACATAAGGTTGGAGGCAGCCCACTTTGTAAGACCATGTGCAAGGGAGTTTGCATGTCTGAAAACTCGATTAAGGGGAGCTCGAGCTTCTGACGCACCAATTCAAATTTGGATCTTGACATGTCGGTTGTTTTTAACCGTAGTCATCTCGCCAGGAAGTTGGTAGGCTCATCATGAATTAGGTCGGGGTGGCTGGTGGTTTCGGGATCCCGTAGAAAATGTGCCTTTTATGCCTCAGGTATTAGCCACAGCTCGTATTCATTCAGTAATTCTATCCCTTCTTCATTCTTGGACCTCGCTTCTTAATATTTTGACTCTTCCATGCTGTCTCAGGAACCTTTTCAATACGGTCTTGATTTGCGTGCGCTATCGACTGAAGTCACTCGCCCTACTTCTAATGTTTTGTGAGGAGTGCAACGGGATGGTCTCAAGAAAGAAAACACGAAAGGGCAGTGGCCTTCCATCCGTATCAAGATTCGCTCTCAGCCGCCCTTCAAAGGTGTGTGCTCCCCAAATATCCGCTTATTGTCTTTCGGCATGGAGGAATGGAAGAGGTTTTTGATTCTTAGGTGTGCTTTTCGATCCATACTAGGTATGATAAGGGGAGGGTTGATGAGGTAGGGCGGAAGGAATGGGTTTTTGAGGACGAGAGCTTTGTCTCAGGCTTACGAAACCTAACAAAGAGTGCTTTTTTAGTCATAAATAGAAAAGGGTTGAATGTGGAGCTAACATGGCTGGCTACAAGTATAGCCAAAGAAACCTTTTTTGTATTTTCATATTCAGAGAAAAGGCGCTTGCGTTCTTGAAACTTCGAAACTCAAACCCAACCGTCAAAAGAATGCTACAATCTTCGACATTTGAAACTTAAAGTTATTCTCATTGTTTCCCAGCTCAGTAATTAGAGCCTGCATTCGGGTCATTTTCGGTAAAAATGCAAGGGCAACTCAAACCATCGATATTCTGTGATCATTATACGAAAAAAGTAAGTGCTTTCATAGTAAGGATAGTTTAACAACAAAGAAAAAGTAAGTAGAGCGAGACTCATGGCAGGTAGGACAGTACAACAAGCTAGTGGTACCCAGGGGACGAGGAACATCTGAGGCTTATGCATATATTGCGGGGGAGCTTTCTCTTTTAATTATTTTGCTAAGTGACAACGGAGGAGAAATAAGATCTAACATCTTTTCTTTGTAAGGTTACAGGAATAATTTTTTTATCGAAATTCGTTTTTGTCGTATCAAAGATACCAAAGATATTATATCAGTCAAGGTTTGTCAATTATCAAATAGGGGAGATTGTTGTCCCATTGGTCATGATCAAACCTGATTTTAATAATTGATCAAACTCTATCTCGATATACGGAGCTACTCAGATGTTTACTCAAGACGTTTTGGACACTTGGACACTGATTAAGATCAAATATCTACTCAGTTCAAGATCGAAGCTATGTTTGCCACTCGAGTCTGTATTTCTTTATGTAATATATTTTTTTACTTTTATTGAGTAGGAATACAATGTACACCGAGTGTATTGACAAATAGGCTATCCAAAATCGTTTTTAAAAATGACCTATTTTTGAAAAATATCCCTTATTTACAAAAGCTTCTGAAGGATTTTAAAAAACCCAAAAATCACTTTTGAAAAACCCTGACCAACCCTGACAAAACTCGGCCCGAGTTCGGCCAGAGTTCGGTTAGTGACTGCTTGATTTTCGAATATTTGAAAATTTTGGTCTCCCTTCAGTTACGGATTGTTACATAGAGTTCTGTCCAAATTCTGCCCGAATTTTGCCAGAGTTCTGCCTTTAGAAAAACTATAAATAGAGAAGAATTCTGATCATTTCAAATCACTCATTCACTTTCATCTCTTCTCTTCTAAGCTTGTTTCTTTCCAAAGAGTTCTAAAAAGCTTTCATTTTTAAATCCCAAGCCAGTTACAATTCTCTAGTCAATTTGCCGGTACGGTATGGTCTAGAAGATTTCAGAGAAATTGTAATCAGAGGCTTGATTGAAGAAAGACTCTTCAAAATTGAAGTTGGTCGAGTTCTTCGTATCAAATCTCGCGTCTGTAGAAGTTGCAAGGACTTCGTATGAAAACTTGCAGAATTTTTCAATAGTGGATTCAACTGGAATCTAGAGTTCTTCCGACTGGACTAGTCCTCACAAGAGGAAAACCAGTATACATCTGTGTTTGCATTTGCCTTCTGATCTCATTTCTTTTACAGTTATTGTTTTGTAATTATTGATTTAATTTTGTGATCTTACTGCTAACAAGTTTTAATTAGCAATATTTCGCTGCCTACTCTATTCACCCCCCCTAGCATATTCTGTTTTATGACTTTGTTCCTACACCTACCATGGCTAAAACTAGTCAAAGCACATGACTACATTATCTGTGCCACAATTCCTAGCCATATTGTACTCTAAATTTTAACCATGGCTAAAGTCATCTATAATAATAACTATTTAATAAAAATATTTATAAAATTCAAAAATTGTTATTTAAGTCAAATAAATAATAAAAAATATATATTTCAAAATCTTGGGAAGAAGGGTTACATGAAGATCCATGACTTTCACATATTTATAGAGAGGTTAATTTCGATTGTATTTTGGGAAGTATTACCGCCGGTCGTTTGGGATCCGTTGATAGAGGTGAGCAAATTCTTCAGAGATCTTTGTTCTATTAAGTTGCTTGTCGATCATATAGAAAAGCAGAGAATGATATTGTTGTAACAATGTGCAAGCTTGAGAGGGTATTCCCTCCTGGGCTCTTCGACTCCCTGGAGCATTTGTCAATTCATCTCTCCTATGAGGTACGTGTTGGTGGGCCCATCGTTTATCTGTAGATATACCTTTTTGAGCGACATTTGAACCACCTAAAAAGAAAGGTTAAAAACAAGGCTCAGGTCGAGGGTTCTATTTGTGAATCCTATGTTCTCGAGGAGATTACAAACTTATGTTCGATATATTTCAAGCCATATGTTGGTACTAATAGAAAAAGAGTTCTGAGAAACGATGATGGATATCTTGAATCTAATGATGATATACTGAAAGTCTCAATGCTTTCGAAAGGTTTCGGGGAAAATGAAGAAGAGATATCTGAATGACAAGGAACTAAGGGCTACTCAGTTCTATATATCACTCAACTATGATGAGGATGAAGTGGAGAAGCTCGAGGGATAAGTAACTAATACGTCCACTTTTACGTCATCTATGTATAGTATCAATATTATTATTGCACTAATTGGCCAATGTATTATTATTTTTAGCACATAATAATGATATGAGGTCGAATAGACAGCACATAACAGATGAAGAACTAGAATAGAAAATAAGACGTTATTTTCTTTCATGGTTGAGTGCATATGTAAGGAGCTCAGCAATTACTTTTTGTATATGCATTTTACACAGTAATTAATGGAACGTTGAATTTTTTCTTATCTTGTGGTATTTAGGTCGATCATCCAGACGCAACACTAGAAAATGAATCTATTAGAACTCTAACCAATGGACCAATTTATTTTGTCAAAATATGGTCAAGCTATTGTGTAAATGTATTTAGGTTCATGTCAACTAATGCTCCGATCAGAGAGACCTTTCTAGATCTTGATTCGACAAAAAATAGTTGTTTGTGTATCAGATCTACAAACTACAAAGATGTCGATCCAGACAATAATTTCTATGGTGTCTTACGGGAGATTGTGGAGTTGACATATAAATATGGCATAGAGCCGGCTAAGATCATGTTATTCAAGTGTGATTGGTTCGATCCGATCAAGATCAAGTTGAAAAATGGACAAGCATGGTCTTGTAGATATTAACTACCGGTGTCGATATCAAGGATACGAACTATTTATCCTAGCAAGTCAGGCTCAGCTCGTTTACTTTACTACTTATCCTAGATGGGAACAATGAGGTTTAACTGGTGGGTAGTATAAAAGACTAAAGCCAAAAATACCTACGATGTTGATGAAATAGCTTATCAGAAGGATGAGCTACCTCTCGTAATAAATACAGTTGACGTGGACACAAAGGAAGTTCCTCATTATACGTTATAGAAGAGTGTAGAAGTATCCGAAGAGGAAAATAAGTAGATAAAAGCGAAGATAAGGAGGAAGAGGAAGATGACGAGGAAGATGAATTTTAGAAGATGATTAAAAAGAAAATAAAATAAATATGTTTAAACACTAATTAATCTCCATGATTAAAAAGAAGACTTGTCATTTTGTTTAACTCCTAATTAATCTCTATGTTTCCATGAATCTTACCAGATGGCACCAATGACCCAAGCACGTCGCTTGAGAGAGGCATAGATGGCTGCTGATTTGGAAGTGGTACCTCCTGCTGCTGAGGAGGAAGTGCTACCTCCTACTGTTGAGGAGATATCTAAAGCAGATATCAAGGTTAAGGAAGAAGTGCTACCTCCTACTATTAAGGAGAAAGTGATTCCTAAAGTCGAGATCGCTATAAAGGAGGAAGTGGCACCAAAAATTCCAGTCACCTAGCTCCTATAGCTGATCATGATCACCTGGACCCTTCTTAAGCACGGTGGCTGAGGGAATGGCATATGCGCCAACGTAGAGCGTAGAGTTATATTGTGATATAACTTGTGATCGGATTTGTCTCTGGTAGACTTATTTTTGGATTAGACTTGGATGTTTTTGTACAACTCTGGATGTTTCTTATTATTTTCTAGACTTGGTTATTATCTAGACTTCGATGTTTCTGGATTACTTTATTGTTATTATCTCGACTTGGTTATTATATAGGCTTTGATGTTTCTGGATGTTATTATCTAGACTTAGTTATTATCTAGAAATTCAATAAAGGGTTGCTCTAGGTCTATTTTTTATAAACTTTGATATATTAAATGTATGCTTATTTGATTTAGAATACTTGTATATATCTATTTTATCATCATATGTTATTATCAAGTATGGTAGGACGAAGAGGATTATACATCGAGCATCTCGTCCCGTAGAGGAGCATCCCGTGCCGATAGAGGTTCCACCAGTGGACAGAGTGCTCCTCCGGTATTGGATGATGGTTTCAGACCCTCGTCTCATAGTACTCCAGTGTACCGACCAGTCACATCTTGACTGCATCGACGGTATGTGGCAGTACTCTTGGGACGGGCACTTCAAGGCCTGAGACTACCCCATCCAGCATTCCTCCTGCGGATGACCCTATGGAGACGGAGGAGCAGATTGCGGAGGTCGAACCTACTCCGTCTCCGTATCATAGAGATCCCCATGCGCCCCTCCGGACGAGACGAGGATGGAGATTTGGTCCGATGGGCCTACAAAATAAGTTAATTAGTTAACATTAATTTATACATATATCTATATCATGAATATAATTATCCTTGTATAGATATGTCCCCCGTCGGTTCAGAGGGCACTGGGGCTATTTCTGAGGTCCAAACAGTGGGCCTTGGATCAACTACTTGGATGCATCGGATGAGAGGAAAGCATTCTGATTTGCCCACTTCAAGGTAACTAAAGTATATTACCTTTAGTATTAATCATCATTTATGCATATTATATATCTAACTATTATAATTCTTGTAGAAAATATATTTTTATCCACCATACCAGGCTGAGATGATCGATAAACAATTTCCTATCATTACCACCAAGTTGATACATGATGCGATCGACGACCAGAAGGCTCGAGAGTGCTCCGGAAGACCGATCCAAGCTTGAATCATGCCCGAGCAGTGGACTGTGATGAGGGCTGGATTTGACGATCCTAGGTACAAGGAACGGTCGGAGAAGGCAAAGGCGGCTAGGACAGAGAAGTGGTATGGTGGCTCGATTCACATGACGGAACTTTTATCGCATGGTATGTATTTTACTAAAATATATTATTTTAATAAAAGTAGGAATAAAATGTTAAATTTTAATAACAAACAAATTATTATAACAGGTAATAAGGGGTGAGGACGCCAATATGGTGACAGTCTTCCTGACCACCCATCGGAAGGACAGAAACCTCATCGTGATAGGTAACGGAGAGCTATGTAAGTATTACTTTATGTTTACTAACTTTAATATAACTTAGAAAATATGCAATATATATTTATATAGTTTTTAGTAAGTACCTTAGACATTAGCAAGTACGACTTAGACATTGGTAGTAAATATTATGCTTATCGAGAAGCGTACTTTTCTAGGATGAGTATCTTAGGCTAGAGTATGAAAGTGCTAGTGTTAGTGCACCTGCAGAGGGAGGGGCTAGTACTTCCTCGTATCCCCCTCCGGCTCGTCGTTGGACGAGCTCTGGAAGACCGTCGTTGGTGGTATTCCGAGGGGTACGTACTATGGTACAAGATCCTACGATGCCATTATGGTGATGCAGTCATCCAGGGCCCCCTTCTGGCAGTGTGCATTCCCATAGCCCTCACAAGAGTCTGCCTGAGTGGAGGACCTGTGTCGCTAGGTTGCTGAGCTACTTGACAACTTTTGCGAAGGATTACGGAGCAGCCCAGTCTCAGCGCAGACGGATGATGCGGTGCTCACCGCATGATTTGATATGCTCAAGCGCACCATTAGGGAGACGAACGCGAGGTCGGATCATGTCGTTCAGGCAGTACAGGAGTCGCAGGTGGCCATGGGTGATCAGCTTTCGAGGCTGATAGCTATTATGGATTCCAATAACTCTAGACTGCTAGCTATGGAGCAAACACATCCTGCGTTGGCATCCATACAGCTGTATCGATTCTACTACCTCCTCCCCCTTCTATTGATGAGTCATCATCGGTGATGCTAACACCGGCGTAGTATAGGTTCATGTTGTCCCAGATGCAGGGCCGTACTCCTCCTCTGCTGACCAGGTATAGTCCTTTATTGGACTTATTTTCATGTGTTGTGTTATTTTTTGCTGACCTATTGTTGGGTCTTTATGTATTTATTCTATACATTTAGTGACAGTTTATGTTAAGTTGACCCATTGTTGAAATATTATCGAACAACTCTTTTTATAGCCATTTGGTAGTAGATTTGTTTCCACCAGGCTATTTCATGTCTTTCTTATCATTGGATTCTATATGTTTGATTATTGGTAGTGTCTTTTCATCTTTGTCTCTATATTGGTTTACCAGTGTTGAGTGTTCCATCGAAGGGGTCGGCGAACCTAGGAAATTCTACGGAGGATTGCTCTGGGTCTATTATTTGTAAACTATAATTTAAATTACATATAGATTTTGGATGAAAAAGCAAACATAATTCTGTTTTATTTATTTATTTTTCTTCAGTTTAGCGACGTTCATCGACATCTAGCGATGAAGCATGACATCGCTAAATATAAATCCGAACGTCGCTAGTCTGCAAAGCAAACATCTCTAACAGTCGCTGGACGTCGCTAGTTTGCTGACATGGCGAACTTGCCACATCAACAAAACAGCCAGAATATGTCGCTACAAACGTCACTAAACATGTATCATATTATCGCTAGCCTGTATCAGATACGTCGCTGACAGTTGCAAGACGTCGCTAATTTGCTTATATGGCAAAATTGCCATGTCAATAAAGCAGTCACTAAATGTCACAAAATATGTCATTAAATGTTGAACTAACGGCAAAATTTAGCAACGAATAGGTACGTTGCTGATTAGCAACATCACGTCGGTAAACGTCGCTACACTAGCGTTGCTGACGTCGCTAGAAAATGTCGTAACAGCTACCCATAGCGACCCATGGCGACGTTTTTTGTTTTAGCGACCAAGCATTATGCGACAAAGAAAGAACGTCGCTGATTTGAATCAGCGACGCAATTATTCACTTTAGCGACGTTTTCAGACGTCTCTAAAGTGACTTATTTTGGTAGTGTCAGGTTTCTAGGATAATACAAGATTCTTCAAATACGGCTAGCCAATCCTAATCCAGAATCTAACTAATATTATTCGAAGTCCTTCATATCATCTAATTTCCATTCATACACTCTCTTTCAATTGAAAATATCAAGGTGCTCATAATATCCTCTATCCTCGAAAATATACGACATTTAATTCTAAACACCTTTCATCCTTATAAAACATCTTCATCTTCTGAAATGTATCATCCATTATGCACAACTCTACTCTAGATCACATTTATCAATCTATTTAGGGTTACTCTACCTCTCCATCTTGAAATCCTTTCTTCTCATCTCATGTCATAATCTTGATCAGGTGCTTACAATTTTTCGTATCAACATCTTCGCATTTCATTATCATTTTTCTAACCTTACCTTTATATGTCATAAATTTGTATTGTATATCTCCTCGAGATAACCTCCTCATTCTTTATCTGGATCTCAACTTCAAGATCTTGCTTGACGTATAGTTCTATTTGTAGTCATCGTTATGTCATCGTAGATAATCATGGTCATAATTCTCATTTCAATAACTTTTCCTGAAATTTCAACCTTACACCTCTTTATTTATTCAGCCCAAATATATTGTTCCTTATAATTCTCTCTTCTTGTATATCCACTACTTACCCTCAAATTAACACAATATTCCAGTTGAAATTCCTCTAAGGTCTCTAACTAACTTGCATCAACAAAGGGTTTACTAGTCTGCCTCTTGAGGTACGGTTCTAACTATATTCCTAGATTCTTGTGTAAGCCCCATGGATTTTAGGGATTATTTTAAATTTTATCAAAGAAATTATTTTCAATAAATATTTTTATTATAATTAGTTTGATCAATAAATATACTTTTTCGTGACTTTAATTTTTGGAGCGCCAGGGATGTCAATCTATCAAAACGTTCTTCATGAGTTTTGATCTAGACAAGTTTATCTTCATGTCGATATATC
This sequence comes from Iris pallida, assembly GCA_029216955.1. Lineage (NCBI taxonomy): Eukaryota > Viridiplantae > Streptophyta > Magnoliopsida > Asparagales > Iridaceae > Iris > Iris pallida. The sequence continues at coordinate 47,923 of JANAVB010020366.1, read as the reverse complement.
ATGTTCTACTTAAACTTGTCCCCATTTATTATATTTATATCGCACAACTTTCGGATCAATTTAGGCCATTTGACCATCTACCGTAAAACCTGACCTAACTTCCAATTTAATTTCGATGCTCGACATCGATCCAACCTAATCGGCCCAATATATGGTATTGACATATTTTGAGCCTACTACGCTAATGCCACTTGCATGTCGTCCAATTGAGCTCACGCATGCTCTTATTCCATCAATGATTATAAATGACTTAATTTATAGTCATAACCATACCAAGCCCGACTTTAACCCAACCCGACTCCAAATGAACCAAACTCAAGCTTTATGTCATCCCCTCATGAATACCTACACACACAACACCATTCCATTCCTACAAAATACCAAACACACTAGCAAACTCATCCCTAAGCCTAATGGACAAATCATTAACCATAAAGGTTAGAGGGAAACTTCTTAATAAAACACATTCAATCCTCACCATCCAAAATTACCCTCTTTTGGCCAAGCCCAAGAGATGCTTTAGAAAAGCCACCTATGACACACCCATCCACTTGGCCAATCCCACTTCAACAACATATTTCACTTTTGAAATGATTCCTTAGTATAACTCACTCACTCTCTCTCTACTTCCTATACATAAAGCCAACCCACCCTTCATTTGATAATACCACACAACAATACTCTCTCTCTCTCTCTCTCTCTCTCTCTCTCTCTCTCTCTCTCCTTCAAACCAAACTCACAGCCAACTACTCTTCAATTTTCTTCTTCATCTTCATCTCTCTTTCATTCATTCATAGTCAACAGCAGCTCTACTTCCCCCCTTAGTCGACATCCTCCCCAAGCCCTAACACTTCATCAACTCCTTTTTCTCCTCCACTCCATCATCTCCTCCTCATCCTCCTTATCACCTTCTTCTCCTCTCCCTTAACACCCCTACCCGAGCCGCCATGCAGCCACCTATAGTTGCTGCCATTGCCACCCTGACCCTCGTCGTATAAAATGTTGCTGCACCGAGCCACCCTACGTATGCCTCCGTGTACGAGAACAGTGCCAGCCACCGCATTTTGCTGCTGGTGCTGTCGTGTTTTGCTGCTACTGCCGCTACCGAAGGGCACATAACCGGCGACCGCCCCGGACGTCGCAATGTTGCATCCGTGTGCCACTCGACATACCACCCCATCCATTCATGCGCCTACCTATGCAACCCCGTCTTCCCTGGAGTGCGGCGTGCGCTACTGCCCGCGCCTCTCCTACGTGAAGTCACGCGACCGCCACTTTATCGTTGGCCAACAACGGCCAACCGCCACCGCCAGTGACCCCATAGCTCGTGCAAGACCTGGGCAACCCCTACAGGCCATCGCTCGACGTCCCCAGCGAGCCACATAGGCGATTCATGCGTTTCGTACGTGTAGAAGCATAGAATTTCAGGCACATCTATAGGCCAGAATTCTTATACGCTTAACACTATGCGGCTAGACTCAAACATGCGCCAGGGAGTTCAAATAAAGTACTTGGCACAGCAAATGACAAAAAAGTATAGACATCAAAAGAAGGCTCTTATTTCATATGAGAGTCTATTACATGTCTAAAAAAGGCTTTACAAATGAGAACTTCTACAAAAAGAAAAAAGATTCTAAAGCTACAGCCAGGCGCAGCAACTGCCATGCGCCCCATGCCAGGCGCATCATCCGTCAGACGCATCACTCTGATATCTCATCCAGGCGCATCATCTTGTCATTATAGCACAGGCGCATCAAAGCAAATCAGCCCTTGTCTAGTAGGAGGAGGAGCTCTCCTAGCCCGACAAAGATCGCGACACGACGCCCTGGTCTTCGGAAGCAACAGGCACACTCGGCAGCCTGTGGAGCTTCAAGCATAACGAAAGACGGAGCACGGCCGCCCTGATCTTTGGATGCAGCAGGCACCATTGGCCTGTGTCGGGACTCGACGATCCCGATATTTTGATGCAACAGACACTATCTCGAAAGCTCAAAGCGACGGAAAGACTGGGGCAGCGCATCTTCACCCTCGGGAAGAGCTCGTCATCAAGACTCCTATAAAAACTGAGTTCGACAGTTCACCAAGGCAGAGCTCCGGCCAAGTTCATCTTCATGTCGAAATGAAGAATGGAAGCAAAGCCTTCCTTCATGCGGCTATTTATAAGCACGGGCAGCCTACACTGAGTGCCAAATGGCCAACTTTCCAAATTCCATGCAATAATTTTTTATTAATAGCAAATAACTCCGTCTCCTCGTATTTAGCTAAATCAAAGCCTCGAAGAAATCAACAGACAGGACAAAAAGGATGCGACACCTGGATGATGCACCATCAACATCATGCGCTCCTCAGGGATGCGCCTAAATGGGCCAGAGACCTATGCGCCCAAAGTGGCACTAATCGATGCACCCTCTTCAAACTGATCACCATCAAGCATTTAATGCTGAATGACAAAGGCGGCAACGCATTCCATGAGCCATCCAATCAGCAGCCCTTTGCAGAAAATAAAGAGCCGCTGATGTCAGCACCATCATTACACCTTGGATCGGCAACAACTGCCACATGGCCGATCGATCATTCGTATGCGCCTCGTGGACATGCACCCAGAAGATGACATGCGCCCTAGTAGTCATACGCCCCCTCCGCTCACTTCTGATCTCAAGCAACAGAAGACTAAGCTCTACATGCGCCTCAAAAGCCATGCGCCTGGACTTGCTCATGACTCCTAAAAGTCATGAGACAAAGTCGTCTCCCCTGCGCCTGATCCTAGGTGCACCCTGATGCGAAGCTCTACATGAGCCTCAAAAGCCATGCGCCCAGACTTGTCTATGATGCATAAAAATCATAGGACCAAGTCGCCTCCATGCGCCCGATCCTAGGCGCACCCCGACAGATCACTCTCCTCTAAAACCGAGATCTTTGAGCCACAGGCATACGCCACGCGTCCTTTGACTCAGTTTTATTCAAAGAATGGGTGCTAACCACCCAAGTTCTCAGCAACAACCAAATCTCAGTAACTGCCATATGTCAACTCATCCGTAGCCCAACGAAGCAGTTCGAGCAGATTCTACTATAACTCGGGGCGTATGGTCCATGCACCCCCGCCAGCATCAGCCACGTGGCATTTCCATGTCCAGGCGCATCCGACATATGCGCGCATGAGAAGCCGGCCTGCTATCTATAAATAGAAGGATCACTCATTCATGACAGACGGAGTCACACAGACAGAAAGAGAGATATATATACAGATAGACTATTATATCTACTTACAGAGGCCAGAAGAGACACTTAACATCCACTTCTCCTCACAATGCTCCGGCATCCAGAGCAATCCAAACCTTCAGAGAGTTCAAGATCATCGTCAGATCGTCAACAAAGTCAACGTATTACCACTCGCTCTATCGACACAGTGCCCAGATAAAAACAAAAGTATACTCCTAGGATTACATCTAAGTCCTACATTATACTTTGTTCCGTTTATAATTAAAAACATCAATCCCAAAGAGTTTTAATGGCAAACAAGCTGACGACTCTGCTGGGGACCTCTTTCTCCTCCAACGAGAGAGTTGTGTCACAATCTGACGAAATCAAACTCGGCTCCTCCCATAAAATACTTGTGGTGCACCTCAATCAACATGCGTATGAGGAGTTCATATCTGAAGGCAGCGCGAGTCCTTCGAAGCGGATGCCAAAGCCGAAGAAGACTCGCAAAGTCTGGGTGCACAAGGCCGATGCGCCTAACACCACCGCTAAAGGGGATGCGCCACCGTAGTTGGCCCTTCCTGCTGACGATCTCAGCAACAAGGATACGCCCACTGGTGCCGCGTATCTGTCTGGGAAATACAGTGTTGACTGTATTCCCCAACCGTCTTCTTTTCAGCCGAAGAAGATGTGCCAACGGAGCAGAGGTGCAACCAATCTCCAGCGCATGAGCTCTGGTACGCAGGAGAGAACATCTGTCTTCAACAGACTCACTCACTGTTATAGTGAGGCACAATTGGATTCTGAGTACTATACGCCTTCGCGGACTAGTACAAAAAAATCCAAGGCAGCAGAGGCCATGCGCCATGAATGTGCTACGCCAATAGCAAACTAGAAGCATGCGTTCAAAATCATGCATGCTGCTGATGGTAAGCTGTACAGAGTCGACTCGGGCGCATCTGTGCCAGAAACAAGTCGACTCTTAAAGTTCCTGTCCCGCTTGGGCACATCTACTGCCTTTCGAACCAAGTCTGGCTGGGCAACTGCGATATTGAGTCCATGCGCCCACTTGGGTGATGCGCATAAAGTGGACTCAAGTTGCCATAAATGTTGTTCCTATACCAATGATCTGGGCGTATCTTATACGCGTGAACCAGATCAGGGGGTACAGCATTCACATTACCACCCCGGTGCTTGGTCTTGCTATGCGCCTGATGGGGGTGTTAAAGTAAAACTTTCACATCATGATTTGCGTAATGTGATTAGTCACAAACGCAGATCAGGAGAGCTAACCAATAAGCATAATGTGCCCCTCGTAGGGCACACCTGTGCTATGGTCACCATCAATTGCTGTTGTTGTAAAACAGCGGCTCCACCACAGAGGCAGTCCGTGTTTCAATGACTATAATCTACGGCACCTATCCGACGTCGCCTCGGAAAGAAAGTGACAATTGAATACGAAGCAGAGCCCAAGATCGCTTCCTGTCATGTTGCCTCTCATTCCCACTCATCCGTGAGAAAGACAACCACCAACTCCTCAGCCTCTGCATCCAAGAGTCAGCTGAGGAAGAGCAAAATAGTGGTCCAGTCCCAGGGGTGTATGAACGCACTTGAGCAAGGAGCAAGGCCCTAGCAAAAGCAACAGCCAGGGGTAGTCAAGTCTCTGACAATCCACCCCTCGAAGACGAAGAAGCGCTTCGACAAACTGACCCTGACGTAGTTGGGGGTAGCCAACACGAGGCCTCAGAAGGAGAAGCCCCTCTACAAGAAAGCGAGGTCAAAAGCGAAGTCTCGACCGATCCATCCACTTCCACCCATGTCATAACAGCTTATATGGTAGGGCGTGGTGATAAAGAAGAATCAGACTCTCCAATGCTAGACATCGTGCAGCGCATAGACACTCTTGAGGGGAGTCTCAAAACCCTCTATGCCTCCATGTGGATCCTGACCCAGGCGGTGTTCGACATTCGAACCACTCTGGCAAGGGCACCTGTCTCCACCAGCCCCGATCCAGGGGCCTACGGAGAATCAAGTATACCCCCTCAATGAGTATCTTCAGGGGCGGAGCACCACACTGCACCGCGAGCGTCAGCTCCTTCCAATATCCAGCTTCAGGCCGTACCGCCTTCACCCGCTTCCAGCTCGACAGAAGACTTGGTCGAGATGGTCAAACACCTGTGTGAGCATTTTGAGGCCCGAAGTAGACACGAGGATCACCATAAGATGGGACTCCCATAATCTTATCCCCTCGAATGGAACAAAGTAGTTTATCCTCCCAAGTATAAACTGCAAACACTGACACCATACGACGGGAAGGATTCTCTTCCCCGGTACCTGACCTACTTTTAGTCTCAGACGGGGCATCTTCCAAAAGAATACGCCTTACTTACGAGCTTGTTTGTCGGGGCTTTGAAGGGAGTCGCCTATGACTGGTACTGCAGTCTCCCTGACAACTCCATATCATCCTTGGATGACTTGACACACCTCTTCCTTGATAGGTTCTAAGACGGAGGGAGAGATATGACCATGTCTTCTCTCATAAAGTGTGGCAGACTGAGAATGAGACCATTCGAGTCTTCAAACGTTTTCGACAAGCATGTCTAGAGTTGACTTCGGACATGCCGAAACATACACTCATCGGAACATACATCACGAACATGCTCCCTGCAATCAAGCTCTGGCTCAACTCCACTCCCCCGCCTAATTGGAGCGCATTGATCATTGAAGCCGAAGCTGCTGAAAAGAAGGCACGTAATGCTCGCCTTTTGGGGGTTAACTTTCCCATCTTCGACGACAAAGGAAAACGGCCTGCGACAAGCAGTAGCAGCCGCGAAGTGAAAGAAAAGCAGGCATAGACAGTTAATGCGTCTAACAGTACGCAAGGCCCTGCCCAGAGGCCTCCTACCGCACCACGACCGAAGATGATCTACTCCTTCCATGGTGAGGATACCTTACAGCTCTTCGAGATGCTAAAATAGGGCGACAAAATCAAGTTGCCTGATCCCAAGCGTCCTGACGAAGTAGGAAAAGTCGGCGACCCAAGGTATTGTCACTACCATCGATTCGTTGGACATCCAACTAAAGACTGCTACATCCTCAAAGACAACATATAATGCATGATCAATGCGAACGTCATCTCAGTTAATTATGAGGAGAAGACAGTCTTGGCCAACATGGTGTCGCTCCAGTTCGGCACCTTACTGCCTACCACAGCTCAAGATGGCGTCGTCCCCATCCCAAAGGCGACAATAAAGTTGTTAACCTTCCACCAACCTGAGACAACATGAGTGGGCTGATACCAATCACAACATCCAAGGGAGAGATCATGTGGGTTCATCCGAATCTCGTTCTAGAGCTGACTCAACCGGGGGGTACCCTCTACCTCCAAAAGCAAAGGCAAGATGACCAAGTCTTGCCTAATGGTGACTTTCTCCCTTGAGGAAGCACTGGCCATACAAACACGTTCACAGCAGAAAGCCCAGCCAGAGGAGGCTCCATCCGAAGTGACGCCTCCTATCATCACCACAGCTATCCAATGAGAAGATTCATCCCAACCTCCTGCAGCTGATAAACAAAAGCAGAAGGAGGTCCGCTTCGACAGGCCTCTTCGAAAAGATAACGCTCCAGGGTTAGTCAAGCCCCATAACTTTGACATACTGGCACAACTGGCCAGTACTCCAGCACGGCTTTCCCTATTCGAGCTCCTCCGCATATCCAAAGATACTCGGAAGGCTCTCTGCAAAGCCCTGAAGGACGCCGAGTCTTTCATCAGTCAGGTCAAGCAGCCTGATGACGATCCTACAGCTTGTTCGTACTGCCATAATGTAGGGGAGATCATCTCCAACATCACATTCACTCAACAGGATATGCTGCTCAAGAACAACAGGCACAATAGACCCATGTATTACATAGGGTATGTCGGTGCCATCAAGGTGGATCGAATGAAGATCGACCCTGGGTCTTCTCTCAGCATCATCCCCCGAACTCTACTTCAGATGTTGGAGATCCCGATGCATCGCCTAACAGAATCTTACACTACCATCAGTTGCTTCAATGCTAGAAAGAGTGAGCCGCTGGAGAAGATCCGCTTGAAGTATCACATCGGCAATCTCCAGACCGAGGTGACTTGCTATATTATGGAAGCAGACATCAACTACAACATCCTGTTGGAACGTCCATGGATACATAAATACATGGTGGTGCTATCCACTCTCCATCAATGTATAAAATACGTATCCACCAGCGGCATCATCCGAACAGAGTTTGCTGATATCGATCCCTTCAAAGTGATTGAAGCCTTCTTCACCGACGCTGATCTGTACAAATCAATTCATCTCGGAGATGAAGCCAATGATGCTGATGACGAGGAAGAAGCTAAGGTCAAAGCTGACTCAGAGGCGGACATGATAATTAACGCTCCCCTAAAAGTGTGACTCAAAGGGAGGCCGCCTCAAACATCGGCCCCTATGGTAGTCAAACTCCGTAGGAAGGCGCCAGCTTCTCCGGGCAGGACATCCAATGAAGCTCCGTTGAAGATACGCCTCAAAGGCAAGCCCCCTCAAGTGGCATCTCCTCTCGTAGCCAAGCCACAGGGAAAGGCTCCAGCTTCCGGCACACCAACTGAGGCTTTTCTCAAGGTGCGGCTCAAAGGTAGACCTCCTCAGTTGTCGGCACCCGTCAGGCCACAAGAGAAGACCTCGGCATCCTTCTCAGTACAGTCCCAGGATCCAGCACGAGGCAAGCTCCCGAAAAACTCTCTTGAACCTCCCAAGGCTGCTCCAGTTCTCATCGATGAAGAACTTGGAGAGTACATATCGGCTAATGTCGATGCTCCATCCCTCGATGATGTAATCTCTCGGGACAAGATCTCGTATTTTATTAATAAGAGAGTGTCTTTCAATTATTCTAGTCTTCCATATTAGAATACCATGTACACTCTAGATAATGCTCTACAGTCGTTGCAAACATAAATAACGACTGTGAGTCATATAAATCGAGTTGTCATGTACCAAGGAGTCTGTTGTATAGTCCTGCCTCAGAACAAGGACGAAAAGCCCATTATCTTTAGCTAAGTCGAGCGTCACCAAGACCTCCTACCGATGGAGCCAGAACCTGACACCGGCAGAATGCAAATCTACCGGTACAACGATCGAGCCAAGTATCTCATCCAAAAGATGGGTTACAACTTGAAGAGCGGCCAAGGTCTGAACTACGGCAAAGGTCGATGCCTTTCCCTACGACTTCCAGTCCCAAAAGGGAAGCCACAAGACTACTATTACCGTACCCGATAGGGGGTACGCTATATCACGCCTCCAACAACTCCAGAAGAATCAGAAGCAGAGGATGTCATACATTCTCACTCATCTGAAACTTTAACTTGGGACTCCGGCACCAGCATCGGCTCAGTCTTCATGAAGGTGCTGTCAGTCAACATAACAATCATACATCCCATCGACGACAAATCCTCAGGGAAGTACTACTATTGACATCTGTCAAAAATATACTGCCTCTCCCAGAGAGAGGATTAGTGGACTTGACCAAACCAAGTTCACACCCCTTCTTTTGAGATCATATGCTCCTGGAACCCAGTTATTCCGTTGCATTCTATTCCCAGTAGAAGAACAACTACGTCCACATCACCTCTGAGTTGCTTATCTACACCCCATCAAGCAGGATCCTGCACCAGATCATGCTTAAAGCAATATTTACTATGTCCACATCACCTCTGAGTAAACATTCCATACAACAATCCTTGTGTTGTTGCACTATAGAACATTCATGTCCATATTACCTCTGAGTTATTCTATAAACACCTACAGGGTCCACTCCTACTACGTCCATATTACCTCTGAGTAGGAAAACTCTACCATTTTAGCCCATATTTACCATGTCCATATTACCTCTGAGTAAATATGTTGGATCTCTCTCTCAATTTATCATCCGTACCTAAAACCAAGGTACGCCAAAGGTGATAAGTCCATAAAATTTTAGTTCGTCACAAGAAACGAATAAAGCAAGAGTTTTTTTATTTCTTCATCCAACAAAGATTATATCAGTATTGGAATGGAACAAAAGCAAAAGTTACATCTCAGAAAGGGAACAAAGATAAGAAACACTAAAAAGAAAAAATTGTCTTCGACCTCAGCAAAGACCGTAAGTCAGACGATGAATCCCTACAGCCAGAGATCGTACTTATGTTGAGGCAACTACCACTCCCTCAGCCATTTCGCATATGAAGGCTCGAACTGGTTGAGGTCTTCTTCAGAGACATGAGTGTCAGAACTCCTGGTACTGCTACCTTACGACGCCAGTTCCTCCTTAACGATGGCCTTAGCTCTCGAAATTACTTCTTCATCAAACGGCCGTCGGTTCTTCCTTGATTTCAACTTTGGGAGTCACCTCCTCCTTAATATACACCTCTCGTTTGATAAAAGGAAGCGGGTATCTCCTCCTTTACAAAGGCCTCTGTCTTCGACGTGGAACCTACAAACAGGACCAAAGGAAGAAGTCAGCATACACCAAAGGCACACTAGCAACCTGACGCAATGTCGGGGTCGAAACCCATGCACACAGATCAGATCCTAGATTCGGCGCATCATCATGACCTAAGTCCATGCGCGTCAGCTAAAAGGGCTTTGGCGCATCATCAGGACAAAATTCCATGCGCGTCAACCAAAACACATCGACATGAGGCAACTCATCTGCAGTCGGGTCACCCCAACATCACTGCAACAAAGACCAAGGCAAGAGAACACCAATTCCAACATCGATGAGGCATGACATCAGCAATCAGTCGCTTCGGGTCACGTGAAATCGACGGCTGCTTATCTTCAAAAGATCATTATTAATCTTTCCTAAGATCGAGGCGTTATCTCTTCAGAAGAAGCATGTGCCCTAGCAGTATGCGCCTAAGCAACAAGTGTCCCCACAGCGATGCACAGAATGACTATACGCCAAGAAGAACCATGCGCCTAGGCGAAGGGCATGCACCCCGAGTCGTTACTTCTCATGCTTCTTGTTCAAAGTCATCCAAAACTTGACAGAAAGTTTTGAAAAGTTTGAAGGGGTCCTGTAGAAGCATAGAATTTCAGGCACATCTATAGGCCAGAATTCTTATGCGCTTAACACTATGCGGCTAGACTCAAACATGCGCCAGGGAGTTCAAACAAAGTACTTGGCACAGCAAAGGACAGCAAAAGTATAGACATCAAAAGAAGGCTTTTATTTCATATGAAAGTCTATTACATGTCTAAAAAAAGGCTTTACAAAGGAGAACTTCTACAAAAAGAAAAAAGATCCTAAAGCTACAGCCAGGCGCAGCAACTGCCATGCGTCCCATGCCAGGCGCATCATCTGTCAGGCGCATCTGAGCCAATCAGCCCTTGTCTAGTAGGAGGAGGAGCTCTCCTAGCCCGACAAAGATCGTGGCATGATGCTTCGGTCTTCGGAAGCAACAGGCACACTCGGCAACCTGTAGAGCTTCAAGCATAACGAAAGATGGAGCACAGCCGCCCCGATCTTTGGATGCAACAGGCACCATCGGCCTATGTCAGGACTCGACGATCCTGATATTTGGATGCAACAGACACTATCATAGAAGCTCAGAGCGATGAGAAGACTGGGGCAATGCATCTTCAACCTCGGGAAGAGCTCGTCATCAAGACTCCTACAAAAATTGAGTTCGGCAGTTCGCTAAGGCGAAGCTCCGGCCAAGTTTATCTTTATGTCGAAATGAAGAATGGAAGCAAAGCTTTCCTTCATGCGGCTATTTATAAGCACGGGCATCCTACACCCGAGTGCCAAATGGCCAACTTTCTAAATTATATGCAATGAATTTGTATTAATAGCAAATGAATCTGTCTCCTCGTATTTAGCTAAATCAAAGCCTCGAAGAACTCAACAGATGAGCCAAAGAGGATACGACACCTGGCTGATGTGCCATCAACATCATGTGCTCCTCAGGAATGTGCCCAAATGGGCTAGAGATCCATGCACCCAAAGGGGCACTAACCGATGCACCCTCTTCAAACTGATCACCATCAAGCATTTAATGCTGAATGACAAAGGCGACAACGCATTCAAAGAGCCGTCCAATTAGCAGCCCTTTGTACAAAACGAAGAGCCACTAATGTCAGCACCATCATTACACCTTGGGTTGGCAACAACTGTTACGTGGCTGATCGACCATTCGTATGCGCCTCGTGTCCATACGCCCAAAAGACGGCGTGTGCCCCAGTGGTCATACGCCCCCTCAGCTCACTTCTGATCTCAAGCAGCAGAAGACGCAGAAGACTAAGCTCTGTATGCGTCTCAAAAGCCATGCGCCTCGACTTACTCATGACTCCTAAAAGTCATGAGACCAAGTCGCCTCCCCTGCGCCTGATCCTAGGCACACCCTGATGCGAAGCTCTGCATGCGCCTCAAAAGCCATGCGCCCAGACTTGTCTATGATGCCTAAAAATCATAGGACTAAGTCGCCTCCATGCACTCGATCTTAGGCGCACCCCGACAGATCACTCTCCTCCAAAACCGAGATCTTTGAGCCACAGGCATACACCACGCGTCCTTTGACTCAGTTCTATTCAAAGATAGGGTGCTAACCACCCAAGATCTCAGCAACAACCAAATCTCAGCAACTACTACGTGTCAGCTCCTCCGTAGTCCAACGAAGCAGTTCGAGCAGATTCTACTACAACTCGGGGCGCATCGTCCATGCGCCCCCGCCAGCATCACCCACATGGCGTTCCTACGTCTAGACGCATCTGACATATGTGCGCATGAGCAGCCAGCCTGCTATCTATAAATAGAAGGATCACTCCTTCATGATAGACGGAGACACACAGAGAGAGATATATACAGACAGATTGTTATATCCACATATATAAGCCAAAAAAGATACTTAACGTCCACTTCTTCTCGTAACGCTTCGGTATCTAGAGCAATCCAGACCTTCAGAGAGTTCAAGATCATCGTCAGATCGTCAATGGAGTCAACGTATTACCACTCGCTCCATCGACACAGTGCCCAGATAAAAACAAAAGTGTACTCTTAGGACTACATCTAAGTCCTGTATTGTACTTTGTTCTATTTATAATTAAAAATATCAATCCTAAATATTTTTAATGGCAAACAGTACAGAATACCGTCGATACGTGCAAAGAAAACAAAGTCAGAATTGAGCTTAAAGACAATGACTTTGCACGTGTTTTTGGGCGATCTGACAATTAGATCATCGAACTCTTTCCTTCGTTTCAATCTCGATATATAGCTCTACCTCCACCCAAAGTTTCAGCCTTTAATTCGTTCATTTTATATGTCAAAATCGGCCGTCAAGTTGCCCGAATAATTATGTTTATTTTGGATAATTTCTTAGAGCCAACTTCGTGGATTTGTATCTTCACTGTCGTAACTCCATTTGATGCACCATCAGTTCCTATGCACAACTGGTATAACTAAATCATTGTCATTAAAGTTTTGTTTTATTGTGAGCTCGTTTGATTGGTTGAATTAGACGCCAAAGATGGTCGTCCGAATTCAAAATTTTCAACTTATAAAATTCCAATTTTGAACCCGGGACTTCGGATTCCAATTCTGATACCACCAGTAAACTTGTGGTGTCGTTCTAGCATGAATTTATATATAGTTTGCTAATTTGGAGGACATGGGCCCCGGCACATATTTCGGTGCAAATCGGGTCCCACGGTCCGGGTCAACGGACCATTTTGAGATCGGTTCATCGAAATCTAATTTTGGATATAACATTGGGTTTGTATCGTCATTCTGGACTCGTTGACATATACCTTGCTAGATTTAGTGGACTTGGACTTCGGCACGTATTTTCGTGCAAACCGGATTCCAATGTCTGGTCAACAAACCATTTTGAGATCAACTCATCGGAATCCACTTTCGGAGATACCATTGGATTCGTATCGTCATTCTGGACTCATAGATATATAGTTTGCTAGATTTTGATGACTTTGATCATGATACATTTTTTGGTGCAAAGTGGATCCAACGGTGGACCGTATTTTGACCAAAAATTACCATTTTGCCCCTGTATCCAGAATTGAACTTATGGGTAGTCTATCCTAGATATTTTTTTATTCTGGAAATGTTAGTGATATTTGTTTTAGCATCCTGCGATGTTCATGGAGACGCCAATGTTGCTACCCTTCTTGGACTTGACGATTTGCCTACAAGACATTATTGGACCACTGTTGCACCCAAGGCAAGATACCTTGCCATACTTGTTATGTTTACATTATTCTTATTTATTCTTGGGTTGCTAGTTGGTGACACTAGTAGTGTGTATCCAAGGATGACTTGGATTTTATCGATGATGGCATCGATGTTATGGGTGCGGGCGTGTGTGACTTAGAGTAAGTAGACGTACCCAAAAATTGTGAAGTTACCTCCAATTACTTATATGACTTGACATGAGATATTACATGACACCTTGAGTGAGGGTCATTGTGTTGGCATAAACTTACGCATTCGATGACCATCGGTGCGAGCAGTTCGTGTGTCGGTACATATAGAGTTAGATGGTGTCTAGGTTAGAGACTCGCATTAAGATATGGATTGTTTGAATCGTGGATATGACTTGTATATTTTTTCGGGCAGGGAAGATAATTAGTAGGCATATGGGATAGACAGTTACATTATTTTAGCCTTAGTAGGAGCCCGGGTAAGGGAATATTTACTTACTAGTGTATATATCCGGCAGCGACTACTAGCTGCGTACTAAGTACGGTCGGGAGGTATACTAGTATATGTACTACTCGACTCGTGATCCGACGTCGGCCCGTGTTTTGACGCAAATCCCTTATTCACCTGCCCATACGCTCAAAAGTTGTCTTCAACATGCATTCACATAGAATGGTTAGTTCATGTTCCTATATCGGATCGTATCATGGGACTGTGCCTTATCATATGCTGGTATGCTATCCACTGATCAGGATTGGTTAGAGATATGGTTTACTAATTGATGATTGGATATAGGACCATATTATGATTTAGGTTATTCATTTTATTTAGTTTATATTTTGGCATGTATTTATGTATCTTGCTATGTCCTACTGAGGACCTGGTGATCTCTCCAGGTATCTGCTGAACAGTTAGTACAGAGTAGTTGGGCAGGTGTTGCGTGGCGCACCAAGGATATATATATATATATACATATATATATATATATATATATATATATATATATATATATGTGTGTGTGTGTGTGTGTGTGTGTGTGTGTGTGTGTGTGTGTGTGTGTGTGTGTGTTCTTGGTATTTTTATTTACTCTTTTCTGTATATATTTCACCTTTTTTTATGCTGCTATGTAGACTATTATTTCCAAGCTTATTCCTTTCTCGAGCTTGCTCGAACATGTATATTACTGGGTAGCCAACTTTAATATATTATGTTCATTCTTGGTATTCGTTTCACTGCTGTAGAATGAGATATAGATGAGCAGTTACTTTTAGTACCCTTGACAGTGTAGTACGTCTAGGAATAAGTCCATTAAATTAGGAACTTATCCTAGATCATATTAGCTGGCATGCTCGCGCCTCAAGTTCCTATATATTTTGGAACTGGGGCGTGACATATTTTTGTGGTGGCCCATGCAGGTCGAGATAAATAATTTCGGTTACGTTACTGTACCAGACGATCCTGCATTAGGATATATATTGGAATCTCAATCCACTACTGCTATTGAAAATTCCTTTGACTTCTACTATCGCCCTTGAAATTTCATATTTATGCTCAATTATATCATTATTGAATTGCTATTAAGAATTCTCGTCTTTCCCTCTCTTGGAAGGACGAACCCTTGTGTTTCACAATCATGTCAGTATATCTTATCTTAGGATATGACTAAGACAGATAGGATACTTAAAAGGGATTATTTGGATAGATATATTTACTAGATAAACGGATAGGATAGGAATGGCATTTCTATCGAGGTTTAAATTTTATTGGAAAATCTCTCTGGTTGGATGGTTTGTTGAGTCACAAATTGGTGATTTGATAATATCATGTAAATTATCACATTAAACTAGGAAGTTTACTTGAAAAGATATAGTAACACATGCTTGACAGGACTAGGTGATTAGCTAAGGTGGGTAGACTGTAAAGATACCCCTCTAAAATAGGATGTGGAATAGAGAATAGTGCAGGGTTTAACCATAATAGGAAGACATGAGGACCATTAGGCCAAAACTATGCCACCCTCTACTTGAGTTAGATAGAGTACTGGAGAGAATTATCATAAAACCATATATTTTGAGTAGGGAAGGTACAGAAAAATTCTTTAATCGTAAGGATTAAATTTGAAGGAAGACAACTTGGTAGTTTCAAAGGGTAATAGCAACTAAAGTTTGAGGACCCGTCATGATGAACGAATTGATAAAACATGATAAACATGACTAGATACAAGCTTGAGAAGTTGTATTTGAGGAATTTTCACCTTGAGGATACAGAAATCAAGAATATGATATATTGGGTAAAGAAATTTTCTGGGATGATGAAGAACCACCATAGGAAGATTAATATCGATTTATGATCGATGAATAAGTAAGACTAAGTTAGACTAGTCAACCAATTCTATGCTGGATGAGTCAAACCTTGAATGAACTAATGGAGATAGGGACTAGAAGAAAGATCAATAGAGTTAGACTATGATAGAAGTATTGATATTAGTACTTATTTGACCATGCCTTATTTTTTTTTTTAGCAGATAGTTAGGCGTGCTTGTGGGAAACATATAATTGCTTATGGATAAATAAGGTAGATCGTTGGTTTTACTGCTATTGGATATGACTTAAGGCTTGTAAAAGTATAGCTTGGAGTTTTAGGGTTGATTAAGTTTAAGAATTGATCATGATCTTCGATGATTAATCGTAGCCAATGATCTAGGAATAGAGTTAGAACTATACCTCGAGACAGACTAGTAAACCCTTATTATTGAAGGCTAGTTATAAAAACTAGAGGAATGACAACTGGAATGTTGTGTTGGTTAAGGATATGTAGTGGGTATACAGGAAGAGAGAATTATAAGGAATCGTACGTTTGGTTTGAATAAATTGATATTTAAGAAAAAGCTATCAAGACGAGGTTTATGACCATGATTATCTAAGATGACATAACGATGATTACGGAGAGAACCATACCTTAAGTAAGACCTTGAAATTAAGATCCAACAGAGAATGAGAAGATTATCTCGAGGAGATAGACGATACAAATTTATGACACATAGAGGTAAGATTAGAAAAATGATAATGAAATGCGAGGATATTGATATGGAAAATTGTAAGCACTTGAACAAGATTATGGCATGAGATGAGAAGAAAACATTTCAAGATAGAAAGGTAGAGTAATCATAAATAGTTTGATAAATAGAATCTAGAGCTGAGTAAGTACATAGTGGATGGCAAATTTCTTGAAGATGGAGATATTTCAAAGAGGATAAGTTAAGAATTAAAAGTTTCAAGAATCAAAGGCGTTTGAAGACCTTGGCATATTACATTATGAGCATCTTGATATTGTATTAGCGAAAGATACAATTGAAAAAAGCCATAGAATGGAGTGTACTAATGGAAAATTGGATGTTATCAAGGACTTTCGAATATTATGAGTTAGATTATGGAATAAGTGACAAGCCATATTTGAGGGACCTTATGCTACCCTAGGAACCTGATAGATAGACTAAACCATAGTATAAATTGGTGTACAATTATCTCAGTCAGTTTGATTTTTAAATTATTCTAAATAACTTCCAGTAATTGTTTTAGACGTATCTGTATTCTTTTTTTCCTATTTCTAAGCTCGTAAATCATGATTGCGTGATTTAGCCATTTCTATCATTCTAAAGATACGATTAAGAATACCCTATTCTACCCTAGTCATGCCTTGATTTTAAACCAAAACCTTGACTTCATACCTCTTCTGCCTAATGATTATATTACCCTAGACACCACTCCTTCCAAATTTTTGACCAAGTATCTACCCAGTCTTACCTTATTCTTCTGGAAAATTTCTCCAGGAACTTTTAAAACTCTCTATACTATGATTTGCAACTTCTTTGTTCGCGATTCTTTTGAACTTGACTATAAATCCTTTATGCCACTTCGCTCCCGTTATGTCCAACCCAAATCAATTCCTTCTAACATATTGAAACCCTGACCAACATTACCGCAAAAGTACCTAAGTTCCCTTAGATTTTTTGTAGTATATAAATACCCAAATTCTCATATTCCTCCTAGAAATATGGCTTATCATGAATCTTATTAGAAGGATCAAGTCCTTGGTCTTGCTGCTGAATTCCTATAAGATAGGATGCATCTGTAAGTGAGTGCACCCTAGCTGTTGGTGAATTATGTCAGCTTAGATCATTTTGTATTCAATACTCCCTAGAAACCGTGTACGACTGGTCGTACTTGACTCCTTTAAGATATAGATCTTTTATCCTTCTTATACTATGTCTTATTGTAATTTCGAGGATAAAATTCTCTAAGGTGGGTAGGTTGTAAGCCCCTAGATTTATGGATTATTTTAAATTTTATTAAAGGAATTATTTTCAATAATATTTTTATTATAATTAGTTTGATTATTAAATATACTTCTCTGTGACTTTAATTTTTTGGAGCGCCAGGGAGGTCAATCTCTCAAAACGTTCTTCATGAGTTTTGATTTTAGACAAGTTTATTTTCATATAGATATATCATGTCCCACTCAAACTTGTCCCCTTTTATTCTATTTACATCACACAACTTGTGGATCAATTTAGGCCATTTGAGCATCTACCGTAAAACCTGACCTAGCTTCAAATTTAATTTTGGGGCTCGACATCGATCCAACCTGTCACGACCCGCTCCCGAATAATCGGACACGAGTCAGACACGCCCAGCCTTCGTCGTTAGATACGATGAAGTAAGTTGTACCAATATCTAGGGAAACTACAAGTCCAGATAATAATGAATATAAACCACAACATCTAATATCCAATCCAGAATCAAATACATGTTAAGAGTTATTACAATTTCCAGCAAAAGAAATGTAAACTGATGTCTCTAATACAAAATATAAATGAACTACAAAGGTAGATAGTAGGCTTCCTCAGCCTCTAAGTCCAGAGCAACATCGACTGGCTCATAGGTGCCTCCAGGCTCCTGCCCGTAATAAGTGTCACAGATAGCCTCCAACTCACCTGCAACATATCCTAGTTAGGAGCGGAGCTATGTATATCCAAGGAAATGAACATGAACATCATGGTATGGAAATGAATACAGAAAAAATATAAAGTACGAGAAATGAGAACATAACATAAAACCTAAACATGAATACTGAAAAGTAAATACAGAAAACATGAAATAAAACCTGAACATGAATATTGAAAAGTAAATACAGGGAACATGAAATAAAACTTGAACATAAATACACAATGATCCTAATGTGTGCAATATATCGAAATACATCTAGAGTGTGTGATCGGCTTGGATATATTCAGGGAATATGAAATGGTATGGCTTCGGTCCCGCTGTGCACGATGCGGGGCCTAAGCTATTCATATGAATAGTAACTCGAACTTGATCACACATCTGTAGTATTTCCCCTCCCAGACAAAAGTAAACTCAGGGAACAAGATACAAGAAAATCTCGTGAAGCATCGTGTCAACAAGGAGGTACAAGCATGAATACAAGACATAAAGAAATGGACAAGTCCAAGGAGTATACTTGCCTTGCTCAGGGTGATCAAGAAGGGGTAATAATTTGGATATCCTTCTGTTAAAAATTATAAGTTGATACAATAAGGTTGAATTACTAATTAAACAAGTTATAGTCAAAAACTTGTGAAAGATTGGGTTCAACTGATTAAGCTATGTTCTAAACAATAAATTAATTGCTATCCTCATCTATTCAAGTCTATTTATCTATATAATTTACTAAATATGCTCAAATACTATTCAACTATAATTCTAGGATTATGCTAACACCTATCAATCTAAGGTTACAGGAATTAACATTCACCTCTCAAATACAAAATCTTTAACTCATACTAACAGGAAAGAATGAGCTGAGCTAAAAATAAGAATGAGATAAACTTGAAGTAACCAACTAAACTATTGTCAACAAAACTGGGTGGTATTAATAGGGTATCAATCATGACAGCATAATTATATTCTCATGTTCAAGCTTATCTTAACTAAAATATCTTAACAGGTTGTTACAGAAAAATTAGAACAAGCTAACTGCTAAACATCCAAACCACAGCTAGAATCTAGTGAAACAATCAAGAATCCTTATGAGATGGAACAACTTGACATAAGGGAAGTAAAACGCGAGGCTATCTAACAATCTTACAGTTTCTTCCATTCAGTTTAACCATAACTGCTAAAACAGTGGAATAAATCAACCTGTTCAACAAGAAGAACTATACCTTCCATATGCAGTTATACAGTAAAGGATAGGAATCAACAACTCAGGTTGGAAATCACCAAGCACTGAAATCACTTAAACTCTGTTACAGCCTATCACAATTTCCTGCAGATTAGGAACCATGCTTCATTGTTCAGATTACTTCTTCTAATAGGACTCAAGTTCAGTAAGGTAGTATGACTGGATGGATTAGTTTCCAACTGAACTCAACAGGTTTCCTTTAAAATCCAGATCTCTCAACTGATGCTAACACCCACTCATCACAATTAAAGTAGAGGTAACCAGTACCCCTACAATACTCTGGTCCCGAGTTAACCAACTAAAGCAGCAGGTAAACCTATATAAAGATCCACAAAACCTAAAGTCACTCAACCCTTAACTAGAATGTAAAGGAGAACCAAACAAGTTAAATCACCAGCCTGCAGTACTCAGTACCAGATGGAAATCATCAGTCCACAATGAACAACTCACAACTGTCTAATCCATCTTAACCCGATATTAAAAAGACAACTGATAAGTTACATGTAAATCCTATCATGCAGCTATTAAACAATAAGTGAATCAGAAACCTGAAACATCTAATTAGAGATTTCAACCAAGGTTAACCCAAAACCTGAATCTTAGCCTTAAACATTATCTACCTAAACTTGTATTAGTAACAATACGAATTCATCCTGCTTGGATACTGATACAGGGTCTGGGCAAGAACACTGCTAACCAAAATACTTCTAATCATCAACAGCACAGTTCTCTATTATAGGCAGGTTTCATCCTAGGACAAAATGTCTGACATTACCATCATGAGTCCAAAGAAATTCAGTAATCTGTTCTGAATTGAGAGTGATTAACAAGTTCAAAGAGACTCAATTAAATCCTATCTTAAAATATCAAATCTCGATCTAATTTTCCAATCTAAGATTAATATCAATCCTACAGAGATTTGGACTCAACTCAAATAATAATACTTAAACTTGATTCATGATCATCCAACATCATTCTAAAATAAAAATTAACCAACAGAGCCTACACAGGAAATTAGCATTACCTGATCGAGATATGATCAAAAGAACAATCGACTGATTGTAGCTCCAAATCCAGGTGATCCAAATCCTTAGAGACCATAATCGAGCAAAATACAATCAAACAAGGGAAATTGCATCACAAATTAAATCTTACAAGACTAATATAATCAAAAAAATTAAAGATACAGAGATTGGACACCTACTTGTTGTATCCGACTCTAGATCACCAAAAGTTCAGGCATCAGTTCTCAGGAATTCCAAGGAGATTCAACTAATAGATCTGCAAGATCGAGTAGATCTTAGCAAGATCATCGTGATCCAGGAACAACTCTCACAAGATTAAAATAATCAATCTGAGATTTAAGATCAAAGAAGATCAACACATTCTAAAATTAGTAGGAAATTACCTCGTCTATGTGATATGATGGAGACAAGGAATTCGGTTGGATCGATCACCGACCCATGACTCCAGGTCTTGGTGATTGCAAGAAGAAGATAATAAATCCATCAGTCGATCCATATCCAAATCCAACACAATTCGAGAAGTAATGAGAATCCTTACCAGATTTATTAAATCAAAGGAATTGCGATCTAAAAATAGTCCCTGCTACCAATGCCGGAGATCCTTTCGCATGTCGTCTACTCGTCGAGGTGTAGCTTCATTCCGCTGTGGTTGTAGAGGCTCGATCATTGTTGATGATTGAAAGCTTCAGCAAACATCAATGGCTTTCATCACCATGAATTGATTGTGAGCTCAAAATTGAGCTTTGGAGAAGAAAAGAATCAAAAGAAAGGGTCTCTTTGTCACGACCCGCACCCTGAAGAGGGACACGAGTACGTGGTTACGTCCAGCCTACGCGCAGTATCGGCGATAGAATACTGTATATAGGGTCTGTAAATACTATGACTAAAACAGATAAAGGTACTGTACAGTATATACACCGAATGGAAGTGACATAGCAATACAGTCTCAATCACAAAGCAAACTAAGGTAGATAGCACGAAATGGAAATATGATAGATGAAAACAGAAAATAGTCCAAGATCTACATAAGTCAGAGCTATACACAAACATCCAGAGTCTCAAAAATATATATATATATATATATATATATATATATATATATAGATACTACAAACTGAAAGTACTAGCTGGCTCGCAGGCTAGGCAAATCTAACTAATGCTAACTACTCAGGGAGTATAAAATCTAGTGGCCAAACTATCAGGCCACAGCCCTGGCCTGAGTCTCCATCTGTCTCGACCCCATAATAGGTCGAGCAGCTGCCTCAGAAACATCTGTAAATTTGTCAACGGTATCCTGTCAGAAAATGAGCAAGTACAAACACTAACAGCAGTTCCATATGAATTGACAAATTCTATAAGAGACAGTATAATGAAATACAAGACAAAGATATAGGGCGACTTGGGAACCATTCGAAAGCCGAGTTACAACCCTTAACCAAATAAGGACCGGGGTTGTAACCCTTCTTTCAAACAGGACTTAGTCTCAAATTATGGTACAGTATAAAGGCAGGTAGAGCATGTGAGAAAAGAAATTATAGCATGGTGAGAAGTACAGAAAGTAAAGCTGAACTGGAAATATAAGATACGCTAATAAATGTAAAAGGTGATTTGAATTATTAGAGCAATATGTGATCGTCTAGGAAGTCAAGAGAGAGTTATCCACTTGGCCCGACAATCCGCGGTGTCCTCAACGGAGAGTCATGCGTCCAACCTGATAACTGGCAATAGGGTATCTGCTACACCCTACGTGAGGTGAGGGTGGCGCTAGCAAAATAGTGACAGGAGGCTTTGATCACATAACCCCTAATAATTCTCCATCCCCGAATAGTATAGTGGATCTCGACATGACACGTCATGACACAAGATTCCACAAGAGGGTAGCAAGTCCCCTTAGAAATCGGTTGTCTATACCAATACATAGAAATAAGATCGAATATGTACCATATACCATGGAAATCTAGGAACAACATCCCATGTCATGATCCAGCATATACTAGTCCGTGAACTATCGTGACTGGGAATCGAGTAAGACACTACAACTGAATCGGATATAGCAGATATCAAGACAATGAAAACTATCAGTGAATGTACTCGCCTGTGGTCCTGAGCTGATAAGGTGAACAGACGCTCAGAGTAATCATAGACTAAAGATGATATACTACAAGTCAAAACATGGTTTAATAATGAAAGGAAAGCTAATCTAGTCATGATATGCAAGTCTAAGTTAAAAAATAGGTCAAACCAAGTTACACCAAGCTAAACTAGGTCACACTAGGTCATACTGAGCCAAACGGGTCACACTAGGACAACCAAGGTCAACAAGGTCACAGGAAGTCAATCCAAGTCAAACTAGGTCAATCTGAGTCAAAGGTTGACTTAGAGTTGACTTTTGGTCAAAAAGTTAACTCTGGTCAACTCTGGTCAACACTGAGTCAACCCTGGGTCAACCCTAGGTCAAACAAGTCAAATGTTGACTAACAGTAGATTTTCAGTAACTGGTCAACTTGGTTTTGGTTTTGATCAATTCTAAGTCAAGTGTTGACTTGAAGTTGACTTTCGGTCAAAAAGTCAACCCTTGGTCAACGGAGGTCAAGACTAGCCTAAACTACCCTCATCTAGTCATTACCTACCAAGACAACTTATTTCTAACCCCATCTTAGAAGTCAAACTCAAATCTTATCAATACCCTATTACCTAAATTTATCCTTCACAAGGTAAATACCAATACCTTACCCATTACAAAGGAAACCCCTCTAGATCTCATGATACTAGCCTAGGCTTCTTAGGGTAGCTAGAACAACCTATCTAGTCATTACCAACCATAAAATCCAGGTATCTAACCCATCCAGTCCATCTTATGGTCATGTTGGTAATCTCAACATTACCTTAAGTATCGTCATGATACGCAATGGTATCTTGAGATACCACACTATATCTTCTATCCAACCTTCCTAGTTCACTCTTCCACACTTCCTAGTGTCTAGGTTAGTCCTCCCTAGTAGTCCAATAGGATACTAACCTAGTAGAACACTAACTTAGCAAACTCACTACCTAATACTATCACAACCATCACTAACACCAACACTAACTAATATCTAATACAAATCTAACAAGCCTACCACAGTACCTTACCCTCTAATAATTCTCACCTCACAACACAAACTCAAGACCTATAGGACCAAGTGACTAATTTTGAATGTAATGAAATGGGAAATGGAATGGGATATGGAGTAAAATATAAATGAATGGAAAAGTGAATGAATGTGGGTCTAATAGATGTATGGATGAATGATTGAGTGACTGAATGAGTGGTGAATGACTGGGGGATGAAATGTGGGCTGAATTTTTTGAAATTGAATGTGAAATGAGGGGAAAGAATGTATGTATAATGAATGAAAGAATGAAGGGAAAAGTGGGGGAAATGAATGGTAGAATGTGTGGATGAGGGGGCTTATATGTGGCTGAATTTTATGTGATATAGGGGCTGTTTTGGGCTGTGATATAGGCTGTTTGTAGGCTAATTTGTAGTTGATTTATAGGTGAATATGGGCTGAATATGGGTCAGTTTTGGACTGATTTGAGGCTGAATTTGGGGCAACATGTAGGTGATTTGTATGGCTGAATTGTGGCTGTTGTTGGGCTATTTTTGATGAACTGATATGGGGGTTTGTAGGGGCTGTTTGGGTGATTAAGGACAGCTACTAGGCTGTGTAAGGGGCTGTTTTGGAGGGCTTATTGGCTATCATTTGAGGCAGGATTAGGGGGTGCTTGTAGGTGGTTAAGGGGGCTGCCAATGGGGTTCGTTTAAGGGGGGTATGGGGCTGCCAATGCCCTGTACTGCTGCTGTTAGGACTGCTATTTAGGTGGCTTTCCCCCTCCCCATCTCACACTCTCAAATCCCCACTCATCTCTAACTCTCTATCACACAAACACTCATTCCCTCTCTATGCAACACACATACATACAAACACAACACTCCTCATCCCTCTACCACCTCTCTACTCTCTATCCCACATTCTATATATATATATACATATGCACACCCACACATACATACATATACATATAGATACACACACACATATATATATATATACACACACACATGAAAATATATATATACATATACACACACATGAAAATATATATATACATATCCACTCACCCACACACATATATATAGAGAGAGAAACAACACACTATATATAAATTATATAACCATGAAAAATATATATATATATATTATATATATATATAAAACATTAAGAGCAATATTATAGGAATCTAAAATCTGAAATTAAAATAGGAAATATTCATTAAATAGATCACAACTACATGAAGTGTCCAATATTGGGGGTTTCCCACATGGACACAAAGCACAACACAAAGGACACTCCTATGACCTCCAAATGGACACGAAATGGACATAAATGGAGATACAACCATGGGAGTCATTCCTACGGGTTCAAAAAATTCTATATGCATGTTGGGGTGGTTAGAGGAGAGGTTATACCTTCCGGGAGAGAGATTCAAAGGAAAAGCCTTCCGACACGACACCGACACGTAGAGATTCCAAAGGACACGAACGAGCTCCGAATCCTCCCAAACTTGGCTAGCACCCTCCTTTCATGGAGTAGATAAGAAATGAAGAAGATTTGGTGGAAGGAGGGGTTGATTTGGTGGAGAAATTAATGGAGGTTCCTCTTAAATTAATTTGGGGAAGAACAGAGAGAGAAAGTGGATGAGAACAAATGAAGATGATGATGACTCACTCCCTATTCCTCCCCTTATGGCTGGCCCAAAAAGTGCCTAGGTTCCCCATTTACTAATTACTAAAATACCCCCATTTGTCCTATTAATTAATATTGGAAAAAGGTTTAAGGTTGAGGCTAATTTAGTCTAGTTTAATGCTCTAATTAAACAAACCTATCATGAAATAATTAGTCTAACCACTAACTAAAATAAATACCATGTGGGCCATGGCTAACTAATGTGTGGATCCACTAGAGTCAAAACTACCCCGGGTCCCCGTTTCAAGTCGGATTGAGCTGAAATTCGAACCCGACTCAAATAACCCCAAAATAAGATCATAAATAATAAATAAATTCAAAAATATTCTAAAATGAAAAATGACAAAATATCCCTGTTTCTGAAAACTGGGGGTGACAAATCTATACCTTAAAAAAAATTGTCTTCGAAATTAAAACAAAGCAATCACAGAAAAACACATGCAGAAAACAATCCCTCTCGAATACTAAAAATTTCAGCAAAATAAAAATCTCTTAAGGCACAACTGCACTTGCAAAAAAAAATAAAAAAACTGTTACGTGTCCGACACGAACACGAAACCAGCACAAAATCTCACATATCAAAAGCCAAATCAACAATCACCAATGTAAAGTATCAAAATAAATCAAAGAGGTCCAATGACCAAAATACCCTTGGGCCAGAAATGATACTGAAAACCTCCTAATCACATGGTTAGGCTCTAGGTCAAACAGTCTCTAGGGTTTCACTAGCAAACATTAAAATCACAAGTCATGGCTAAAAATTTAAAATGATTTAGATCTCCAAAATCAAAGCATGAATTAATGACAATAATTAAATGACTAAAATTATAACATTTAAAATTACTCTTAATTAGAAACTACAAGTCTATACCTTAAAAGAATTCATCCTTAAAAATCAAAACAAGGTAACACAGAAAATCATGCAGTTCGACAATCATATGCGTCTGTCCAATCATGAATCTCAGAATCTCCGTCATGCTAGTGAGCAAGGCTACGATAATCACAAAGTCCTTGACTATGGTACATACCTCTAGAATCATGTATTTAAAATTTCGCATTGCCGCACTTGGCAGCGAAAACCTTAAATTTCCATACCCTAGAAATACATCCATAATCGACTATATGTCCTTACTCTGCCTGCTAGCATGACCCTAGAGGATTCTAAAATCTCATAATCGAGGCGACCTAGCCCATACGACTTATCTCAGAAGAAAATCACATCACAAGAACAAAATTTTCATCAACCAATCAAGGAACAGATGGAATCGAATTTCAAACAGTTTATAAGGAAGCAAATGCAGAAATAAGATCGAAAGATTTGGAACCTGCACTCTGCCCTGCTGCTGCCTGACTGTCTTCAACTGTCAGCGAGAGCTCGCCCCTGCTGGCCTCCCCTAGCCTGGTACTCTGTCCCGGTCTGCCTGTCTGGCTGCATGAGCAGCACAGTTCCTCATCTGGTGGTCTGGAGCTCCACAGTATAAATAAAGTCCAAGCTTCATCCTACAAACCTCCCGGGTGTGCCCATCTTCTTGCAGAAGGCACTGGATGGCCTGCCTCTTGCCCGGACCCTGCTGCTGGTCGTCACGTGCTGGTGCCTGATGTACTCTGTTCTGGCCTCTTCGGATTCCACGAGCGTGGCAATCCTTCAGCTGGTGGTGGCACCCCATAGAATAGACACACACCCAACCTCGTCCTACAAACCTCCCAGGTGTGCCCCAGCAGCCCACAGAAACCACAGAATTCTGCCTCTGATCCTGTCCCTGGTGCTAAACTGGGGTATCCTGAACTGTACCCGGTACAACCCTCTCAATTGCTGCC
This sequence comes from Iris pallida, assembly GCA_029216955.1. Taxonomy (NCBI): domain Eukaryota; kingdom Viridiplantae; phylum Streptophyta; class Magnoliopsida; order Asparagales; family Iridaceae; genus Iris; species Iris pallida. The sequence goes on along the minus strand of JANAVB010020366.1, from coordinate 20,643 downwards.
ATCATCAGCCGATGGGAGTTCTCCATGCTCTGTCGAAACAGCTCTGTCTGAGCGCTCTGGTTCTGCAACATCTGCTGCAGAAGGGCCATCACCCTGAGTATCTGTCGGTAGCGGAGACGGCGGTGGAAGAGTCTCAGGAACAACTACGGACGGTCCCGCTGCTGGAGGTGGAAGACCTCCTGGAACTGCCGTCGCTACCCTCGCCTGAAAGGGTAGGGACTGAGGTGGTAGCTCCCTCAACTGCTACTCCCGCTTGAAGGGCAGGAACTGAGACTGCTGCTCCTGTAGCCGGAAGTGGAGGTCCTACTGGATCGGATCTCTCTGGAACTGCACTACGTCCTGCTGCCTGAGAGCGAGTAATCGCCATCCTGAGGATGAATTGAACCCAAAAGGTCAATATGGCACAAGAAAATATTATCAAAGGAGGACAATTGAATTCAAATGCAAGAAGAGTTGTCATGGTAATCAAAAGATCAGAATTTTCTAAAATGTGATTGAGTAACTTCTATCATACCCTAGATCCTATGTCCTAGTCGCAGGTCGTAATTAGTACTCCAAGTCGAGCCCATTACGAGATCGTACTAATTACGACACTGACCTGCATGGGCCACGACAAAAACGTCACGACCCACCCTGAAGAGGGGCACGAGTACGTGGTTACGTCCAGCCTATGCCGCAGTATCGACGTAGTAGAACGCTGTATATAGGGTCTGTAAATACTACGACTAAAACAGATAAAGGTACATGTACAGTATATACACTCCGAATGGAGGTGACATAGCAATACAGTCTCAATCACAAAGCAAACTAAGGTAGATAGCACGAATAGAAATATGATAGATGAAAACAGAAAATAGTCCAAGATCTACATAAGTCAGAGCTATACACAAACATCCAGAGTCTCAAAATATATATATATATACTACAAACTGAAAGTACTAGCTGGCTCGCAGGCCAGCAAACCTAACTAATGCTAACTACTCAGGGAGTATAAAATCTAGTGGCCAAACTATCAGGACACAGCCCTGGCCTGAGTCTCCATCTGTCTGACCCCATAATAGGTCGAGCAGCCTGCCTCAGAAACATCTGTAAATTTGTCAACGGTATCCTGTCAGGAAAATGAGCAAGTACAAATACTAACAGCAGTTCCATATGAATTGACAATTCTATAAGAGACAGTATAATGAAATACAAGACAAAGATAAAGGGCGACTTGGGAAACCATTCGAAAGCCGAGTTACAACCCTTAACCAAACAAGGACCGGGGTTGTAACCCTTCTTTCAAACAGGACTTAGTCTCAAATCATGGTACAGTATAAAGGCAGGTAGAGCATGTAAGAAAAGAAATCATAGCATGGTGAGAAGTACAGAAAGTAAAGCTGAACTGGAAATATAAGATACGCTAATAAATAAAAGGTGATTTGAATTATTAGAGCGATATGTGATCGGCTAGGGAGTCAAGAGAGAGTTATCCACTTGGCCCGACAATCCGCGGTGTCCTCAACGGAGAGTCATGACGTCCAACCTGGATAACTGGCAATGGGTATCTACTACACCCTACGTGAGGTGAGGGTGGCACTAGCAAAATATGACAGAGGCTTTGATCACATAACCCCTAATAATTCTTCCATCCTCGAATAGTAAGTGGATCTCGACATGACACGTCATGACACAGGATTCTATAAGAGGGTAGCAAGTCCCTTAGAAATCGGTGTCTATACAATACATAGAATAAGACCGAATATGTACCAATATACCATAGAAATCTAGGAACAACATCCATGTCATGATCCAGCATATACTAGTCCGTGAACTATGATGGGAATCGAGTAAGACACTACAACTGAATCGGATATAGCAGATATCAAGACTAAAAACTATCAGTAAATGTACTCGCCTGTGGTCCTGAGCTGATAAGGTGAACAAACGCTCAGAGTAATCATAGACCTAAAGATGAGATACTACAAGTCAAAACATGGTTTAATAATGAAAGACTAATCTAGTCATGATATGCAAGTCTAAGTTAAATAATAGGTCAAACCAAGTTACACCAAGCTAAACTAGGTCACACTAGGTCATACTGAGCCAAACTGGGTCACACTAGGACAACCAAGGTCAAACAAGGTCACAGAAAGTCAATCCAAGTCAAACTAGGTCAATCTGAGTCAAAGGTTGACTTAGAGTTGACTTTTGGTCAAAAAGTCAACTCTGGTCAACTCTGGTCAACACTGAGTCAACCCTGGGTCAACCCTAGGTCAAACAAGTCAAATGTTGACTAACAGTTGATTTTCAGTCAACTGGTCAACTCTGGTTTGGTTTCGATCAATTCTAAGTCAAGTGTTGACTTGAAGTTGACTTTCGGTCAAAAAGTCAACCCTTGGTCAACGGAGGTCAAGACTAGCCTAAACTACCCTCATCTAGTCATTACCTACCAAGACAACTTATTTCTAACCCCATCTTAGAAGTCAAACTCAATATCTTATCAATACCCTATTACCTAAATTTATCCTTCACAAGGTAAATACCAATACCTTACCCATTACAAAGGAAACCCTCTAGATCTCATGATACTAGCCTAGGCTTCTTAGGGTAGCTAGATACTAACCTATCTAGTCATTACCAACCATAAAATGCAGGTATCTAACCCATCCAGTCCATCTTATGGTCATGTTGGTAATCTCAACATTATCTTAAGTATCGTCATGATACGCAATGGTATCTTGAGATACCACACTATATCTTCTATCCAACCTTCCTAGTTCACTCTCCCACACTCTCCTAGTGTCTAGGTTAGTCCTCTCTAGTAGTCCAATAGGATACTAACCTAGTAGAACACTAACTTAGCAAACTCACTACCTAATACTATCAAACCATCACTAACACCAACACTAACTAATATCTAATACTAAATCTAACAAGCCTACCACAGTACCTTACCCTCTAATAATTCTACCTCACACACAAACTCAGACCTATAGGACCAAGTGACTAATTTTGAATGTAATGAAATGGGAAATGGAATGGGATATGGAGTAAAATATTGAATGAATGGAAAAGTGAATGAATGTGGGTCTAATAGATGTATGGATGAATGATTGAGTGACTGAATGAGTGGTGAATTACTGGGGGATGAAATATGGGCTGAATTTGTGTTGAAATTGAATGTGAAATGAGGGGAAAGAATGTATGTATAATGAATGAAAGAATGAAGGGAAAAGTGGGGGAAATGAATGGTAGAATGGGCTTATATGTGGCTGAATTTATGTGATATAGGGGCTGTTTTGGGCTGTGATATAGGCTGTTTGTAGGCTGATTTGTAGTTGATTTATAGGTGAATATGGGGGCTGAATATGGGTCAGTTTTGGACTGATTTGAGGCTGAATTTGGGGCAACATGTAGGCTGATTTGTATGGCTGAATTATGGCTGTTGTTGGGTTTTTGATGAACTGATATGGGGGTTTGTAGGGGCTGTTGTGGTGATTAAGGACAGCTACTAGGCTGTGTAAGGGGCTATTTTGGAGGGCTTATTGGCTATCATTTGAGGCAGGTTTAGGGGGTGCTTGTAGGTGGTTAAGGGGCTGCCAATGGGGTTGTTTAAGGGGGGGTATGGGCTGCCAATGCCCTGTACTGCTGCTGTTAGGACTGCTATTTAGGTGGCTTCCCCCTCCCCATCTCACACTCTCAAATCCCCACTCATCTCTCTAACTCTCTAACACACAAACACTCATTCCCTCTCTATGCAAACACACATACATACAAACACAACACTCCCATCCCCTCTACCACTCTCTCTACTCTCTATCCACACTCATATATATATATATAATATATACTATGTACACCCACACATACATAATATATACATATAGATACACACACACACACATATATATACATATATACACACACACATGAAAATTATATATACATATATACACACACACATGAAAATATATATATCATATCCACTCACCCACACACATATATAGAGAGAGACACACACATATATAAATTATATAACCATGAAAATATAATATATAGATATATATATATATATATATATATATATATATATATGAAACATTAAGAGCAATATTATAGGAATCTAAAATCTGAAATTAAAATGGAAATATTCATTAAATAGATCACAACTACATGAAGTGTCCAATATTGGGGGTTTCCCACATGGACACAAAGCACAACACAAAGGACACTCCTATGACCTCCAAATGGGCACGAAATGGACACAAATGGAGATACAACCATGGGGTCATTCCTACGGGTTCAAAATAATTCTATATGCATGTTGGGGTGGTTTAGAGGAGAGGTTATACCTTCCGGGAGAGAGATTCAAAGGAAAAGCCTTCCGACACGACACCGACACGTAGAGATTCCAAAAGGACACGAACGAGCTCCGAATCCTCCCAAACTTGGCTAGCACCCTCCTTTCATGGAGTAGATAAGAAATGAAGAAGATTTGGTGGAAGGAGGGGTTGATTTGGTAGAGAAATCAATGGAGGTTCCTCTCTAAATTAATTTGGGGAAGAACAAGAGAGAGAAAGTGGATGAGAACAAATGAAGATGATGATGACTCACTATTCCTCCCCCTTATGGCTGGCCCAAAAAGTGCCTAGGTGTCCCCATTTACTAATTACTAAAACACCCCCATTTGTCCAATTAATTAATATTGGGAAAAGGTTTAAGATTGAGGCTAATTTAGTCTAGTTTTAATGCTCTAATTAAACTAAACCTATCATGAAATAATTATTCTAACTACTAACTAAAATAAATACCATGTGGGCCATGGCTAACTAATGTGTGGGTCCACTAGAGTCAAAACTACCCTGGGTCCCCATTTCAAGTCGGATTGAGCTGAAATTCGAACCCGACTCAAATAACCCCAAAATAAGATCATAAATAAATAAATAATTTCAAAAATATTCTAAAATAAAAAATGAAAAAATACCCCTGTTTCTGAAAACTGGGGTGACACTCTTAAATAACTATCAAAAACTTGAAGAAGGGAACGGAGGGGCGGGAATTGGAATTTCCTCCACCACTCTTGTCAGAGGTGGTTAAAGAAAATTTGAATCCCTTCAGGGAATCAAAAATCAGAAGAAAACTCGATTTAGGTCTCAATTGTTTTAAACAGAATTGATTATCAAGTGTTGTAAGCAAAGATGGTAATAGGTCTCTGGGCTTGGGCCGAGTCAGCCCAAAAGACAAGTTAAATAATTGAGAGTTAAATAATAATAAGGAGAAATCACTTTCACCTAAAAATAATAATTCCATAGTATATTTATTTTTAAAAAATATTCTTAAAATTTGAGAAGTGGGGTTACATAACCTAATCGATCCAATATATGGTATTGATCTTTTGAGCCTACTATGCATATGCCACTTGTGTGTCGTCCAATTGAGCTCTCACATGCTCTATTCCATCAATCATTATAAATGACTTATTTTGTAGTCATAACCATACCAAGCCAGAGTTTGACCCAACCCAACTCCAAATAAACCAAACCCAAGCTTCATGTCATCCCCTCATGAATACCTATACACACAACACCATCATATTCCTACAAAACACCAACACACTAGCAAACTCACCCCTAAGCCTAATGGACAAATCATTAACCATAAAGGTTAGAGGGAAACTTCTTCAAAAAACACATTCAATCCTCACCATCCAAAATTACCCTCTTTTAGCCAAGGCCAAGAGATGCTTTAGAAAAGCCACCTATGACACACCCATCCCCTTGGACAATCCCACTTCAACAACACATTTTACTTTGAAATGATTCCTTAGTACAACTCACTCTCTCTACTTCCTATACACACAGCCAACCCACCCTCCATTTGATAATACCACACAACAATACTCTCTCTCCTTCAGACCAAACTCACAGCCAATCACTCTCAATTTTTTTTTATCTCCATCTCTCTCACATTCATTCATAGCCGATAGTAGCTCTCCTTCTCCCTTTAGCCGACATCCTCCCCAAACCCTAACACTTTATCAACTTCTTCTCCTCCTCCACTCCACCATCTCCTCCGCATCCTCTACATCACCTTCTTCTCCAACTCCTCCTTAACTCCCCTACCCGAGTCGCCATGCAGCCACCTTTAGCTGCTTTTCGTCTTCTTGACCCTCATCGTATAATATGTTGTTGTACCATGCCACTCTGTACATGCCTCCATGCATGAGAACAGTGCTAGCGCCGTATTTTGCTAATAGTGTCGCCGTATTTTGCTGCTGCTACTACTGATGGGCGCACAACCGTCGACCGCCCCGACCGTCGTGGTATCACAGCCGTATACTATTCGACATGCCACCCCAGCTAGTCATGCGCCCACCTGTACAGCCCGCCTTCCTGGAGTGCAGCGTGCGCTGCTGCCCGTGCCTCTCCTGCGTGAGGTCACGCGACCGCCACTTTGCATCGTCCAACCACGGCCAACCGCCACCGCCAGTGACCCATAGCTTGTGCATGACCTAGGCGACCCCTACAGGCCGTCGCTCTACGTCCCCGACGAGCCACATAGGCAATTCGTGTGTTTCGCACAAAATCCCGTCGACGTGCGCGAAGAACGCAAAGTCAAAATTGAGCTTCAAGACAACAATTTGCACGTATTTTCTGGGCGATCCAACAATTGGATCGTCGAACTCTTTACTTTGTAGCAATATTGGTATCTATCTCTACCTCCACCTAAAGTTTAGCCGCTAATTCGTTCATTTGATATGTCAAAATCGGCCGCCAAGTTGCCGGAATAATTATGTTTATTTTGGACAATTTCATAGAGCCAACGGCGTAGAGTTGTATCTTCATCGTTGTAGCTCCGTTTGACATGCCACTAGTTCCTGTGGACAGCTAGTATAACCAACTCCTTGTCATTAACGTTTTGTTTTATTATGAGCTCATTTGATTAGTTGAATTTGACGCCAAAGTTGGTTATCCGAATTCATAATTTTCAACTTATAAAATTTTAAATTTGGATTCGAGACTCTGGATTCCAATTCTGACACCATCAGTGGACTCGTGGCGTCATTCTAGCATGAATTCATATATAGTTTGTTAGATTTGAAGACATGGGTCCCGACGCATTTCGGTACAAATTAGATCCCACGGTCCGGGTCAACGGACATTTTGAGATTAGCTCATCGAAATTCAATTCTGGATATACCATTGGGTTCATATCATTATTTTAGACTCGTTGACATATACCTTGATAAATTTAGTTAACTTGGGCTCCAGCACGTATTTTTGTGCAAACCGGATTCCAATGTCCAGATCAACGACCATTTTAAGATCGACTCATCGGAATCCACTTTCGAATATACCATTGGGTTCATATCATTTTTGAACTTGTAGACATATATTTGCTAGATTTTGATGACTTTGATTCTGACACATTTTTCGGTACAAAGTGGATCCAACGGTAGATCGTATTTTGATCCAAAATTACTATTTTGCCCCTGTATCCAGAATTAGACTTATAGGTAGTCTATTCTAGATATTTTCCTTATTCTAGAAATATTTGTGATGTTTGTTTCAACATCTGACGACGTTCATGGAGACTCCTATGTTGCTACCTTTCTTGGACTTGACGATTTGCCTACAGGACATCATTGGATACTACTTACCCCAAGCAAAATACCTTGCCATACTTGTTCTTATATTATTTGTATCTATTTTTGAATTGTTATTTGGTGATACTGGTAGTGTTTATCCAAGGATGACTTGGGTTTTATCGATGATTACATCGATGTTATAGGTGCGGGCGTGTGTGACTTAAGAGTTAGTAGACGTACCCAAAAACTGTGAAGTTACCCCAATTACTTTTATGACTTGACACGAGATATTATACGGCACCTTGAGTGAGGGTCATTGTGTTGGCATGAACTTACGCATTCGACTGATCATCGATGCGAGCGGTTCATGTGTTGGCACATATAAAGTTAGATGGTGTCTAGGTTAGAGACTCGCATTGAGATATGGATTGTTTAAGTCGTGGATACGAATTGTACATTTTTTGGGGCAGAGAAGTAATCAGTAGGCATATGGAAAGACAGTTACATTATTTTAGCCTCAGTGGGGGCCAGGTAGGGGCATATGTACTTACTAGTGTGTATATCCGGTAGCGGTTACTAGCTGCATGCTAGGTACGGTCGGGAGGTACGCTAGTATATACTACTTGGCTCGTCCGACGTCGGCCCGTGTTTTGACGCAAATCCCTTATTCACCTACTTATAAGCTCAAAAGTTGTCTTCAACATGCATTCAGTAGAATGGTTAGTTCGTGTACCTATATCGGACCGTATCATACGACAGTATCTTATCATACGCTGGTATGCCATCCACTGATCAGGATTGGTCAGAGATATGGTTTACTGATTGATGACTGGATATTGGACCATGTTATGATTTAGGTTGTTCATTTTGTTCAGTTCATATTCTAGCGTGTATTTCTGTATCTTGCTACATTTCACTGAGGACCTGGTGATCTCTCTAGGTATCTGTTGATCAGTTATTATAGAGTAGATGGACAGCTGCTGCGTGACATACCGAGGTTTCAGGTATATATATGTATGTGTTCTTGGTATTTTCATTTACTTTTTCCTGTATATATTTTACCTTTATTTGTTTCATGCTGCTATGTAGCCTATTATTTCCAAGCTTATTCATTTCTCGAGCTTGCTCGAACATGTATATTACTGGGTGGCCATCTTTAATATATTACATTCATTCTTGGTATTCATTTCACTACTGTAGATTGAGATATATTACTTTTAGTACCCTTGAGAGTATAGTATGTCTAGGGATAAGTCCATTAAATTGGAAACTTATCCTAGATCATATTAGCTGGAATGCTCGCACCTCAAGTTACTATATATTTTGGAACTGGGGTGTGACACCTTGGCTACGATTAACCATCGAAGATCATGATCAATTCTTAAACTTGTTCAACCCTGAAACTCCATGCTATACCTTTACAAGCCTTAAGTCATATCCAATAACGGTATAACCAATGATCACCTTATCTATCCATAAACAATTATACGTCTCTCACAAGCACGCCTAACTGTCCGCTTGGTTAAATAATTACTTATTTCTAATACCTCTATCATAGTCTAACTCTATTGATCATTTTTCTAGTCCCTATCTCCAATAGGTCATTCAAGCTTTGACTCATCTAATATAGAGTTGTTGACTAGTCTAACTTAGTCTTACCTCTTCCTAGATCACATTTATCTCTGATACCTAATCTTCCTAGGTCAGTTCCTTATTATCCAAGAAAATTTATTTTTCCATTATATCAAATTCCTGATTTCTATATCCTTTATATAAAAATTCCTCAAATTTTGGTACAACATATCTCTAAAGATTTATATCTAGTCATGATAATCATACTTCATCAATTTGTTTTATCCCGTCGGAATCTTCGGACTCTATTTTCGACCATCCTTCAGGTTTACATTCTAAAATCCAACTGTGTTCTCCTTCGAGTCGTATTCCTACTCATCGCATCCTTTTATGATCAAAGAATCTTCATATTCTTCTAATCAACCCAAGTGGATCACGTTAACTTCTATTCCAACTTAGACTAGCCTAGATAAGGGGCATGGCTTAGTATAATGATCCTCGTATTTTCTGTTAGGGTTAAGCCTGGAACCGTACTCTATTCCACATCCTATCTTGGTGGAGTATCTATACAAGTCTACCCACCTTAGCTAGTCACTTAGTCCTTTCATGTATGTGTTACTATATCTTTAAGTAAAACTAGCTTTCTAACTCAATGTGATAATTTATATGATGTCGTCAAATCACCAATTTGCGATTCAATGAATCATTCGACCAGACGGATTTATCTATAGAAACTAAACCTCGATAGAATTGTCATTCATATTATATCGGTCCATCTAGTAGTGACGTCTATCCAAACCCCTACATACCCTAAGTAATCACCTATGATAAGATAATACTGAAATAATTGTCAAACACAAGTGTTCGTCCTTCTAAGAGAGAGAAAGGCGAGAATTCATAAATAGGAATTCAAAAATGATATGATTGAGCACAAATACGAAATTTCAAGGGCAATAGTAGAATTCGAAGGAATTTTCAATAGTAGTAGCGGATTGAGATTCTAATATATTATCCTAATGCAGGCTCGTTCGGTACAGTAAGGTAACCGAAACGATTTATCTTGACCTACATGGGCCACTACAAAAATATGTCACGCTCCAGTTCTAAAATAGACAGGAACTTATGCCGTGAACATGCCAGCTAATTAATCTGGGATAAGTTTCCAATTTAATGGACTTATCCCTAGACGTACTACGCTATCAATGGTACTAAAAATTACTGATCATCTATATCTCGATCCACAATAATGAAGTGAATATCAAGAATGAACATAATATATTAAAGTTAGCCATCCAGAAAAATACATGTTCGAGCAAGCTCGAGAAAGGAATAAGCTTAAAAATAATAGGCTACATAGCAGCATGAATCAAATAAAGATAAAATATATACAGGGAAGAGTAAATAGAAATACTATATATATATATATACCTGAAACCTCAGTGCATCACGCAGCACCTGCCCAGCTACTCTGTACTAACTGCTCAGCAAATACCTGGAGAGATCACTAGGTCCTCAGCGAAATATAGCAAGATACAGAAATACATGCCATAATATGAACTGAATAATCTAAACAACCTGAATCATAACACGGTCCAACATCCAGTCATCAATTAGTAAACTATATCTCTGTCCAATCATGAACAAATGATGACATACCGGCCCATGATAAGTCACTATCCCATAATACGGTCCGATGAGGGTACACGAACTAACAATTCTACGTGAATGCATGTTGAAGATGACTTTGGAGCATATCGATAGGTGGATAAGGATTTGCATCGAAATATGGGCTGACGTCGGATCACGAGCCGATAAATGTATACATACTAGTGTAATTGTACCTAGCGCACGGCTAGTGGTCGCTGTCGGATATACACACTAGTAAGTACATACCCCCTACCCGGACAACCCTGAGGCTGAAAAATATAACTGGATGTCCCATACGTCTACTTATAGTCTTCCCCGTCCATGAACTGTGCAAGTCGTATCCACAACTCAAACAATCTGTATCTTAATGCGAGTTTCTAACCTAGACACCATCTAACTCTATATGTACAGACACATGAAACACTCGTATCGATGATCAGTCAAATGCGTAAGCTCGTGCCAACACAATAAATTCTCACTCACAGTGTCGTGCAATATCTTGTGACAAGTCATAGAAGTTATTCGGGATAACTTTACCATTTCGGGTACGTCTACTAACTCTAAGGCACACGCACGCAACCGTAACATCGATACCATCATCGATAGCACCCAAGTCATCCTTGGATGCATACTACCAGTGTCCCCAACTAACAACACAAGAATAGATATGAATAATATAAATAGAACAAGTGTGGCAAGGTATCTTGCCTGGGTTGAAGCAGTAATCCGATGATGTCCTACAGGCAAATCATCAAGTCCAAGAAAGGTAGCAGCATAGGAACTTCCATGAACATCTTCGGATGCTGAAACAAACATTACTAATATTTTTAGAAAAAATAAAATAGCTTAGATAGATTACTCATAAGTCCAATTCTGGACACAGGGGCAAAATGGTAATTCTGGATCAAAATATGGTCCGCCGTTAGACCCACTTGTATCAAAATTCATGTCAGGATCAAAATCATCAAAATATATGTCCACAAGTCTAGACTGATGATACGAACCCAACGGTATATCCAGAATTGGATTCCGATGAGCCGACCTCAAAATGATTCGTTAACTCAAACTTTGGGACCCGATTTCTATCGAAGTGTGTGTGGGCTAAAGTCTACGAAATCTAGCAAACTATATATCAAGAAGTCCAGAATGATGATACAAACCGAACGATCTATCCGAAATTGGATTCCGATGAGCCGATCTCAAAATAACTGATTGACTCGCACCGTGGGACCAAAATTGTACCAAAATGTGTGTCGGGGCCACGTTACTCCAAATTCAGCAAATTATATATGATTTTGGGGCAGAACAAAGCTTAAATCTACTGGTGTTGTCAGAAATGGAATCCGGAGTCTTGGGTCCAAAATTATAATTTTACAAGTTGGAAATTACGAATTCGGACGACCAACTTTGGTGTCAAATTCAACCAATCAAACGACCTTATAATTGAATTAATTTTTTATCATAAGAAGAGGGTTATACCAATTATGCACAGGAACTGGTGTCTTGCCAAAGGAGTTGCAACAACAGAGAAACAAATCCATGAAGTTGGCTCCACGAAAATGTCAAATAAAAACAATTTAATCGAGCAACTTGGTGGCCGATTTGACCTATCAAATAATCAAATTAACGGCTGGAAATTTAGGTGGAGGTAGAGTTACATACCGAGATTATGACAGAATAAAGAGTTTGGCGATCCAACGGTCGAATTTTTTGAAAAACATGCACGAAGTTGCTATCCTGAAGTATAATTTCTGACTTTGAAAACCATGCATGTCACGACAAAAAATATTCCATATCACAGGAATAGCCTGTGTCGACCACTAAGAAGGAGCAAACGTTGTTCGAGATGTCCTCGGTGGCACACACGATGGCTGGGTTGTCGTTGCAGTCACGAGAGCAACGTACGGGGTTGCAAGCGTCATTGGGCACGAATGCGCTTACGCATGCGGGAAGGCAAGCACAGGGTGTTGTCGCGATGGAGGGACCAGGCGAAAGTGCGTACAGGGTGACGTATGGCCTGCGGGGGGTGCCGCGGTAATCACGCTACGGCTGACGGCCATACGACGGTCGACGGCAACGGTTATTTGCAACAACGGCTGTAACAGCAGCTGCTTGAGCGTCGTGCACGGGAAGTAGCATGGGCTGTGAATACAGGCTTGCCATTGGCATGGTGCATTGGGATCACCGGGGATTGCCGAGGAGGTCGCCATGGTATAGGGCATGAGGCCGGGCGGCACCATGGTCGTGTGGCCCGGGGTGGTTGCTTGTAGCGAAAGCAACAACAACAGCAACTGCTTAGGATGAGATTCTGGATCGACGGAAGAAGGTGCTGAGGAACCATACTATACCCTTGG
>JANAVB010020366.1:0-2500 GCA_029216955.1 Iris pallida | reverse complement strand
GTACAAAGGGTATCCTTTACACGGACGACTGGATCGAGCACATAGAGGAGATCTTCCGCCTTATACTGATACCAGCGGGGCTACAGATAGAGGCAGTGGGCAGCCATATGTAGGACCTTGTTCATATATGGTACCACACCGACCCCAGAGTTGGTACGGAGGGGCAGACATGGGAGGCTTTCAAGAAGCTTTTCAATGAGAAGTTCTTCCCGACACAGCACTCGGTGCCTTGGAGATGCAGTTTGAAAGTCTGGTTCAGGGAAACCAGACAGTGGAGAAGTACGCCGGACAGTTCTGTCGCCTGGGCAGGTTTGTGGAGGGCCTTAGTGAGTCAGCGAAGGCTATAAGGTTTCGGAAGGGTTTGGTCAATGAAGTCAAGTCCTTGACCAAGAGCGACAGAGATGCCACCTTTAAGGATATTCTCTCAAGAGCTACGGCAGCAGAGGACGACCTTGAGCTAAAGCTGAAGAGAGGTCGTGATGTACATGGAGTCGGTAGCAGTGTAGGCCCGGCCAAGAGGCCCTATTTTCAGCAGCAGCAGAGGCCTTTCCAGCAGCAGTTTTAGGGTCAGGGCCGTGTGCCTTTTCAACAGGCACAGCAGCAGCAGAGGCAACAACAGGCACCTAGACATCAGCAGGCCGCCAGTTTCACTTTCTACAAGAAGCCAGGGCACGGGTGGAACGACTGCAGGAAGAGGCTAGGTAAGTGCCTACTTTGTGGTTCAGCGGAGCATCAGCTGAGGGACTGTCCCATGTCTTCGGGACGTATAGTTCAGGAAGCAGGAGCTAGGGCTCCGGTAGGGCAGCAAAAGGGATCGTTGCAGACTCAGCAATAAAGGTTTGTCCAGCACCAGCAACAGGCTAGAGGAGGCTAGCAGGGGCGAGCTTTCGCCATGGCAGCTGAGGATACAGACGCAGTGGAAGATCTGATCGCAGGTTCTGTTCTTCTCAACTCCATTCTCGTATTTACTTTATTTGATTCGGGTGCTTCCCATAACTTTGTGTCCGTATCTTTTGTTATTAGATACCATTTTGCTTCTGAATCATTGCCTAGGACTTGCAAGATCATGACTGGGGTAGTATTATCCTAGTCAGTGATATTTGCAAGGATCGGAGAGTTATTTTGAGAGGTCGAGAGCTGGATGTGAGTTTGTTCGTAATGCCATTATCGAACTACGATATTGTACTCGGGATGGATTGGTTGAGCAAGCATCACACCAGTATAGATTATCGTAGAGGCAGAGTTCATTTTTGAGTGCCAGGGGAGCCAGAGTTTGAGTTCGCCAGACGAAAAATAGAGCAGAGCAGCGAAGTTTCTGTTGAGGAGCAAACGGTATCACATCCATTGATAGCAGATTTCATAAATGTCTTTCCGAAGGAGTTGCCAGGACTACTATCGGACAGAGATGTGGAGTTCTCTATAGATTTGGTGTCCGGCGTAGAGCCGATATCTCAACACGTCTATAGGGTGAACAACAGCGTGGTGGAGTTGAAGAAGCAGGTGGATGAGTTACAGGACAAGGGCTTCATCCGATCGAGTTCTTCATCGTAGTATGCACCAGTGTTTTTTATGTCAAAGAAGGATGGGTCGGTATGGATATGTATCGACTACAGGGCTCTCAACAACCTCACGATCAAGAACAAGTACCCGCTGCCGAGGATCGATGACTTGTTCGATCAGCTGAGCAGAGTGAGGGTATTTTCTAGAATTGATCTGAGGTCAGGTTACCATCAGGTGAAGGTAAAGAAGGAGGATATCCCGAAGACAACATTCATGACGCATTATGGCCAGTTTGAGTTTATGGTGATGTCATTTGGGTTAACCAATGCCCCGACGGTGTTCATGAACCTGATGAACAAGGTGTTCCATCAGTACTTGGACAAGTTTATGGTGGTGTTCATCGACGACATCTTGGTATACTCGAAGACCCCAGAGGAGTATGAGAAGCATTTGAGAGTGGTTCTGGAGACTCTCAGGAAGGAGGAGCTTTATGGCAAGCTCTCAAAGTGTGAGTTCTTCCTGGATCGGGTTGAGTTCCTAGGTCATGTTGTGACCGAGGATGGGATCTCAGTTGACCCGAGGAAGATCGATAGTGGAGGCGTGGACAGCCCCGAGTTCAGTTGCGGAGATCAGGAGCTTCCTGGAATTGGCAGGCTACTACAGGAGGTTCGTTCAGGATTTCTCCGGGTTATAGAGCCATTGACTAGGCTGACCCAGAAGGACGTAGAGTTTATCTGGTCAGAGGAGTGTCAGGTCGCTTTCGATGAGTTAAAGAAGCGGTTGACAACAGTTCTGATTCTGACATTGCCATCAGGATATGCGGATTCACTATCTACAGTGACGCCTCGGGGAAGGGTTTGGATTGTGTCTTACACAGCATGGGAAGGTAATTGCCTATGCTTTCAAGCAGTTACGTTCACATGAGAAGAACTACCCTACCCACGACTTAGAGTTAGCAGCAGTTATCTTTGCTTTGAAGTTATGGAAACACTATATATAC
>JANAVB010020365.1:0-68685 GCA_029216955.1 Iris pallida | reverse complement strand
CATATCAATTTCCGAAGAAAAATAGAAATGGTATGTATGAAACGTAACCAAAATTCGAATTCTCGAGGAATCGGTGGACCAATTTTCATCATAGACTAAGAGGACTATGGGACTATCCAGAAGCTATCGAAATCGAAGGAATCCGAGTGGCCTCGGACTCGAACACGTAATTCTACGGAAATAGAACTAAACTCGGGATCGGTCAACTCCAAACACAACCGAGACTGGTACTCAGTTCTGCGCACGGATCGGACTGGTCGGTAGATCACGGCCACGCTAGAGCGGATCCGACGGAAACAGCGTCGGAAACACTCTCGGATCGGGGCGCCTGGGTTCGCGGGGATCGGCGACGTGGGTTGCTGCGAGTTCGTCAAGGATGGCGGAGGCCGTCGGGGAACTCCGGCGTCGGTCAGGCTAGGGGTTTGGGATTAGGAAAATGGGTTTTTCGAGTAGTGGTGAGGAAATGAGTAGGTTAGGGTTTAAATAGGTTGGAGGAGAGGGGTTACCAGATCTGAAGGGGCGCCCGACAGTTTCGGAAGGAAGAAAATGAAGTCTGTACCATAGGGAGAGGAAGAGTCTTCAGTTTATTCTCCAAAGGATCGGCCATAGCCGACATAAGAAAGGAAAGGTCACTCTTCCTTAAGGAAGAGAGAGAAATACAGATTAAAAAAAACTTTCTTTAATAGGTATTTTCTTAAACAATAAAATTGAATTATAACTAATGGATTTTTATGAAGAAATTTGGGCTTGGGAATGGGTTTAAGATAATGGGCTTTAGGCCATAGCTACTAAGGCTTGGTTTTAAGGCTTCTAAACAAAGTATGAATAAATATAATTTCTTTTTAGAAAAGTTATTACAACTATTATTTTTTTTTAAAATCCTAAAAATTAATTTAAATAATTTATGCCTCCAAATCGGGTTCGGGTCTGGGCCTGGCATACAAAATCCAAATTCATTTATTTTGAAAATAATTTTCTATTTAGCTTAATACTAATCTGGCATAATATTAATTTAGCTACACAAATTTTAATAATCAAAATTCTAGAATTTCAAATAATTAACTAAAATTACGGGTTTCATAACCTTCCCTCCTTAAGAAATTTCGTCCTCGAAATTTAAAAGAGTAAGGTTAGGAATTACCTCAGGTCTCAAACAAATACGGGTATTGCTCTCGCATCTCATCCTCTCGCTCCCAGGTAGACTCGCCTGGGGAATCGTGCCTCCACATAACTCTGACTATGGGAGTCATTGAAGTCCTGGTCCTCTTCTCACCTCCATCCAAAATTGCTAAAGGCCTCTCTGGTACTGTGAGGCTCGGTCCAATCTCCAGCTCCGAGTGATCCAAGATGTGACTCGGATCCGGGATATAGCGTCTGAGCTGCGAAACGTGGAAGACGTTGTGCACGCCCTCAAGATTAGCTGGTAGAGCTAACCGATACCACTTCACCAATTCGGCCCAAAACTTGAAATGCTCCGATATATCTGGGACTCAGCTTCCTAGCTCTGCCAAATTGGATAGTTCCTCTGGTAGGAGAAATCTTTACAAAGACACTATCTCCTCCTTCAAACTCCAGTGGTCGACGACTGCTATCAGCCCAATGCTTCTGCCTGTCTTGGGCGATCCTGAGCTTGTCTCTGATTACCTTCACCTTCTCTGCTGCATCAGTCACCATCTCTGGCCCCAGTAGTACTCTTTCTCCTACGTCGTCCTATGCAAGTGGAGTGTGGCAAGACGTCCATAAAGAGCTTCAAACGGGTTCATACCAATGCTAGCTTGGTAACTGTTATTGTAGGAGAATTCCACTAAATGCAAGTGATCCTCCCAAGATCCTCCGAATTCCAAGACGCAAGATCTCAGCATATCTTCTAGCGTCTATGGTCCTCTCAGATTGTCGTCAGTTTGGGGATGATAAGCAGTGCTGAACTTCAGTTTTGTTCCAAAGCTATCATACAAACTCTTCCAAAATGTGAGGTAAATCTAGTATCTCTGTCAGATACGATACTTACCAGTCTATGTATTCGGTAGATATGCCGCATGTACAGTGCCGCCAGCTTCTCAGTGGATAAACCAACCTTGAAGGGAATAAAGTGTGCCGACTTAGTCAGTCGGTCCACAATAACCCAAATACGTCCTTCCCTCCTTGAGATCGAGGCAATCCTGACACAAAGTCCATTGTTATATGCTCCAACTTCCACTCTGGAATGTCCAGCGGCTGTAGAAGTCCTGCGGGTCTCTGTCTGCTAGCCTTCACTTGTTGGCAAATCAAACATCTAGCCAAAATCTAGATACATCCTTCTTCATTCCATACCACCAAACGATGGTAGCATATCTCGATACATTTTATTAGCTCCAGGATGTATGGAATACTGTGACTGGTGCGCTTCTTGCATCAGCTCATTCCTCAATTCGCCAGATGGTACACACAGCCTCGTACCATTCTTCAATGCTCCGTCACTAGCGATAGAGAAACCTTCAAGTGTTCCTGCAGTACTTCGTCTCTGAGCTTACAAAGTCTCGTCTTGGAATTGTGTCTCCTTGATTTTGTCCATCAAACTTGAACGCAATTGCAACTGCATCATGGTTGAGTCAGCTCCAGGTATATCAGCTTCTCGCCCCAGTTCCTTCATCTTATCCTCCGGCAGTACAATCTCCAGACCAAGCTTCTCTATGTCCTACAATAAGTGCCGTTCTTTGGTAAAAACATCGCCACTGGTATCGACTAAGTGCATCTGCAACCACATTAGCCTTACCCGTATGGTACTGCAGGTCGATGTCAAAATCTTTCATCAGTTCCAGCCATCTTCTTTGTCTCATGTTCAGCTCTTTCTAAGTGAAAACATATTTCAGACTTTTCTGGTCTGTATATATTTCCACTCTCTCTCCATAGAGATAATGCTTCCATAGTTCAATGCAAAGATGACTGCAGCAAGCTCCAGATCATGTGTGGGATAATTTTCTCTGGTTTGTAATTGCCTAGATGCGTAAGCAATCTCTTTCCCATTTTGTTGAAGAACGCAACCCAGTCCTTTTCCAGAGGCATCACTGTAGATTGAGAAACCACCAGTTCTGTGGGTAAGCAAGGATTGGTACAGTGGTCAGCCTCTTCTTCAGCTCCTCGAATGCAGCCTGGCAATCTTCCGTCCAAATGTACTCTTCATTCTTCCGTAAGCTTCGTCATTGGTTCAGCAATTCTGGCAAAATCCTTCACAAACTTCGGGTAGTAGCCAGCTAAGCCCAAGAAACTTCTGATTTCAGCAACTGAGCTTGGGGTAGACCACTTCTCCACAGCAGCTATCTTCTTAGGATCCACCAAAATTCTTTCTCCTGTGACAACATGGCCAAGAAAATCCACCTTGTCTAGAAAGAATTCACATTTGGATAGCTTACCATATAACTTCTCTTTCCTCAAAGTTCCCAAAACTTTTCTGAGGTGCTCCTCATGCTCCTCTTCAGTCTTCGAATAGATCAAAATGTCATCAATGAAGACAACAACAAATTGATCTAAGTATTCATGGAAAACCTTGTTCATAAGGTTCATGAATACAGCAGGCATTTGTCAGTCCAAACGGCATGACCAAAAATTCAAACTGCCCATACTTGGTGTTGAACGCCGTCTTGGAATGTCTCCTTCCGACCTTGATCTGATGGTAGCCAATCTGAGGTCAATCTTCGCGAACACCTTGGCTCCACTGAGTTGGTCAAACAGGTCATCGATCGGGCAAAGGGTACTTATTCTTTATGGTGATATTGTTCAGCGCCCGTAGTCGATACACATCCTCACAGTTCCGTCCTTCTTGGAATAAACAAGACATGTGCTCCCCAGGGTGAAGCTCCGTCTCGGATAAATCCCAAAGCCTTCAATTCATTGATCTGATCTTTCATCTCCTTGGCCTCCTTCGGGTTGACTCTGTAGCATCCCTTAGAAATAGGGAAGAGCGGGGACTAGGTCAATAGTGAACTCTATGTCTCAGTCTGGGGTAACCCGGGAAGACTATCAGGGAAGACATCCATAAATTCTGTTATGACAGGATGGGGAGGTCCGATTCTTCTGTGATAGAGGTGTAAGTAACACACTCCATATCCTCCGGAGTTCGAGAGATTTCAAACTCCGGTTCTCCAGGTGGCTGAAGACTACACATCCTTTGTGACAGTCTATCAGCATACTGCTTACTCAAAGTCCATCCCTAGGACTATATCATAGTTGGGAAGGGCATCACAAGCAAAGGTGCTATGAATTGGTGGCCTGATATGGTGATAGGGCAATTACAGGTCTCAGTGATGGGTAGGGGTCCCCACCGGTCATGACTCTACAAATCTTCTTACTAAATTCCGTATTTATGTGGTGCAGAGATGAATTTTGTGGATATGAAACTATGTGATGCTCCTGAATCAAATAAAGCTAAGGCAGGATAGGAATGCACATAAATGAAACCTGCGATGACATCAGCTGTAGGTTCCTGCTCCGGTTCTTATTCCTCTGCTGCTAGGGCAAAAGCTCGCCCAGTCTTCTGTTGATGCTGCCCAAACTTGTTGCTGAGTGGGCAGAGGACCTTTCTGTTGAGTTGTTCCCATCCGATGAGCCGCGAGGGACAATCCTTCACTTGGTGGGTGGAAGACCCACAGACTAGGCAATGTCCCAGTCTCTTTCTGCAAATGTTTGCTTGATGTCCCGGCCTTTTGCAATAGTCGCAGACAGGGATCTGCCTCTGAGGTGCCCTATCATTGTTCCTTGCCTGCTGGTTCTGCTGCTGTGGTGGAAAGCCGGTTGTTGTTGTTGTTGTTGGGCCTCTTCTGATTACCCTGGAAGTTGTTAGTTCTAGGATAATCCCTCTTTGAGCGAGCGGGTTGGCTCTTCTCGATATCTTGAGCTCGCTCCAGAATCTTTTCATAGGTCTTAGCACCGCCTGAGATCACATGGGTGCGGATCTTCTCTCTCATCCCATGTCTAAATATTTCAGCACGATCATCAGGGTCAGCCACCAGTTCTTGGCAAAATGGCTGAGTTGGTCGAATTCTGCCGCATATTCACCAACAGTCATATTTGCTTGCTTCAGGTTCTGAAATTGCCTCTCCATCTCCTGCAACTCTGATGTTGGGAAGAACTTTCTCTTGAACAACTTTTTGAAAGTGTCCAGTCAATCTGCCTATCCTGGAGTCGGGGTTCATTCCGATACCAGGTGCTTGCTACATTCTGCAGTTGGAGTCCCACTGCTTCAGCCTTGAGGTCTTCTGGAAGCCGAGCGACGCTTAGAAGATGCTCCATACTATCGAGCCATTCATCAGCATACGATTCCCTCGGTTCCCTTGAAGGGTCGAGGATTCTGCTTCTTGAAACTCTCAATATCGCCCACCATGGCAATATGATTCCCATTAATTAAATGGCCTTAATATTACCTAAATTAATCCTTAAATTTATGTTTACCTTGGCAGGCCTTGGTTCCTGTTGAGCTGCTTCTCCTCTTTCCAGTGCAGCCATTGCCACGCTATGGGCATTCTCCATGCCTTCTCTCATAATTGCCGTCTGCTCGCGATGAGCTTCATCTTGAGTCCTCTGGGCTTCTAGAACTCCTCTTAGCAGACCTATGAGGTCTGTGGGGTCCACAGGCATCGGTGGAGCAGCTGGGGTGGGCGAAACCACAGGGGGCTGCATCTCCGTCTGGAAAGATGATGGATCCGCCGTTGTATTATGGGGACGGTCGGCCAGCTGCCGAGGTATCGGATCCGGACTTGATTGGGGAGGTAGGGTATGATAGGGTGAAGATACCCCCATCGCCAGCAGGATTGGTATTGTCAGTGGCCATTCTCTGGAAGGTTTAGGATATAAACATAAGCAAGGTAGCCTATCTATAATCAAACAAAAATATTTACTTCTAATATATTTTGGTCCTATGTTGTGACAAATTATTGTTCTAGTGTTCTAATGTCTCTAAATAGGTTTTCCTAAGTTGTTGATTAGGGACCTGCATGGGCCACCACTAAAAACATGTTACGACCCGATCCCAATTTCTTGGAACGAATCGGACCATGCCCTGCCTGCACCGTTGATGAGACGGCGGCAGTAAGCTGTATCTCCATATGCAGGTAATCAACAACTCAAACTAAATTTGCCACAATAATATGATTCGATAAATTAAAAAGACTTACAACTTGTCCAGTAAAGATTTCAACATAAACCACCAAATTAAAACACCTTGTTCTTTTAGACAAAATAACAACTTTAAAAAATAACATCTAAATGAAAGCAACATCTTCATCCAGTAATCCATCATCGGAAAGCACAGCGGGGTATAACTCTGGGTCATAATAGCTACTAATCAGTTGCTCTGCATCCTCAACAGGACCTAAAAATATAGTCTCCAGTCAGGAGGGAACAAAGTACAAATTTATGATATTTTAACAATTAAAATTAATAATGGAATCATGCACTTTTAAACAATTTGAAGTAAATAATTTTTCAGCAGTTAAAAATAGTGAAATATGAATAGGTAATGAATATGACCGGATTGGGTTTGTTACAGTTATATCCTAGTGATATGGTATGGCTTATCCCCGTATGTTTGACGGGTAAGCTAATACAATCGGTTATACTATTGGATGTGGTCATATCCACTACACTACTCCCCTAATTTCCAATAGTTATAGTTGTTACAGTCATTACTCTCAGAAGAGTTCCGTGTTATGTCGTGATTTAAAATTATATTAAAATAATTATTAACTAATTGTAATCTACCACAAACTTGTACTTGCCTCAAATTGACTTGACTGGATGGGTCGATACGTCAGGACGGGAAATCAGATTCTTCCTTGAGATCCTACATTTGGAAATTTATCTCAGAAACTAAAGTCACCATTTATGCTAACTAGTTACAATCACTAGTTGTGTCCTAGTAAATTTTAGTCTTTAATTAGCTAACACAAACAGAGCGCTATTTATCAATGCGTTGTAATTAAGAATCGTAAATTTATATTTAATTTTGAGAAAATTGTTTTTATCGGTTTATCTGGAAAAACGTGGTATTTCATAATTATATAAATATAAAACTAAGATTTTCCTTTTTAATGAGAAATAAATGAATTTCTATTTAAATTATTACAAATTAATTTTTCTAAGTGACAAGACATTAATTATTATATTCTTTTAAAATAAATAATTTATCATTTTATACTACGTTTCTATGACTATAATCATCCAGAAAATAAAAGAAAGACAAAATTAAAACCTAAGTTATTACAATCTCACACCCAGAATAAATAAATAGGCTTATGCCTTTACATTCCCAAGAATTAAAATAAGAGAAAAATTCGTTAGTCCTGTAAACTGCCTACAAAATTAAATATAAATAATTCTAATTAAAATATAAATATTATTGAGTCTCAGAACTGGTCCAATCGTTATTTAATAGCTAATGCCTCAACGTCCGGACGAAATCGGTTTCGTTTGCATTTAGCCGGGCCCACTGACCAATAAGGTCGTCGCCCAAAAATAGTATTCTTTTCCAAAAAATTATTTTAAAACTATAATTAAATTTTTCTAGAAATTTTGGCAGCATTCCCTCTATTTTCGGGATAACCCAAAACTGGGAAAGTGCGCCATGACTCCCTGCAAATAATCCCAGTCCCAAGGAAACAATTAATTTTATAGCCAATAAAATATTTTCACAGAATCATTTCCGAACTTATTCGGAAGATCCAAAATGTATTCGAAAATCCCGAAATCATCCCAGAAAACCTCACAGAATACAACAGAAACTTTCCAGAAAGTTTCTCGGAACAATTTAAACCAACCAACAAAACTAGCAGAATGATGGATCCTAATTTCCAAAACCATTAATTTCAAAACCGAACCCACAGAATTTTTCCAAAGAATTCTCGAAAGCCAACTAAACAAATCACAGAACCAAAACAGCATATCAATTTCCGAAGAAAAATCGAAATGGTAACGTATATGAAACGTAACCAAAATCTGAATTTCCGAAGGAATCGGTGGACCAATTTTTTATCATAGACTAAGAGGAACTATGGGACTATCCAGAAGTTACCAAAATCGAAGGAATCTGAAGTGATGCCTCGGACTCGAAACACGCAATTTCACGGAAATGGAACTGAACTCGGGATCGGTCAACTCCAAACACAATCGAGACTGGCTATTCAGTGCTGCGCACGGATCGGGTCTGGTCGGCGGAGCACGGCCACGCCTAGGAGCGGATCCGACGGGAACAGCACCGGGAAACCCTCGGGTCGGGGCAGCGCCTGGGTTCGCGGGGATCGGCGACGTGGGCTGCTGCGAGTTCGTCGAGGATGGCGGAGGCCGTCGGGGAACTCCGGCGTCAGGTCAGGCTAGGGTTTGGGATTAGAAAAAATAGGTTTTTCGAGTAGTGGTGAGAAAAGGAGTAGGTTAGGGTTTAAATAGGTTGGAGGAGAGGGGTTACCAGATCTGAAGGGGTGCCCGACAGTTTCGGAAGGGAGAAAATGAAGTCTGTGACCATAGGGAGAGGAAGAGTCTTCAGTTTATTCTCCAAAGGATCGGCCATAGCCGACCATAAGAAAGGGAAAGGTCACTCTTCCTTAAGGAAGAGAGAGAAGATACAGATTAAAAAAAAACTTTCTTTTAATAGGTATTTTCTTAAACAATAAAATTGAATTATAACTAATGGATTTTTATGAAGAAATTTGGGCTTGGGAATGGGTTTAAGAATAATGGGCTTTAGGCCATATCTACTAAGGCTTGGTTTTAAGGCTTCTTAAACAAAGTATGAATAAATATAATTTCTTTTTAGAAAAGTTATTACAACTATTATTTTTTTTAAAAACATCCTAAAAATTAATTTAAAATAATTTATGCCTCCAAATCGGGTTCGGGTCTGGGCCTGGCATACAAAATCCAAATTCATTTATTTTGAAAATAATTTTCTATTTAGCTTAATACTAATCTGGCATAATATTAATTTAGCTACACAAATTTTAATAATCAAAATTCTAGAATTTCAAATAATTAACTAAAATTATGGGTTTCACAGTATATATAGGTATTATCATCATATAGAGGTATACACTCATAGGCTATATGCCATATGGACAAAATATTTATATATATACATATAGGCCATTAACCTTTATAATACATATGGAGATGGACATGTGAGTGTGTTTACAACTAACTTGTGTGTGTGCAACCTAGACTAGAGGGTGAGTGTGGGACATGTATATGTGATACAATAGTGCGTGCCAAGGTGAGTGAGTGAATTCAGGAATTAGTGGTTCTTAGTTTAGGCATATGCATGTGTGTGTGTAGTTGTAATCAGATTTCGTGTGTTTGTGTGAGTGTGTGAGTGTCTCAGTTCTCAGATTTCAGATTCACATATATACATACAAACTCAACTGTCAACCCACTCTAATTCAATATCCTCATAATTTTCTAACACTAATACACCCTCTCAAACATTCCAATATTTTCACTAGCTAACTCACCACTCACTCACAAGGGATAAGGGGACTGGATGGACTGTCAACATGAAAGGGGCTAAATCAATATAAAACAGGACTGATTATGAAGGAAGGGTGTATCATGGATATGAGCAATTGGCATGTTGGACTGAACTGAATAATGCCCATTCGAAACCAACCTTGAACCCAAATGAAAATGCCAAATTTGAAATCAAAACATCTATAATCTAAACAACCCAGTATCAATGTAAAACATGTTTAGGTTCAGTTAACAATCTCAGTTCCCCAAGTTCAAGTAAACTGTTTCAGTTTACCAACATCTCAACCCAAAAGTAACGTGACAGTGTACATAATTAGTTAATTCTCAGGTAAAACCCATAGTCTCTACCCGAGCCTATCCCCTCTACTGTCAACTAAAACCTTAACCCATAACCTACTGCCAACATTGACCTCAACATGTGGCAAATCTCAGATTTTACTTGAATATCAAACCCAGGCATCTAACCCAATTGATACACCAATTCCTTACTGTCCTACTGACACAAAAGCTTAAATAACAGAGAACATATACATGTAATCTCACGTATAGATACAACTATAATTCCAAAAAAAACAATTTTCAATCCACTGATACAGGTGAAGTCCCATTTCGAAAACCAACTAATCTGAACTTCTCAGGAAACCTGGAAACCCAAACTTCTTACATATCCACTTAAATCAGTCTAACCTAACATCATACTGATACAACACTACAATGTATCTCAATTCTAACATTCTAACCAACTACTCTCTACTGAACTGAGCCCCCAATTCTCTAACTGAAACCTTAGGCAATTCTAACACCCAGTTTTCTAAAATAAGAGTAATTTTAAAATTTTGTGTTTTTAATTATTTAATTATGATATTTAAATAATACTATGATTTTTGGTGATTTTTAATCAATTTAAAGCTATTTAAAACATTGAATTATGATTTTGGTGGTTAACTAGTTAAATCCTAGAATTGCTAAACCTAGAGACTAACCATGAGCAAGGGAGCCTAGTCATGTGATTAGAATGTAATATTACAACTTTTTAGTCTAAGGGTATTTTGGTCATTTTGATAATTTCGTGAAATTGTAGTCTGCATTAATTAAATTTTGTGCTAATCTTTTAGTTAAGCCTTAACCTAGAAGTCTAGCCTAATCCAGTTTAGTCTTGAGGTTAGAATCATGGTTAGTAGCTATTCACTAGATGCCAAGAATTTAAATATCTAGTTTTAGCCTTGTAAAATATTTTAGAGTAGATATTATTGAATGAAACCTAGTTTTCTTCATGACCTTTGATCCAGACTTAATAGCTAAGTTAGAATCATGGCCACACATTGTGAACCCTAGCAAAACCCTAATTCTTACACTTATGACCAGCCTAGGGATCCCCCCCAATACTATAAAATCTCTCTCAAAGTTAGTGCCTCCTTTTTCATTCATCCCTTCATTTTTTCTAAGGAAAGGTTTGTTCTTCACTCAATGTTTCCTATTTTAATCAATACAAATCCTTTTCCATTCAAATTTCTTCCTTGGTGTTCTAAATAGTATCCCCCTATTGTTCATAGAGATTATTGACAGGTTTGACACAATTTGGAGCCATTGGCTAGCTAGAGGAGATCTCATTTTTGGAGTTTTTCTTTGAGAACAACACCTATAGGTAAATTCCTAATCTCTCCATCAAATTTCATTTTCTTTGCATGGTTAGGAAGCCCTAGGTGTCCTCTTACTGTAGGGATAGGATTTGCAGGCTTTTGTGTCCTTTACGTGTCCGTATCGGACACGTATCAGTGAGCAGTCGTAGGTATTCGACGAAATGCCATAGTGGGCATTTCGATCGAGTTTTCAGAAAGTATTTGAATAGGAAATTAGTTTTTCATGTTTCTTATGAGATTCTACACGACTGAGGTGATTTCGACTCATGTCCGAGTCACACTGGACTCGTGGACACAGTCCCGCGTGCGGCCAAGGCTTCCACTGCTGCTCGAGGCCTCGTGCTCAGTGCACAGGCCACGTAGCGAGCCGTGCTTGGACTGAGAGGAGGGGGCAGTGTCTGCGAACCTGTTACTCGAGCCTCGTGTCCAATGGAGTCGTGTCGGACACGCGAAGTCACGCGTACTGGTCACACACGCACGCGCATTCAGTTAGAATCACGTTCTGATACGCGAGTCGTGTCCACTCTGGACACGACGTGGTCGTGTCGTGTTGGGTCCTATGTGTAGCCTAACACGTGGGCTACATGTGGACATGACAACGTGTAAAACCCCTAGATTTGTACTATATATTTTTGGTAGTATTTTAAATTTTTGTATGCCGCGTAGTCGTATTGTACATTGCGCGCAAATTACGTTTATTCGTGATTGCTCGACGAGTATGAATATGTGCGAGCGTACATATTTTTTGGAAAATATTAATTTTATTTTTAATATATAATAATTATTGTATCTATATATTTTTAATTTTGAAAAGTATCGTATCGGGATGGCCAAGTCTTATTATTATTTAATTGTAAAAGGTTAACTTATTTAATAGTGGCAATTTAGAATTACTATTTTATGCAAATATTCTTAACATGAGGTACATGAGTTTTTATTCATAAATATAATTTCATTTTCAAAATTATTATATTAATATTTTATAATTCAAAAAGATATTTAAAAATATTATTATTTTCGAAATTATTATTATTGGTATTTTTGGAAAATATATTTGAAAATTATTGTGGCCATTTTAAATCTCGATTTAATTTCATGGATTTATTTTAAATAGTTAAAAGATAGAATTTATACTTAAATTGAGTTAGATTGTCTAGTTTTAAATTGGAATTTAATTTGAGTTTGGATTTGATTATTGTTTTAAATTGGGTTTTAAATTAATCCTAATGTTTATCTAACTGGGTATTCCCACCTCCTATAAAAGGAGAGGTACTCCTCCAGAAAATTCTACCATCAACAGATGTGCATTGTGTCTGTGCCTTCCATCCACTATATTTTTTCCCTTACACATACAAAATTTTTCGTTCCGTCCGACAATCCAGGACGTCCATCCATGTTGTGTCGAACACACCCCGACACGATAAAATCCCCTAAACCTAATTCCGTCCTCGGTGTCCTTCAACCCAGCAACTCCCATCCAACTTCTACGACCACCACCCTCGCCCAGTCGCCCCGTCGCCATCGTCGCCACCATTGCCTTCTCCGACTCCTGTCGTCACTACCACACCCACCATCGGCCTAATGGCAGCACCACCGCCATTAACGACCACACCACCGTTCTGACTCTACTGCCAACACCACCAACCACCAAGCCACGCTACCCCAATCACCACAACTCCTTCCGACACTGCCGCCTCCGCCACGACATCCCAACTCGAATCACCAGTACCGTCACCACCTGCCCTGACTCACCACCACCATCTCCGACAACATGACCGCCCTAGCCACCCTCAACAGAAGGAAAGAAAGAGGAGGGAAAGAAACTCTCACCGAGCCGACCCGGAACTCTGCCGCCTAAACCTCGGCGCTGGACCACCGGCGTTTGCCCTCTACCGTCCGACCTTCGCCCTACTCGCGCCGAGCAACCCCTTCCCGCTCCGCCATCAAGTCAGTCGCTCCACTCTCGGCCGCGGATACGTCCCGCCGAACTGGAAAACCCCTATCGCCGCTGCGCGCACAGATCCGCGACTCCCTCCGCCTGTACACGGCCTCAGCCGTGACCGCCGTCCTTGCCGACCCCCTCCGATTATAGCACCGATCCGCCACTCCAGCATCTGAACCCCGCCACCAGCGTCGCGCCTCCGGCTTCCCCCAACCGCAGTCGACCGGCCGGCGTCCAGAGCCCGGCCAAAGCATCGGGTGAGCCCCCTTTCTTTTCTTCACACATCTCTCTCTTTCTTTCTTTTGGATTACTTAGTTCAGTACTTCCACCCTTGTAAAAAGGGAGTAGAGTAGCAGTAAAAAGGATTTTATTGACTTATTTTATTATTATTATCATTATTATTATTAAAAATTACTGTATATATTATTATTACTATGTTATTTATTATTATTATCAATGATAATTGGGAAGATTATTATTGTTACCATTATTAATATTCTTAATTATATTCAAATTTTATTGTTATTTAATCAATATATAAGTAAAAGAAATTTTTTATTAGGGTACATGTTCTTTTCGACTCTTCTATTTTAAACAAATTCATAAAAGGTTTGTAAATAAGTTTTATTAGATATAAATATTTCAAAATAATATTGTAAATAGTTTTCAAATATTATCTAAAATATTTTCTAGTATTCTTCTTAAAATTCTATTTTCCAACTTATAGTAATTATGCCTAAAAACGATTTGAGATTTTAGTATTTTCCAAAAACAAATCTAGTCTTAAATTATTATAAATATTTTCTAAAACTAAGTTATATTTATTTTGCAAATTCCCTTGTTGGTTATTATCGTCGTTGATCATGACTAATCCCATGTTCCTATTTTCTCGCGATTTGGACCACTACATCGACCATGGCTATTAGACTATGGAGACATGTCAGAAAATATCGCACCACATCAGGCAACACACCAGGCAAGATACCTTGCCATTATACTGTTTATTTTAGTTGTATTTTATTTACATATCACTGTTCATTTATTTCTAGTTCTTGATTACTGTCTGCTCAGTGATATTAGTTGTACCTTGTTATTTACCTTTGATTACATATGGACTTAGAGTTAAGGGACTACCACTAGCTTAGTGTATTGCATAAACTTTGACACTATTGTGCCACGAGATGTGTGAGTTATGAGTAGCATATAGTCTACGGACTTACGTGTTGGCTGATCACGGATGCGTGCAGGACGTGCGTTAGGTCTAACTGTCAATAGTTGTATGTTAGAAGACTTGACGGTTAGTAGTGTTACATGGTCGTGGATGTGACATGATAGGTACATTGGGTGGGGAGAACATTTTCTTATCGTATGGGCTTCGATTGCACTTCCCTTGTAACCCGGAAGCTCCGCTGGAGATACGGGTATGAGCCTCTCAGGTTGGCCACTGTCGTTTTTGAATGTCATGCTCTCGGTCATTAGTGCCCAAGTGGGGACTATACCAGATCCCATTACAGCCAGGGCTCATGTGACGAAAGGTTTGTTCTCACTGCATGTTCACTTTAGTTGGTTAGTTTACCTTATTTATGTCTTGTCACTTCCATTGATTGTGGCATATTTTATATTCAGTATTTATAAGGCATGTTGATGTATCTTGTTACGTCCCTCTGAGGACCTGGTTATCTCGCCAGGTGTGTGTGCTTGTGTTTCGCAGGTGTTCTAGCCGTGGCCATGATCGTCCCTATTTCTTCGAGGATGATTGCGCCTTGATCGTCTTCGCTTCGCCCGCCAAACTCATTGTATTTTTCATGTATTTTTCCTTACTTGTTGGTAGTGGATTTGTCTCCGCCCAACGATTATATACATGACAAATTCAAAGTTGCTTTTATATCATATTTATCTTTGTGGATGAGATTTAGTACCTTGGTTACTGCATTTTACAGCTTATGTATATATACGAGGGTCCATATACTTCGTATGTATACAGCTGGCATGATTACGTTCTAGTCCTACGTATTTTGGGACTGGGGCGTTACATATTTTTGTGGTGGCCCATGCAGGTCTAGTTTGCCGTTTCGATTACATGATTGAACCAAACGGACCTGCAATATAGGATTAAAGTCTAGAATCTCGTCCACTTACTCGACATCCTTCCTTGACTTCAAATTCTGAACTCTCGTTTGACCTCCTTGATTTGCATCTTGCTTGACTCCTTCTACCGTAAATTCTTAGTTCGTATTTAGTAAGATGACAAAACTAGTATATGCCCATAGGTTAAACACATGGCTAGATGGATTGCATTTGGCAATTAATATGCATTAGAATTTTATTTGAGTTATAAAGGAATTTATTTTTCTAGAAAGTATGATTTTAAGGATTAGTTAATTTCAAGTTGGGTAGTAGCATATTACCGCCTTCAATAGATAGTTGGATTTATTTTGCCAATACAAGGTGGTATACACAAGAGGACAGAAAACAATTTTATGAATTATGATTTTTGGAAATAGCGAAATAGTTTATGATTAATTTGGGATATAAAATCGAATTGAATAACATCTTTAAATTGTGACCCATGATTACGATTTAGTTCAAGTTGGGATTGAATATGTTAAAGTTTATCTCGAATTTATTAAAGTGTTTTAAATTATATGTTATGATTTTGTAAAGAATATGAAGGGTTTATGATTTACGGCTTGAGGTTTTAAATTGATTCTACGATTTACGAATTATAAGTATTTAATTTTGAGCTTGAAGAGATAATGGTAAAACAAAATTTGAAATATTTTGGAAGATATGAAATCGACTTTGAAGGAAAGTTTAAATATAAAAAAAATTGCTCATATGACTTATGATTTTTAAAGTTATTTAGATTTCGAGTTTAAAACCTTGATTATGGATATTTAAATTTTGGAAAAAGAGAGAATTACTTTTGAAGAGTAGTTGTGACTTATTGGAAGCTAGATATATACATTTGAAAGATATATAAATTTGGGAGTTATTTAAATATTCTATTTTGTAGTATGAAATTCGGTTGATAAAAGTATTTAAATGTTGAGTTTAAGGTTTGAGAAAAAAATGAATGAATTTATTTATTCGATTGCAAATTACGAGGATTGTTCGAGATTGACTAGAGATTTAAAATTTTGAACAAAATTGACAGTCTAAGATGACTGTAAAGTCTTGGTGGAGTATCTTGGAAAGTCTATTGAGAAACTTACGAAGAACTTGAAAATTTAGATTTGATCATATTGATAGAGGGCCAAGAAGCAAGTAAGGTCCCCCTAGTGAGATAGAAGTATTCCATATTAGATTGCCATACCACCTATGACTATGATATTTCATATACACAAGTATAGTTAGTCCTCGACCAAACCGATAACATATCTTTGACTTATCCGACCTTCCCTCAAATCTAGATCATTAATTGTGACCATCTAATTGTTTGAAACTTAGAAATGATTAGATTCGTTCCCTTGACCATACCCTTATCTATGAGACTATTTTCTCTCTAGAAACTGTGCCTCTAACTTATCTTAACTTGATCTACGAGCTTTCATAAATTATCTTATTTCGTGCTTTAACCTTTTATTTTTGTGCATTAAATTAGTACCTTATGAAAACCACTTTCTATTTTGATCATTTGGCGTTCCCTATCGTGACTTTGATATTTGGAGCACAACACTAGACTTTTTCTTCCCACAAATTTTACATACAAAACCTAGATGGGCTCACCTTCATGTTGGTATATCATGTCCCACTAAGACACGTTCCCTTGTACTCTATTTTTATGGTACGACTTTCGGGTCATAAAGACTAACTATAACATATACCATGGTACCGATATACTTTTGACTATATAGTTGGACTCGATCTCGACTCAAATCTTCGGCCCGATTGCGATCTACTAAATCCGTTAAATGCTTAACCTTGTGTTTTTATCTTGACTGCCTAATTCTTGTCATTTTATTTTTTTGTATTATCTTGATTTACTTAGACCCATACCACCTTTTACTCTTCATGCAATATTAGCAACATTTACTTTTCTCCCTTCCAATTAAATTGATTTACTTATATTTCACTATGATTTCTCCATTGTTTATGCAACCTTGTTCCTCGTATGATTCCATTATGCAAAATAAAATTTGATCATGACAATCTTGAGTTAGTAGAAGCTAGATTGGAGAACCCCACAACATGGATAAATAATGTAGTTGGTTAAGATAATTACGAGATTATGAGCTATAGGTGGGACATAAATGGAAATGTGCAATAAATCCGAATCAATGAAGTAAGGAATGATATATTATGTTTTGATGAAACACTCAAGGATAAATAGACTTCGCGAATTTTAAATTTGTTTCGAGGTAACAAAATATCGAGTGAAGAATCGTCTAAAGTGTTGTTAGTTTAAGAACCAAATATATATATAGAATTTATGGATGCAATTTTTGGATAAAGGCAATGTTGACGTTATGATGATATTAGCTTTCAAGGATAACCAATTGATTGAAGAAAGAAACCTTACATTTTGATGCATGGAGAATCAAGTTCTAAGATGATTATGAATATGAAGCAAGATGAGTTCATTTCTACCATCAAGAAGAAAAGATCGTTGAATTCAAATTTTTAAGAGATACTAATAAATATTTTAGGAAGTTTTCAATTATGATGATAGAAGATTGAAGGTATACTGTTAGTTTTCGAGATTTATCGAACATTGAAGTCGAATTTTGTTTTATCATCTATGGATGCATGTACATTGACTAATAAATACGAATTTGTAGTAAAGAGATTTTCAATTTCTACTTGGGCCAAATTGGTTGAAGATTTTGGACTTTTAATTTTAGAGGAATTATAACTTGGGAAGATATATAAGTGAGCTAGTATAAATGGAGATTATGGAATTCAAAATTTGAGACTATTTGAAAATTTCATGACGAGATAGGGGAAGCAAGAATATAATTATACTCATATTGGTTTTTGGTAACGAGACGTGGTACGAAAGAAATTAATGGAAAGATCGATCTATGATAAGATAGATTACATGAATATTGAAATCAAAGGATTAAGAAGATTATTACCTACCTATGAGGTTGTCTTTTTGGTTAATGTTAATATTGATCGAACTTAGTCATTGATTGATTGTCATGATCGAAATCTAAAACCATCGAAATTTTTAGTCGATCAAATGACATATTGCCATTGAAATGTCGTTTCATTCTCGTCAAATAATTGATTG
Source organism: Iris pallida (assembly GCA_029216955.1). Classification (NCBI taxonomy): domain Eukaryota; kingdom Viridiplantae; phylum Streptophyta; class Magnoliopsida; order Asparagales; family Iridaceae; genus Iris; species Iris pallida. Next base: position 50,381 of record JANAVB010020365.1, on the reverse strand, counting down.
CCTTTTTGTTCAATATAAATCAAATTCTTATCGATTAAACTGCTTCCATCTCCTTGAGCCTACCTACCCTAATTATCCCTAAATTTCGAGGACAAAATTCTTTTAAGTTGGGTAGGATGTAAAACCCCTAAATTTCTACTATATATTTTTGGTACTATTTTAAATTTTTGTACCCCGCGTAGTCGTATTGTACATTGTGCGCAAATTACGTTTATTCGTGAATGCTCGACGAGTACGAATATGTGCGAGCGTACATATTTTTGGAAAACATTAATTTTATTTTTAATATATAATAATTATTGTATCTATATATTTTTAATTGTGAAAAGTATCGTATCGGGATGGCCAAGTCTTATTATTATTTAATTGTAAAAGGTTAACTTATTTAATAGTGGCAATTTAGAATTACTATTTTATGCAAATATTCTTAACATGAGGTACATGAGTTTTTATTCATAAATATAATTTCATTTTCAAAATTATTATATTAATATTTTATCATTCAAAAAGATATTTAAAAATATTATTATTTTTGAAACTATTATTATTGGTATTTTTGGAAAATATATTTAAAAATTATTGTGGCCATTTTAAATCTCGATTTAATTTCATGGATTTATTTTAAATAGTTAAAAGATAGAATTTATACTTAAATTGAGTTAGATTGTCTAGTTTTAAATTGGAATTTAATTTGAGTTTGAATTTGATTATTGTTTTAAATTGGGTTTTAAATTAATCCTAATGTTTATCTAACTGGGTATTCCCACCTCCTATAAAAGGAGAGGTACTCCTCCAGAAAATTCCACCATCAACAGATGTGCATTGTGTCTGTGCCTCCCATCCACAATATTTTTTCCCTTATACATACAAAATTTTTCGTTCCGTCCGACAATCCCGGACGTCCATCCATGTTGTGTCGAACACACCCCGACACGATAAAATCCCCTAAACCAAATTCCGTCCCCGGTGTCCTTCAATCCAGCAACTCCCATCCAACTCCTACGACCACCACCCTCGCCCCGTCGCCCCGTCGCCATCTTCGCCACCACTGCCTTCTCCGACTTTCGTCGTCACCACCACACCCACCATCGGCCCAATGGCAGCACCACCGCCATTAACGACCACACCACCGTTCCGACTCTACTGCCAACACCACCAACCACCAAGCCACGCTACCCCAATCACCACAACTCCTCCCGACACTGCCGCCTCCGCCACGACATCCCGACTCGAATCACCAGCACCGTCACCACCTGCCCTGACTCACCACCACCATCTCCGACAACATGATCGCCCTAGCCACCCTCAACAGAAGGAAAGAAGGAGGAGGGAAAGAAACTCTCACCGAGCCGACCCGGAACTCCGTCGCCCAAACCCCGGCGCTGGACCACCGGCGTTTTCCCTACACTGTCCGACCTTCGCCCCACTCGCGCCGAGCAACCCCTTCCCGCTCCGCCATCAAGTCAGTCGCTCCGCTCTCGGCCGCGGATACGCCCCGCCGAGCTGGAAAATCCCCATCGCTACTGCGTGCGCAGATCCGCGAACCCCTCTGCCCTCCGTCGTCGACTGTGGCGAGAACCGACCGAGCGCCGCCTTCCTCCGCCAGATCCAGCCGGATCCGACTCCTTTCGCCTGTACATGGCCTCAGCCGTGACCGCCGTCCTTGCCGACCCCCTCCAATTACAGCACTGATCCGCCGCCCCGGCGTCTGAACCCTGCTACCAGCGTCGCACCTCCGGCATCCCCCAACCGCAGCCGACCGGTCGGCGCCCAGAGCCCGGCCAAAGCCTCGGGTGAGCACCCTTTCTTTTCTTCACACATCTCTCTCTCTCTTTCTTTCTTTTGGATTAATTAGTTCAGTACTTCCACTCTTGTAAAATAAGGGAGTAGAGTAGCAGTAAAAAGGATTTTATTGATTTATTTTATTATTATTATCATTATTATTATTAAAGATTACTGTATATATTATTATTACTATGTTATTTATTATTATTATCAATAATAATTGGGAAGATTATTATTGTTACCATTATTAATATTCTTAATTATATTCAAATTTTATTGTTATTTAATCAATATATAAGTAAAATAAATTTTTTATTAGGGTACATGTTCTTTTCGACTCTTCTATTTTAAACAAATTCATAAAAGGTTTATAAATAAGTTTTATTAGATATAAATATTTCAAAATAATATTGTAAATAGTTTTCAAATATTATCTAAAATATATTCTAGTATTCTCCTTAAAATTCTATTTTCCAACTTATAGTAATTATGCCTAAAAATGATTTGAGATTTTAGTATTTTCTAAAAACAAATCTAGTCTTAAATTATTATAAATATTTTCTAAAACTAAGTTATATTTATTTTGCAAATTCCCTTGTTGGTTATTATCATCGTTGATCATGACTAATCCCATGTTCCTATTTTCTCGCGATTTGGACCACTACATCGACCATGGCTATTAGACTATGGAGACATGTCAGAAAATATCGCACCACACCAGGCGACACACCAGGCAAGATACCTTGCCATTATACTGTTTATTTTAGTTGTATTTTATTTACATATCACTGTTCATTTATTTCTAGTTCTTGATTACTGTCTGCTCAGTGATATTAGTTGTACCTTATTATTTACCTTTGATTGGATATGGACTTAGAGTTAAGGAACTACCACTAGCTTAGTGCATTGCATAAACTTTGACACTGTTGTGCCACGAGATGTGTGAGTTATGAGTAGCATATAGTCTACGGACTTGCGTGTTGGCTGATCACTGATGCGTGCAGGACGTGCATTAGGTCTAACTGTCAATAGTTGTATGTTAGAAGACTTGACGGTTAGTAGTGTTATATGGTCGTGGATGCGACATGATAGGTACATTGGATGGGGAGAACATTTCCTTATCGTATGGTCTTCGATTGCACTTCCCTTGTAACCTGGAAGCTCCGCTGGAGATACGGGTATGAGCCTCTCAGGTTGGCCACTGTCATTTTTGAACGTCATGCTCTCGGTCACTGGTATCCAAGTGGGGACTATACCAGATCCCATTACAGCCAGAGCTCATGCGACGAAAGGTTTGTTCTCACTGCATGTTCACTTTAGTTGGTTAGTTTACCTTATTTATGTCTTGTCACTTCCTTTGATTGTGGCATATTTTATATTCAGTATTTATATGGCATGTTGATGTATCTTGTGACGTCCCTCTAAGGACCTGGTTAGCTCCCTAAGTGTGTGTTCTTGTGTTTCGTAGGTGTTCTGGCCGTGGCCATGATCGTCCCTATTTTTTCGAGGATGATTGCGCCTTGATCGTCTTCGCTTCGCCCGCTAAACTCATTGTATTTTTTATGTATTTTTCCTTACTTATTGGTAGTGGATTTGTCTCCGCCCAACGATTGTATACATGACAAATTCAAAGTTGCTTTTATATCATATTATCTTTGTGGATGAGATTTAGTACCTTGGTTACTGTATTTTACAGCTTATGTATATATACGAGGGTCCATATACTTCGTATGTATACAGCTGGCATGATTACGCTCTAGTCCTACATATTTTGGGACTGGGGCGTTACACCACGAGATCCCACGTATTGTGTGTCGTGTCCTACAGACACGTGTACGTGTGCACGACACTGTGCAACACTGGGTGCACCCAACATATTTGTAATGTGTTGGACACGCCTGTGTCGTATTTTTTGGACACGTGAGGACACTCAAGACATGTGTACACATGCTACACTACTTACCAACCATTGTTTGTGATTTTTGTGATGGAAATTGGGGTCGAAATCATTGATTCTTATTTTGGGCTGATACAAAAACTGAACTGTTTTGTTCCTAAGTTTAAATTCATTTTTTTATCTTTGTGTTGATTAAATGGTTAATTTAGACCCACCTACATATGTAATGAGTAATGATCCTATTGGGTTGTGATGTGTGTTGGCCATTGTGTGTTCGATTCAGTTTTTAGGTTGCTAACTACTAGGTTCCTTTGAACTGTCATTACCATGTTATTCCTGATGACACTGAAATGATTTCCTATTTAATGTTCACTGGTTTATTCGAAAATCTGAGACTTCACTCACAGTTCATTTTCACACAAACTGGACTGTTTTACATTTCACTCACTGTTTGATGAGTAGGTACAAAATCTGAATTGACACACTGTTTAAACCCATAAACCTGATACAAATGTTAACTACTACTTACATATTGAATGTACACACACACACTTCTGTTTTCCTGTCACGATTTTCCTGTCACACATATGTAATGGACTGAGACACTTAAATTCACTACCCTATAGTCTGTCCATGTGTGGACAACAAGTAGCCAACTGCATTCACTACATTCTTCCATCTTTAGCCAACTATACATGCTTCACTACATATTAACTATTGCATTACCTGTAAAATCCTTGAGTTCAGACACAATTCATATGTCATGTACCTCAGAGACTTCACTTAACCACTGTAAATCACTTACTGGTCCTGCATTTATATTTCAGTACATTCTAATGAATTAGCCCTGCATACAAGTGTGACTAGAACACTTTGAAACACTACATGTCTGCACTTTCATTTACATGTTCATTCATTCCTGCAAATTAGCCATATCTTAATTCATTTTACTCACATCATACATTGCCCTGCATACATTGCATAAACACTGCACTCTTCACTAAACCTTCATGCCTTGCATTCATTTTTATATGTTCTGTGCACTCTGATACTCATGTATCAGAGCAGGTGAATGTTCACTGCTTCCAGTATTCACCATTCAGCTCACACACTTCACATTATACTCACACATTTATACACACACAGTCACAAAATCTGAGAACTAATGTTCCTATCACACTCAAAAATTCCTGAGACCATATTGTATCACATATACATGTAAACACACACCCCCCCCCCAATTCCAGAAAACTAGTACATTGCTGACATGTCTACATTGTTGAATGAACTTTAATATATAAATGTTAACCCTTAACCTTGTTATTGAATGCTAGTTAAATTCAGATTTCATATATGTAAACCACCATGCCATGTAACCCTCTATAAATGATCTCCATGATGTATATAGATAATTGTAGGATATAGATGCATGTTAGTTATAACTTAGCTAGTCTATCCCCTTCCATGTATACCTCTTTGTTCACACATACACATAGCTTACATGCTAGCTTCCTTTCTCTTATATATAATATTAAATATATGCATGAATGTGATGGCTTAATGTGTTGGCTTGTATAGCCTTGGGATTGATGTGTGCTTGCTAGACTAGGCTTGCTTAAGCTTAGTGAGACTTGCTGGGGTTAGGAGTGGCCTAGTTGACCTAGTTTGACTAGTGTGGTTGACTAGAGTTGACCAAGTGTTGACTATAGTCTAGCCTGACCTAGACAGCATACAGATGTATTGTAGCAGTTTATTTCATTATTTTAGACATGTTGTAACTTGTGTTACTCTGATTAGGAGACAGACACCTCTCCTCAGGCAGTACATCCTGTTCGGACATTCAGTTATCAGGCGAGTACATTCTCTGACCGTTTCATACTTGCCAGGATTTATATTCTTACTCTAGATTACTTTACTTGATGCTGACACGTTGGTAGCACGGATTGGTACTATATGGATCTTTTCATGAGATGTTATCCCCCTCGGAAGCATCGGATACTGTATGTTTTGTGTGTTTCATGAATCATCACGTATCTGTATGCTTTCATTGATTTACTGAATCGCTTGTGACACATGCACTCTCATGTTCACAGAGCCATCATGAATCACCTTCACGTATCACTCATTTTATGAGCCATGTGAAGTTTCACTGAATCTTAACATAACTTGAACAGACCTTATGTATTGATTGGGGATGGGGGAGTAGAAACAGCATGTGAATAATATCCAAGTAGTTGTAGTCATGAATCACTCTTAGCTGTAGTCATGAATCTTCCTATGCCATTCACATGTCTATATTTTACTCTGACTCACTAGTCACTGCTAGTTCTCTATTTATAGTAGATATTTCCTTATAGTTATCTCCTTTACTTCATATATTTCTCTTTTCAACGTTTCATGTATCTTACTCTATTGCATGCTTTTTTTCCTAACTTGATATGAACTGTGTGAGATGTATTGTGCTCGTTCCTGTCCTGATTGGACCTATTGAAAATATTACAGAGGATGAGGATGAGGCCCTATGTACCACCTATTATGGAGCAGGCTTAGACGATACCTACGACCTGGTTCCTCTGGAGGACCCAGCTGCAGTACATGATGCTACTCCCATAGTCTAGGCTAGATAGCTAGGCTTTATCTTTCTTTCAGCATTGTTATTCGACTTTCAGTTGTTGTTCTGAGATGTTGTATATATTTATAGACTTGTATTAAGCTGGATGTTTCTTGAGTTGTTATCTTAGACACTTAGATTCTTCTCTCTCTTATTTGTATTACATTGTGGTTTTGATCTCTCTATCTACCTTTACTATTCTGTATCTGCCTTAGATGTGATTGAGACTGTTCTGTTATGTCACCTCCATTCGGAGTGTATATACTGTTCAGGTACCTTATATTGTTAGATCTTGTGACCTAGGACAGCATTCTACCGCCGACACTGCGGCGTAGGCTGGGCGTTGTTACATTCTCGTACCCTCACAGTGGGTGCGGGTCGTGACAGCAATACCCACTGAAAACCATATCAGTTAACCTATGAAATCGAACACAATTTAATTAGAAAACCCAAATTAAGTTCGTACAGAGGTGAGTGACCATGCATACGTGTCATGGTTGACAATCGTGTCCACAACCGTGTCCAATGTGTGGACACGAAGTGTCAAGAAAAGAGAAACCCGATAGTGACAGAACTGTCAGTTCAGGCTGTCTCGTGCAGCCATGTCGTGTCCGATTGGACACGACTTAGTACTCGAGACGAGTCGTGCTCTTGTCACAGTGACAGGTGGGGTATAGGGATAGGGACTGAACACCCTGCCCCGTGTCCAAGTGTCACAGTATCGTGTTAAATGAAACATGTCAGGGAAGAAAATCCAGTGTCACAGTGACAGGTGGGTGACCAGTGCGCGAGGGATTTCTCGAGATTTACTCGACAAAATCCCACGAAACTTGGTCAGCCCCTTATCAGTCGATAGACCCATGTCTCCACCAAGTTTCAACCCTTCCCGTGTTGTATCGTGTCCGCTAGGACACTCGAATAGCAGGGGACTGCACGAGGCCTGTGCGCGATGTCGTGCGTGCGGTACGTGTCCTATTTGGACACAAAAAACCACCTAAATTGTGCTCAGTCCTCAACATATCTAATCTACACATTAAGAGCTAAAATATTGTTCAATTTGTTTTTGAAAATATGAATAAAAGTTTCATTACGATATTTCGTCGAATACGTAAGCATACACATAGACATGTGTCCGATACGGACACCAAACGGACACGAACTCCATCCAAATTCTAAGGGACAGCTAGGGGACACCTAGATCTAGCCCTAAATGCAAAGAAAACAGAATATTAATACAACTAGAGGTGTTTTACCTATGGATAAAAATAGCAAGAAAAAGCTCCAAATGGGAGGGTTCCTCCTTGCTAGCAAAATGCTCCCAAATTGTCCCAAAGCTGGGATTAAACTCTAAAATCAGAAAATATGAGAGTATTAGGCTCTAATGCAAGAAAATAGAGTGGAAAAGGATTTAAAATGAATATTCTATGGGTTAGGGAAGAATGGACAAACCTTTCTTTTCTCTATGTGTTGAAATGACATAAAAGAGACAAGAACTAATGAAGAGATTATTTATAGGGAAGGGGGAGCCCTAGTGGCTGGTCATAAAGTGAAAATTAGGGTTAGGGTTTAGTCTAATGGGCTATGGGCTTAAGTCATAAGTCCTTAAGTCATAAGTCATTTCATTAAACCTTAAGTCATGACTTAATTTCACTGAACCTAATCCTCATTTTCCAAAACTAAATTCTAAGTGACTAAAATGGCTTAACTCAAGTTAGACTGGGGTTACCATAGCTAGGGTTAGCTTTTAGGCTAGTCTACTAAGTCTCAGCAAGTCAAAGTCAAACTAGAATTCACCAATTCAACAAATTAAAATAAATTCCACTAAATGACAAAAATACCCTCAAGCTAAAATGATGATTAAATCATCCTAATGACATGGTTAGGCTCTATAGGTTATGCAAGTCTCTAGGGTTTCGCTAGCAGCACATCAAAATCACAAGTCATGACTTAAAAAAGTTTTTAAATAGTTTAAAAAATGATTAAATATCACCAAAAATCATAATATGAAATAAATATCAATAATAATATTATAATTACAAAATTTAAAATTACCCTCATCTGGAAAACTAGGTGTTACAATCCTACCCCCCTTAGAAAAATTCGTCCTTGAAATTAAGATGATCGTACCCCTACTAGGTCAACCCCCAACAATCAAGGTCGATAGTTAACATGCTACACAATCCTATTGGTCGTGATATCACGGTCTTGATGAGGGTCACTATACTATCTAGCACATCACAAAACATCCTGACAGGTACTAATGGAATCACACAACAAGATGGAAAGAAGAATATGAAGGACAGACCAGCTAACCCGTCACCCGTAGCGTCGGTCTACTCGACTGTCAGCGCAAAAGCCCTTCCCCTCTGGGGTGTATCCCTCTGATGGTGCGGGGCACGGTGTTGAGCTACAGGTGGCCTAGCTCCCTCTATCTAATCCATGACACTCAAGTAATATCCACACTGATATTCCACTCAATTATACTAGGGCACCATCTATATGGTATCTATTCTGTAATCTGATAATCATATCCGTCTATCCAAAATCATGTTACCAGAATCCTCGTCACACCAGTAAGTATGGCCGCGATAATCCACTAGAGTCCACAACTAATGTACATATCTCTAGAATCATGGTATTTAAAATTTTTGCATTGCCGCTAGCTTGGCTGGGAAAACTTTAAATTCCCACATCCGAGAAATATATCCAAAATCAGACTCTATCTCATCGCCCAACCAGCTGATATGGCTGTAGAAGACTCTAGATTCCATGACTGAGGCAACCTAGCCCATAATGTTATCTTGGTAGAAAATTAAGTCGATAATGAATACCAAGAATCAAATTCAACGATGAACAAGGAAGATAGACAGATACTGTCAGAATCGAATTTCGAGATAGTTTATAATGAGATTCTCAAGGGTCATCCCAGAAATCTTCTCAAGTAGTCCTAACTGTGATTGAGTAACCTCTCTGTTAAAGCCTATTCCTAAGTTCCTATCGCAGGCGCGCAGCAGTACAACTAATCGTTGCACTACTACGACATCGCACTAATGCGACTCTCGACCTGCATGGGCCACCACTAAAAATGTTTCACGACCCGCACTCACTGTGAGGGTACGAGTGTGTAACAACGCCCAGCCTATGCCACAGTGTCGGCGGTAGAACATTGTCCTAGGTTACTATCTAACCATCAACTTGCGTAATATATAATATACTCATCATGATCAACTCCGAACGGAGGACAAGTATAAGATATTGTAACTCAATCACAGTCTAAGCACGATAAGATAGCACAGAAAAAATAACTAAGAGATAGAAAAAAATACTAAAATAATAACAACTCTCAATAATATCAAATAATATACAAGTCTCAAATCAACTACAACAAGTTTAACATGAAAAACAGATGCTAGTCTACTAAACTAAATCCCGATCACTCCTGAGTGTCGGGGCCAAAGGTAGCCATCCCGTCTCCGGGTCCATAATATGTAGGGCATGTGTCCTCGGCGCAAGTATCTGTAATATTTTTAACGGGTCCAGTCAGGACAGGAACGAGTACAACTCATCAAGAAATCCTAAATAAATGACAGAGAACTATAAAGCAGTTATAGAAGTTGTATTGATGAATATGGCAGAATATATTCAGGTAATGGTATAGAGAGACAGATAAGGTACAAGGAAAGTAAAGTAACTAAACAAGAGAAGAATCATGACAATAAAGACTGTAAAATAGAAACTAGCTGAACTAGACTAACATGGTATAAGTCCAGACAATAAATGTAGACAAGTGTAACTCTAATATAAGTCCAGCACAAGACGAATCTAATACAAGTTGAATCTAGTACGAGACGATTCCAGTCTTAGTGATCAATGATTCCAGGGTGAGTCCAGCCTATACTCTAACAGTGTGTTTTAAAATACCAAGATCGACATGTAAACGGTTGTAGGTAATGCGACACATCACACACCTGGCCGGGTATGAGATGGCTATCATTCCAGTAGATTCCAGTTGGGAGATTCCAGATTAGGGTATGTCTACATGTCTTACTCAAGTATTTTCCCTCCCAGCAAGTACAAGTGGTTCCAGAATACGACACAAAAATCAAGATGAGTCCAGCCAACATAATGATACCAGCAAGTGATTCCAGGGTGATTCCAGTAGATGATTCCAGTAATAGAAGCCGGACATGATGATACCAGTAATAGAGGCCGGACAATATGGTATGTGTGTCGCATACATGATTCTAGAATATCCATACGTGTTGTAACAGAGAATCACATATAGCTAACTAGAACTGAAGTACAGTAATTGACAAGTAAATGAGGGAACTATCAGAGAATGTACTCGCCTGCTACTCTGAAAGGCGTAGGGTAATATCAGATGTCTGCACCGGAGTCACAATGTCCTAAATAGAGCATTACAGGTTATGATACGTTTAAAATAAGATAAATGAGGTTTACGATGCAATCTACATGATTCTAAGTCAAATCTAGGTCAAAGTCAACTCTAAGCCAAACTTGGTCAACTGTCTAGGTAAAACTAGGTCTAAGTCAAACTTGGGTCAACCATGGTCAACACTCTAATCAAACTAGGTCGATCCTAGTCCATCAAGTCTCACTAGGCCTAACCAAGCCTAATCTAGCAATCAAGTACAAGCACAAGCCAATAGGACCACACTAGGACAACCATGCCAAGTATCACACACAAAATATAATGTATATATGTACCATAGGCCATAGAATGATATGCAAAGCCATACTAGGCATGATATATATATAGGTATTATCATCATATAGAGGTATACACTCATAGGCTACATGCCATATAGACAAAATATTTATATATATATATATATATACATATAGGCCATTAACCTTTATAATACATATGGAGATGGACATGTGAGTGTGTTTACAACTAATTTGTGTGTGTGTGCAACCTAGACTAGAGGGTGAGTGTGGGACATGTATATGTGATACAATAGTGTGTGCCAAGGTGAGTGAGTGAATTCAGGAATTAGTGGTTCTTAGTTTAGGCATATGCATGTGTGTGTGTAGTTGTAATCAGATTTCGTGTGTTCGTGTGAGTGCCTCAGTTCTCAGATTTCAGATTCACATATATACATACAAATTCAACTGTCAACCCACTCTAATTCAATATCCTAACAATTTTCTAACACTAATACACCCTCTCAAACATTCCAACATTTTCACTAGCTAACTCACTACTCACTCACAAGGGTTAATGGGACTGGATGGACTGTCAACATGAAAGGGGATAAATCAATGTAAAACATAACTGATTATAAAGGAAGGGTGTATCATGGATATGAGCAATTGGCATGTAGGACTGAACTGAATAATGCCCATTCGAAACCAACCTTGAACCCAAATAAAAATGCCAAATTCAAAATCAAAACATCTATAATCTAAACAACCCAGGTATCAATGTAAAACATGTTTAGGTTCAGTTAACAATCTCAGTTTCCCAGGTTCAAGTAAACTGTTTTCAGTTTACCAACATCTCAACCCAAAAGTAACATGACAGTGTACACAATTAGTTAATTCTCAGGTAAAACCCATAGTCTCTACCCGAGCCTATCCCCTCTACTGTCAACTAAAACCTTAACCCATAACCTACTGCAAACATTGACCTCAATATATGGCAAATCTTAGATTTTACTTGAATATCAAACCCAGGCATCTAACCCAATTGATACACCAAGTTCCTTACTGTGCTACTGACACAAAATCTTAAATAACAGAGAACATATACAAGTAATCTCACGTATAGATACAACTATAATTCCAAAAAAACAATTTTCAATCCACTGATACAGGTGAAGTCCCATTTCGAAAACCAACTAATCCGAACTTCTCAGGAAACCTGGAAACCCAAACTTCTCACATATCCACTTAAATCAGTCTAACCTAACATCCTGCTGATACAACACTACAATGTATCTCAATTCTAACATTCTAACAAACTACTCTCTGCTGAACTGAGCCCCCAATTCTCTAACTGAAACCTTAAGCAATACCCACTGAAAACCATATCAGTTAACCTATGAAATCGAACACAATTCAATTTGAAAACCCAAATTAGGTTCGTACAGAGGTGAGTGACCATGCATACGTATCAGGGGTGACAATCGTGTCCACAACCGTGTCCAATGTGTAGACACGAAGTGTCAAAAAAAAGAGAAACCCGACAATGACAGAACTGTCAGTTAAGGCTGTCTCGTACAGCCATATCGTGTCCGATTGGAAGCGACTCAGTGCTCGAGACGAGCCGTGCTCTTGCACAGTGACAGGTGGGGTATAGGGCTAGGGACTGAACACCTGCCCCGTGTCCAAGTGTCGCAGTGTCGTGTTAAACGAAACGTGTCAGGAAAGAAAATCCAGTGTCACAGTGACAGGTGGGTGACCAGTGTGCGAGGGATTTCTCGAGATTTACTCGACAAAATCCTAGGAAACTTGGTCAGCCCCTTGTCAGTCGATAGACCCATGTCTCCACCAAGTTTCAACCCTTCCCGTGTCGTATCAAGTCCGCTAGGACACTCGAACAGCAGGGGACTGCATGAGGCCTGTGCGCGGTGTCGTACGTGCGGTACGTGTTCGATTTGGACACAAAAAACCACCCAAATCATGCTCAGTCCTCAACATATCTAATCTACACATTAAGAGCTAAAATATTTTTCAATTTGTTTTTGAAAATACGAATAAAAGTTTTATTGGATATTTCGTCGAACACGTAAGCATACACATAGACACGTGTCCGATACGGACACCAAACGGATACAAAATCCACCCAAATTCTAGGGACAGCTAGGGGACACCTAGATCTAGCCCTAAATGCAAAGAAAATAGAATATTAACACAATTAGATGTGTTTTACCTGTGGATACAAATAGAAATAAAAAGCTCCAAATGGGGGGGTTCCTCCTTGCTAGCAAAATACTTCCAAATTGTCCAAAAGCTGGGATTAAACTCCATAATCAAAAAATATGAGAGTATTAGGCTCTAATGCAAGAAACTAGAGTGGAAAAGGATTTAAAATGAATAATCTATGGGTTGGAAAAGAATGGACAAACCTTTCTTTTCTCTATGTGTTGAAATGACATAAAAGAGGCAAGAACTAATGAAGAGATTATTTATAGGGAAGGGGAAGCCCTAGTGGCTGGTCATAAAGTGAAAATTAGGGTTAGGGTTTAGTCTAATGGGCTATGGGCTTAAGTCATAAGTCCTTAAGTCATGAAGTCATAAGTCATTTTATTAAACCTTAAGTCATGACTTAATTTCACTAAACCTAATCCTTTTATTCCAAAACTAAATTCTAAGTGACTAAAATGGGTTAACTCAAGTTAGACTGGGGTTACCATAGCTAGGGTTAGCTTCTAGGCTAGTCTACTAAGTCTCAGCAAGTCAAAGTCAAACTAGAATTCACCAATTCAACAAATTAAAATAAATTCCACTAAATGACAAAAATACCCTCAAGCTAAAATGAAGATTAAATCATCCTAATGACATGGTTAGGCTCTAGGTTATACAGTCTCTAGGATTTCACTAGCAGCACATCAAAATCACAAGTCATGACTTAAAATAGTTTTTAAATAGTTTAAAAAATGATTAAAAATCACCAAAAATTATAATATGAAATAAATATCAATAATAATAATTATAATTATAAAATTTCAAAATTACCTTCATCTGGAAAATTGGGTGTTACATGGTCGGACCTCCGCTTCCACTAGCTCCATGAAAGTCCTGATCTCTCTTCAATTTCAGCCCTAGGTCATCCTCTGCTTCCATGGCTCCTGCTAGGATCTTCGTGAAAGTAGCATCCCGGTCACTCTTGGTCAAGGACCGGACCTCCCTTATCAAACCTCTGCAGAACTTTTTTGCCTTCGTCGTCTCGCTCAGATCGATAGTAAATCTGCTCAGCCGGCAGAACTCTCTTGCATACTCCTCGACTGTCTGGTTCCCATGAACCAGACTCTCGAACTGCTGCTCTATGCCTCCCAGTGCTACGTATGGGAAGAACTACTCCTTGAACAGCTTCTTGAAGGCTGTCCAAGTCGGTCCCTCGGTTTCTAATTTAGGGTCTGTCTGGTACCATGTCCTGGCAAGGTCCTACATCCGACTGCCAGCTGCCTCCACCTAAATCTCTACTGGTATCAATGCGAGACAAAATCTCCTCAATGTGCTCAATCCAGTGATCGGCATATATGATGCCCTCGGTACCTCGGAAATCTCTCGGACGTATCTTTTAAAAATCCTGGATGCCTGGCATCCTCGATTGATACTGCTGGATCTGGCCTCCCTGTGGCCGTGCAGTCACCCTTTCCACGGTCGTCCTGACCAGCTGGTGGGCAACGACTATGCCCTGACGAATTCAGCAGTCTAGCACTGCTACTTCTGCTGATATGACTGCAAGATCCGCTCCACTAAGGAAAAGAGGTGTGCAGTGTCAACCAATCCCGCAGGTGGCTGCTGCTGCGGCTGAAGCACCTCAGGAATAACTGGGGTTGACCTCCAAATAGGTGGAGGTCCTCCCCCGAAAGCTGCAGGACTCCAACATAAGAAGTAATCAGGGAAGCTGCGGTCCCAGGGTCCAATTGAACCGGACGAGAGGTGGCAGACCTCTCGACGGAATCCTCCGGGCCGGAGCGATGAGATCGTGTCTCCATCACCATCCTGAAGACAGATCAAACAAGGAAATAAAAACTGAGAAGAAGCGGTATAATCAAAGGAGGACAGTTTATTTCAAGAGGAAGCAATTGTCAGCAAGAATTCAGTTGGCAAGAATTTAGATAAGAGTTTTTCCTAAATGTGATTGAGTACCTCAAAACTTATATCCTATATCCTACTGCAGGCTGTAGTGATACTCTAGTTCGAGTGCCACTACGACATCGCACTAGTTGCGACTCTCGAGACCTGCATGGGCCACCACTAAAAATGTATCACGACCCGCACCCTGTGTAGGGGCACGAGAAGTGGATACGCTCAGCCTATGCCGCAGTATCAGCGGTATAACGCTGTTCTAGGTCACTATCACAAACTAAATACAATATGATATACTCTTCGACGGAGGATAAATCACATAAGGTACAACTCAATCACAAA
The DNA here is from genome assembly GCA_029216955.1 of Iris pallida. Classification (NCBI taxonomy): domain Eukaryota; kingdom Viridiplantae; phylum Streptophyta; class Magnoliopsida; order Asparagales; family Iridaceae; genus Iris; species Iris pallida. The sequence goes on along the minus strand of JANAVB010020365.1, from coordinate 34,962 downwards.
TCTAGAGATGGAAATAACACGATATGATATATATGAAATCTCTAAAGAGAACATAAAAACAGAAGAAAAGTCTAAGTGTCTAAACGACACAACATCACAAACATCCAGAAATAATACAACTATAAAGTCAATACAAATAACATAAAAAATAAGATAAAGCCTAGCTAATCTAGTCTAAGCAGTAGGTATGACGTCCTCAGCTAGAGCTGGATCCTCCTGTGGGTCCAACTCACAGGTGTCGTCTAGATGGGCTCCATAGTAGGTTGGGTAGAAGTCTTTGGTATCATCTGTAATATTTTTAAAAGGTCCAGTCAGGACAGGAGCGAGCACAATACATCTCACGTAGTTCATATCATGGCAGAAAATATAAAGCATGCAAAAGAGTAAGATACATGAACTGTAAGAAAATGTACAAGAAAACGAGAGATATTTGTAAACTGGAAATATATACATGATAAGTAAGAACTGTAAGTGACTAGTGATTTAGAGCACAATATGGTTATGTAAACAGGTTAGGTTAAACAATAAATAGGACTCCATTATACACGAGGGCACAATGGACATATACAATATTTTATACAATATAGGGCTTTGATCGGATAACTATTTTCTACTCACCCTTCCCAATCAATACACACGGATCCAATCAAGTTACGTTACCGATACAATAGTTTATCCATGGGCTTATGTTATCATGAGAGTATAAGATTGCACAATAGTATACATGAATAGGGGTGTACAATAAATACAATATATTCGTAAAAAGCATATGACAATATGTATTTGATGTACCCGGGGAGGACAACATCGCAAGAGAAGATCCATATAGTACCAATCCGTGATAACAATCGTGACAGCATCAAGTAAAGTAATCAAGAGCAAGAATATAAGTCCTAACAAGTATGAAACGATTAGAGAATGTACTCGCATACGATCTGAATGTCTGTGAGAATACACTATCCAAAATGAGGTATCTGAGTCCTATTTAGAGTAACATAAGTCATGATGTATACAAAGGGGTAATAAATGAAGTGTACCATGCGTCTACATGATTTCTAGGTCATTTTAGGATAAAGTTAACACTTGGTCAACTCTAGTCAACTAGGCAATCTTAGTCAACTAAGTCAAACTCTAGTCAAGCCAGGTCAATTGGTCACATATTGACTCAATGTTGACTTTTGGTCAACTCTAGTCAAATCTACAAGCCTATAGGTAAAGTATACACTAGGCCTATAACACAACCTATAGATACAAATATATAAATACATACATACTTGCATTCATGTAGCCACACATACATTGCATTCATGTACCCACACATTACATACATGGATGCATAACATACATGTATACATTAATACATGCATACATGTATATATACATACATACATTACATACATACATATTTATATACATACATATATACTTACATATCATACACATGAATACACTACATATTTGCATATATTTACAGATATGGAGAGAGGAAAAGGGAAATCAAACATAGGTGAGTGCTAGTGTATGTGAGGCATGGTGAGTGAGTGCAAGAGAGTGAAGTGGCAGCAGTATATAGTGTCTCTCAGGTTTTTAAAGTTACAACAAACTCAGTTTCAAATACATTTTCAGTTTAGAATAACATTTGATCCTAAGTGAACTTGGCATTAACTCAAACATAGAATGAACATTTACCAAACTAAACTACATATCAACCCAGTTATATACATGACTTCACAGTTTATTTGCATTATAAAATCTCAGTTTTCATCTAAGTTAACATATAAATTTCAGTCCCTATTCTCAGTTTTCTCTATTATACTTCAAATTCAGTTCAAAGATTTTCACATATTAGACAAAAACCCAACTTAGTTTATAACTAAAACCCAATCTCAATTTATGTGAAAAACAAAACTCAATATACATGTATCAAATTGATTCTCAGGTTCACATGTACTCAGTGAACTTATAATTCAAAACAAAATCTCAGTTATCATTCAAGCTATTCTCAGATTCAACACAAAAACCAATTTCAGTATACTTACATCAACCAACTTAGTTTTGTTGCATATCCTAAAGAAATCTCAGATAACATTAATAGGTTAGCATATGATCTCAGGTTAAATCGAGTTGTTCACAGTTAAAATTCAACAATTTAACATGTATTTAAATGGTTTAACAAACTGAAAATCCCCAAATTATAACCCGGTATCAGAGTTTACTATCCCGATACCAAAACAACCCAAATTTACAATCAAAAACTAATTAATAACACAAAATAGTAGTGCACAAGTGTGTGTCACATGTTAGCATGTCAGAGGGATGCATCCATGTCCACACAAGTCGACACAAAGTGTCCAAAATGAATTAAACATACACAATGCAAATATGCCCAGATATTGCCTCGTGTCGCCAGTTCAAGGTCTCTTGGACACGACACAGTATCACAGTGTCCTCGTGGTTGTGCACACATGTTCGCCAGGTATAGGTCTAGGGGCACGAGTGCCTGACATGCGTCAACAACGTGTCCATGAAGGACACGAACAACGTATCAGTACTCGAATCCCGCGCGGCTATGTGTAGGCAAAGATCGGTGCGATCGAGATTTCTCTCGATCTACTCGACGGATTTGCCTCAAACAAGGGGATCACTCTATCAGTGAGTTCCCCTTCGTGTCCCTAAAATTTTAGGTCGAACGGTGTCGTGTCGTATCCTACAAGGCACGCGAGCAACAAGGGAGCACAGTACCCCACTGTGCCGTGTCCAGCACGTATGTTCGTGTCCAATTTGGATACGAAATTCTCACCACACTCAACTCAGTCAAATGCAAAATTAATCCCCATATATAGGGCTACATATTCAGGAAAATAGTTTCAAAATGGTGAACAAATGATTGGTTTAGGCATTTTATCAAACACCTATTTAAAAATACTGATACGTGTCCGATACACATACTTAATGGACACGAGATCCTGCCAAACTCACTCTACAGCTAGGGGACACCTAGATGGATGTAACTATGGAAGAAATCAAGAATTGATTAGGGTTTGTAGTGTTTTACCTATTGAGAGTGCAAACTCAATGAAAGGGCTCCTAAGTGAGTTGTTCCCTCCACAAGCTATGGCCAAATGCTTTTCAAATCCTTGTAGCAAGCCTCCACTAGCCTCCTCTACTGAAATGAATATCAATGCAAGAGAGTAGCCTCAATTTGGGATCAATTTGGATTAAAAGGAAGAAATTGGGGAAGAACTAATTAGGATTTCTTTGTAGGTGTTAAAAGAGGCAAGAAAAAACATATGAAGATACTTATAGGGGGGATACTCCTAGGGCCGGCCATAAATAAAAATTAGGGTTAGGTTTAGATGTAGACGGGTGGCTAAAGCTTCTCCACATAATTCAAGTCCAATCAATAGTTCAATTTAATTCTAAGGCTTTCTTTCTACAAATATCTTAAAGAAAATATCCTACGACAATAATATCTAGATATTCCTAACCTTATCATGATGGAAGCTTATAATCTAATATCTAGGCTCATGACTAATATCTAGGTTAGGGCAACTTCTAGGTTAAGCTTAACAAATATATTAGCGCATAATTAATTAATCAAAATTTATTTTCATTAAAAGTCAAAAATAACCAAAATACCCTTAGGCTAAAAAGTAGTAATTTGTAATTCTAATCACATGACTAGGCTCCCATGGTCATGGTTAGTCTATAGGCTTAGTAAATCTAGGGTTGCACTAGTTAACCATCAAAATCATAATTTAATATTTTAAATAATATTAATTTAATAAAAATTCACCAAAAATCATTAACATGATTAAAACCTAATATTAAATAATCAAAATTATAAAAGTTCAAAATTATCCTTATTTTAGAACAGTGGGTGTTACACTACACGAGGCTGTGGTGCAGTATCCTGTTACCCGAGCGTCCAAGCTCACTGGACACGACACAACTTGAGGTACCAATGGTTGGTAATGCTGGGGGCAGTGACTGACACCACACCCACGAATTTTGGGTCAATTTTATGGTGATTTCGAAGAGTTATTCACTTTGTAGATTTCTGTCGAGTCACAGGTTCTCGTTTCTGATACTGCATGTTATACACCACTTCGACACTGCTTGGATACGTTCTTCTTGACACTTGGACACAAGATGACATGCTAGATAATGCCACAATACACTGACACATTGGATTACATGATTTGCCATGCACACACTCACCTATACTTCTCGACACATACGCACCTCACTGTACACTATGTTTTCTCTGATACCATGTTAGAATACTTTGTGGACACCTCTGTGACACTTACAGACACTTTGGACACACCAGGTGACACAGCACACAGCACTCTGACACTTCACATGTTTTGTTACACCCTCACATTCACTCTTTGTTCACACACTCTCACACACAGAACGCACATACTGATTGTTACCTGCAGCAAACATTCCCCTTTGCTGCCAGGGTTAGACTTGATTGGATTGGGTTTTGTAGATCTAAGGTTAGTATATTTATGTGTATGTTTTATAGTGATGAGTATAGAGATCATATCTGTATATATATGTTGTATACCGGCTAGGTTATATTTGGGGGTTTGCATATGGGATATATATTTTATATAGTTATATGGGTTCCAGATTTCTGTGTAGGATTTGTATTTAGTTGATGTATAGTTATATGGGTTTAGGTATAGGTTTGTTGTATACTCAGTTAACTGAGTTTGGAAGAGGGGTTATGTATATAGGCTATGTGTCTATGAGTATGTGGTATGTTTATAGTTATATAGTGGAGGGTTATGTATATATGTTTGTGAGTGGTTATGTGAAGGCTTACCTTCACATATATTCTAATGTCATATGGGTGAGGTAGTATTGTGAGTTTATTAGAGAGTTCAGTTGTGATATATAGGCATAGTATATATATGTTAGAGTTATATAGGTGTGGGGCCTTGCTATATATATGTATGTTTAATTGTGAAAGCATAGTATATAAGTATCATATAAGGATAAGTTATATACTAGGAGGATATATATATGATACAAATGTTGTATTGTATAGATATACATGATATTTATATCTAATACCTTGGTATCCTAGCCTAGGGTTGTGATACCTATAGATTGACCTAGAAATTGACCCAATAAGCCTCTATGAGTATGTTAACTAGAGTTTGACCAAACCCTGGATAGTTGACCAAGTTAGCTAGATGTTGACCTAGTTTGACTAGAAGGTTGACCAAAGTTGACTTTGACCTAGAATGACATAGAATCATGTAGATTGCATTGTAAACTTCTTATATTTCATATTAAACACATTGTAACATGTGTTACTCTAAATAGGACTCAGTTACTCCGATTTGGACATCTGTTTTCACCAGTCGCTCAGGATATTAGGCAAGTACATGCTCTGATCGTTTCATACTTGTCAAGACTTATATTCTTGCTCTCGACAACTTTACTTGATGTTGACACATTGTTCACACGGATTAGTACTATATGGATATTTTCTTGAGATGTTATCCTCTCAACGGGTGCATCGGGTACTTCATGTCTTGTGCTATTACTGTGCATCCTGTACTCCTTACTCTCGTGTTATCTGTGTACTCACGTGTGCTCTCATGTACTCTCATGTTCATACGTGCTTCGTATTGTTTGCAAAAATAATAAAATCCTAGGAAAGTACAACTATAGGAATCTGATCTGAAGACGATAGCTTTATCCCTTGGACGATGTAAACATTGAAGACGATAGCCTCTGAAGAATGCAGCAACACATTGGCAAGAACTCCTGATCTCTGGTGATGATTCTGATCTGATCTGGGATAATCTAGGCCTGATAATGAAGAATTGAAACTCTATTTATAGAGTTCTGGAAATAACTAATTTTTAGTTATTCTGAATTGTGCAGGATGGATTGCGCAGACATTGGACTACGCAAGCAGCGAACTGCGCAGGCAGTTACTCGATCGTGGACCACCTGTATGTGACGTATGGCATTGTTTGATTGAAATACGCTTGGTCGTGTACAGACGGTTGCCACATTGTGAGTAATTGATGGCATGTAGGCCACATGTAAATTTTCAGTTGTCTTGATAGAGTGCGCCACCTGAATTACGCTGGCTTCAGACTGCGCTGAGATTGAATTGCACTACAGAAAGTCTGGCAGATTGTGCTGGCTGTACAGCTGTCCTCGAGCATTGTGCTGTACGATAAACGAACAGTTTTCTCGTTCTTCGGGCTGTCAGTTGTCAGAAGATCTAATTTTCTGTCAGATAATGATGACGAGGTCACGTCAGCTTACGTTCTTGGATGTGTGCACAGTTTCGCTTGCACACTTGAGTTGCTGTGAATCTGTTTCCTGCGTAGTTCACTTGAAGGATGCACAATTTAATTTTCATGACTTTTTGATGGGTGCAACTTGATTTTTAGGACCTACAAGACCCCCTTCAAAGTTTTCGAAATTTAAAAATATTCAAAGTTTTAAAATACTTTGAATTTTGATTTTTAAAATCAAGTTGCGCAAGTGATGCCTTGACTGCGCATTTGGAGGAATCAGCTCCTAATTTCTAGGCATAATCTGAGTTGACTGTTACTTTTGAAAAACTATAAATAGTTCTCATTCTTCTTTCTGTTATTCTTTACTTGTTTCCATTTGTTCGAGAGAGAAAAAGCTCATGTGCCATCTTCGACTCTTTTCCTTCTCCTCCATCGACATCAATGGCCCCCAAACGTTCAGCCGCCGAGAAGTTCAAAGCCCCCGCTGAGTCTTCGACTCGGGCTGTGCCTCGGATTTCTTGTCACAAAGTCGGTCACCCTGCGCTGCAAGGTAATCGATGGATTCGATCAAAAAACCCTTTTTAGGGTTCTTTGACATTGTCGAACCTTCAAACCTTTCTCTTTTTAGAGATTCGGTTGTATTGTGCCGCCCTGTTTAGGATTTTGGTTGCACACACACAATAGTTTTTAATTTTTATGAAAACTATTTTCTTGCGCAATCGGTGGAAAGTGCTGGCAAATGTTCAGCACAATCTACCGATTTGTGCAAGGCTGTCCAGCACAAACTGATGCTTTGCGCAAGTTGCTCAGCGCAATCTGATGACTTGCACAAGTAGATGTATTGGCACAACTGGATATTTTGCGCATGTAGACTGCATTAGCGCAATCTGATGCCATGCACATAGCACAATCTGATGCTTGTGCAATTTGCTAATCTTTTGAACAGAATCTTTGATTTTACATGTACTGAATTCTGTCTCTTTGTTTGTTGCAGTTAATCTCAGGAAAGACCCAGAATATGAGATCTTTACAGGGACTCTGGCTGAACCCGAATTTAAGGAGGATCTGTCCCATGTGATATTTCCTCAGTATGCCCTGCCATCTTTCCGACAGGCCATTCTAACAGCACAAGACAATGAGACATTGCTAAGTCTGATGAACGGGCAGCCTTTGTAAACTGCTAACGCCGTTACTCATAAGAAGCCTCTGTTTCTATTTGGTGAGGCTCTTGATAAGAGTTCTCAGCCAAGGCCTCGAGTTGAACAAAGACTCTTTCAGAGAGGTGAGAAAAGGATATTGTTACCAGACATTTGCAGGTGCCTCCCCCTATCTCGCTATGCTCATGCGAGTTATAGTTATAGGACGTCTGACAGTTAAAACGAGCTCTCCTTTCTGAAAAGCTCTGACCTTAACCTTGCGATTGAAAGTCTTTGATATGCGGGCTTGGTATAGCTCAATATGCTGTTGAGCCAATAGCCGCTTCTCGTCGAGCGCTTCTAATTCTTGGAGCCGAAGAAGGTTATTGTTCTCTGTAGTGAGTTCGTTGGCGATGGCAATCCTTAAAGATAGAATATGAAGCTCCACGGGTAGAACTGCTTCACAGCCGTACACCAAAGAGAAAGGTGTACAGCCTGTAGGGTTGCGGACCGTAGTACGGTAGGCCCAAAGATATTCCCCAAGCTTTTCACTCCAATTTCGTTTGTTTATAGACACAAACTTCTTGAGAAGTTTGATGATAGTCTTGTTGAAAGCTTCAGCCAAGCCATTAGCAGCAGGATTGTAAGTTGTCGAAGCGACATTGTCAATCCGATGATCGTCACAGAACCTTGTGAACTTTTGGCTGATGAACTGAGGTCCAGTATCATGGATGATTCGTCGAGGTACACCAAATCTATAGATGACATGATGTTTGACAAAGTTAATGACACTGCTGGTCTTGACTTTAGCCAAGGGTATAGCTTCAGCCCATTTTGAGAAGTAGTCGGTTATTGCCAGTATGAACCGATGTCCTCTAGAAGAAGGAGGATTGATGGGACCTATAATGTCCATGCCCCAAGCTTCAAAAGGCCAGGAAGCAGCAGTCGAATGAAGAAATTCTGATGGTTGATGAATAAAATCTACATGGATTTGACAACCTCGACATTTCTTCGCATATTCGATGGCATCAGATACCATAGAGGGCCAGTAGTAACCCACGCGTCGGATACGATCTTGTAGCTTAGGACCAGGTTGATGTGCTCCGCAGACACCGTCATGAGCTTCACGTAATACTTGATTTTCTTTATTACCAGCAAGACAGCGCAAGAGTAGACCGTCATAAGTCCGCTGGTAAAGAGTTTTGGTGGTCTGATTGTAGTAGAATTGCAGAGACCGCCGACGAATACTCGTAGCTTCTTTGGGATCTTCAGGAAGTATGTCATAAACTATGAAGTCGATGAAAGGAGTTCTCCAATCTTCACTGATAACATTGGCTTTATTAAGATTACTGAACTCAATGTTACGATTGTTTTCGATGCAGAACAATTCCCGATTAGAGACAACCACCACTTGCTGTTTTTTGATAGGGATGGCTAGGACTACTGCAAGATTGGCCAAAGCATCTGCTTCAGTATTGTAAGCTCGTCGAACATATTCGATAAAGAAGGCTAATGATGTAGCCATGCTGATTGCCGCTTCATAGTAAGGCACTAGATCTTGATGGCGAACTTCATAAGTTCCTCTAACTTGGTTAACAACCAGCTTGGAGTCACCATAAACTTCAAGATATTCAATGTCCAGTTGTTTAGCTAACTGAAGGCCGATGAGTAGAGCATTGTATTCTGCTACATTATTGGAGCAAGGTTCATCTAGAGAGTAGGCTCTTTGAATAGTTAACCTGTCTGGAGAAACAAGGATAACTCCAACTCCTGCAACAATGGCACCATTGGGTCCAATCCTTGATGCACCATCAAAGAATAGACACCAAGTAGGAAATTCTTCGGAGACCATATTTGATTCCAATGTCTCCTCTGGAATTTCATCATAAAGTTTGGATGTCTCTGGTACAGGATGAGCTGCTAAGAAATCCGCCAGGGCTTGACCTTTGACAGACTTTTATGGAACATATATCATGTCATATTGGGCTAGCAGAATGGCCCATATAGCCAGCCGAGAATTGAGTGTGCTAGGTTTCTTCATCAGTACCCGAAGAGGATTAACTCAGGATATAACATGAATAGTTTGGCCAATGATGTAATGCCTCATCTTTTGAACAGCGAACATAAGAGCTATGCATTCTTTTTCGACCGGACTATAACGGTGTTCGGCACCAATCATAGTACGACTGAGATAATAGATGGCCTATTCGTGACCTTCTTTGTTCTTTTGGACAAGTAAAGCACCCAATGAATGATCCATAGCGTGGACATACATTCATAATGGTATGCCTTAGATTGGTGGTACCAAGACTAGTGGGTTCATGAGATATCGCTTTATATCGTCAAATGCCCGTTGACATTCTTCGGTCCAAATAAAAGATACACCCTTCTTCATTAGTTGAGTAAATGGTCTGCAGCATCCAGACAAATTCGAAATGAATCTCCTTATGTATGCAAGTCGACCCTGGAATCCTCGTAGCTCTTTTAGGTTGCGTGGAGGACGCATCTCTTGAATGGCTTTGATCTTCTCGGGATCCACGTGTATACCCTTAGAGGTAATGACGAAGCCGAAAAATTTGCCACTAGAGACACCCAAGAATGACTTGGTGGGATTCATTTTGAGTTGATGTTGGCACATTAGATTAAAGATCGTTCTCAAGTCTTGGATGTGATCTTCCTTTGGACGACTTTTGATAGCAACATCGTCGACGTAGCATTCAACGGTCTTGTGCAGATGATCTCGAAAGATGGTACTCATGGCTCGTTGGTAAGTTACACCAGCGTTCTTGAGGCTAAATGGCATTACGGTATAGCAGTAGACTCCACGAGGGGTGCGGAAAGAAGTGTATTTTTCATCTTCAGGATTCATCCGAATCTGATTGTATCCGGAGAATCCATCCATGAAAGATATTCGCTCGAACCCACAGGTGTTGTCAATCATGACGTCCGTGATAGGAAGAGAAAATTCATCTTTTGGACAGGCTTTATTAAGATCCCGAAAGTCGATGCAGACTCAAACTTTGCCGGTTTTCTTCAGAACTGGAACGACATTGGCTACCTAATTTGGATGTTGTTCTTCTCGGATAAAGCCACAAGCGATAAGCTTATTGACTTCATCGTCGATTGCATCCATCATTTTTGGCTTGAAGCGCCGTTGTTGCTGTTTGACCGATTTTGCATTAAACAGAATATTCAATTTATGAGTAGCAACTTTGGGATCTAGACCTGGCATATCTTCGTAGCTCCAGGCAAAGACATCAATGTATTCTTGAATAAGAAGAATTAATTCTTGCTTATCTATCTCTGGGAGGTTCTTGCTGATGAATATTGGACGAGGAGACCCGCTCTCTCCTACATCAATTTGAACCAATTGATCTTCGGTAGGAGGTTCTCGTTGTTCGAATAAGAGTTCCTATTGGGTATCCATTCGTTGAGCCCAGGGATCTGTTTCAGGATTTTCTTCAATATCCTCGTCATAGCCTTCTGGAAGTTCAACGAAGACCATGTTAGAAGATACGATCAACCGATGAACTTGACCGATGCTGGTGTCAGAATCCTATGATCTAGAATCAGAAGAGTTAGAGCACTCCTCACTATCGGATTCGGAGACTGCTGGGGATAATATCGGAGGTGAAGCATATCCGAGACCTCTTTTGGTCCTGCTGTAGTACATCTCTGATTTTCCTTTCGTAACAGCCGTACGGATAGGAGTTCTTCTACCCTTACCGTAGTTGAGGCCATTCTTGAAGTCATAACCCATCTTTCGAATGATGTCTTTTGATTGTTGACTGTAACGACGAAGTTGAAGATGCCCCGTATCGTTACTTTTGCTATCATCCGTATAGCTGAATTGTTGTTCTGGTCCTTTACTAAAAAGTATCGGACTCTCGCCTCTCTTTTGAGAAGGGACAACAAAGTATGATTCATCTGGGTGTTCGAGTAAGACTTCTGTTTGAAGAGACTGTACAACTCCCATCGTAAATGACTGAAAGCTATCTAACATATCAAAATAGCACTTACCATGATAAATGACATCAGTATACTGAAAGTAGTTGCTTTTTCATTGATTTGTACATCTGTATTTACAACAGGACCTTTAGCCTTAGCAGGCTTGGTCAGATTGATTACAAGAGGGGGAGAAGAAGAACGTGGAGAGGATTGGCCTTATTACGACGGAGGTCGATAACAAGTGGCTCAGAAGAGGTGAGCTCCCTTTTTTTCTTGTTATGAGATAAATCAATAACAAGTGGCTCAGAAGAGGTGAGCTGACTTTTTTCTTTATTACGACGTAAGTCAATAACAAGTGGCTCAGAAGAGGTGAGCTCCCTTTGATTCTGACCATCATCAGTTGGTTGCTTCTGGACTGGCAAGTGAATAGCCAGTAGTTTGGAGGATTGAGGACGAGAAACACGTCCTTTGACAGGTATGATGAGAGTGTCATTGGGCACTGCTTCTTGGTCTTCTTCAGTGTCCAGAGCTAGTACAACTTTCATAAACTCATCCTTGTACATACGAGCATCGTTGCAGTATGCTTCGACAACTTTGAAAGGATAGAGATCCGCAACCTCCTTTTGAACCTCTCCATTGTCATCGACATATTTGAAACATTGATGGAGAGTCGAAGGAACAATGTTATGTTCATGTAAGAATGGTCTCCCCAACAGAGCATTGTAAGAACAACCATGGTTGTCAATGATGTAGAAGGTCACCTTTGTGCGGAGATTGCCTATTTAGAGTTTTAGGCAAATCTTGCCCAGAGGTTCACTCCTTTCCAGATTGAACCCAAGGATGGTGGTGATTGTACTGGAGAGACTTTGTACTAGGATCTTCAATGCATCTAACATTGTCTTCGACATGATGCTGAGAGCAGACCCAGGATCTATCAGAATACGATCGACTTTCATCGAGTCGACATATCCTGTATAGTATAGAGGACTGTCATGCCTATTATCTTCCATCAGCATGTCATCCTGTGTGAAGGTAATATTTGGAATTAATTCCAACACACTATAACAATGAAGACAAGAGACTGGCTCTGCTTTCAGCTTCTTTAGAAGGGTTAGACAGGTTTTTGCCTGTATGAGAGCTTCACTCAGAGTTTCTCGAGTCTCTTTGGAGAGGCGCAAGAGCTCGAAGATTGACAGCCTAGCCGGTGTATTGGTAAGTTGAGCCAAGATATCAAAGTTATAAGGCTTCTCAAGTCCAGAAGAAGATGACTTCTTCAAAGGTTTGTCGAAACGGAATTGTTGTTTGCCTTTGTCGGCTGCTGTCGATTTGGGAAGAGTAGGTTCTACAACCGGTGAGGATGCAGTAGGAATATCCTCAGTGGAAGCAGGCTGCACTGGAGCAGACTCAGAAGAAGAAGCAAGATTTTCTGGAGTCTCGGGAAGTTCACTAAGATAGGCTTTCCCTGATCTGGTGTCCAACAGGATTTCTTCGTCAACTATGGGGTCAAAAGACACCATATTGCAGATTTTTGTTTTGCCCTTAGAGCGTTCTTTCTTCTTGGAGAAGGAAGAGGGAACTTCGAACTCTGAAGCAAGATCAGGGTAAATCCACATAATCTCGTCATTGTCAAGAGATAAAGGGACGAGACCTTCACTTTGTGGAGGAGGGAGATTCTCGATCTCAAGAGTAGCTTTGGGGACAGGGATGACACCGTGTTGTACCATCTGCGGAGGAAAGTCACCGAACTGAACTGAGACCATGTTTGCGGTAACCGTCTTCTCGTCTTGCTGCAGAGTGACAACACCAGCGTTGACTAGCTCCTGAATTTTGCCTTTGAGCACATAACATGCTCGAATAGGATACCCAATGAACCTGTGATAAACACAGTACTTAGGATGATCAGTTTTACCGACCTCATCATGCTTCTTCGGGTCTGGAAGTTGAAGCTTATTGCTTTTGATTAAGCAATCAAAGATGCTCATAGTGTTATTCTCGTCAAAGGAGTACTCTACTTTCGGACGAGGTTCCCTTGCTGGAGGTGCTGAAGGAGTAAAAGTAGACGTAGGTGGAGCTACGTTGACCGCCAGAGATTCTTTGTTCTTCAAGTTGATGTTCAATGTCTCTTTTTTCTTGCGATTGTTCTGGCGATTACCACCACCTGATGTTTGATGTTCGTCTCGGTCGGGGTTAGACATGTGTACCCCTAGCTATTTGAATTTGTCAGCACTAACTTCAGCTGCTTTAGCATTGACAATGAAGGATGGCCAGTCTTGGAACTGAGTTGACCCCATCCACATGCTGATGATAGGCAAAAGATTTGCCTTGCAGGTGTCTATAGTCACAGCGGCCGGAGTTCCAGGAGACATTTTTAAAGCTTCTCGGCGAAACCTTTCAATAAAACTCTCAGCAGTTTTATTGTGTCTTTATTTGATTTTATTGAGGGCTAACATGGTCATGTCATTGATCCCCCCATAGAATCGTTCCAAGAAGATTTGTTTTAGACCTAAGAAAGAAGTGATACAGCCATCGGGCAAACTCCTGTACCAATCGTATGCCACACCGGCTAAACAGCCGACGAATACCCTGGTAAGAAGAGCGTCATTTGGCTGAAGTTGGACAGTCATTACCTCAAAGTGGTTAATGAACTGACTGGGAGAAGTGCTGCCATCAAACAGGAAGATTGTTGGAATCTTGTACTTTAGAGGAAATGGGACTTCCTTCCATTCAACTGGGTAGGGTTTTTTAATCCCTAATCTCTGTAAGTTGTCTTTCTCTTTGAAGGCCTCAAATTGAGTGCGCAGGAGTTTGACAGCTTCATTAGCATCCTCTAATGATGTAGAAGGAGCAGGCTGAATCAAAATATTAGGGGAAGGAACAGCGTGGTAAGCACTACCCCCAGCACCTGACTGACTAGTGTAGGTTGAATCTGTACAGGAGGTATTTGAGGAGATGCTACCTCCAGCCCTGCATTGACAGACACCGACGATGCTATGATCTTAGGATTTACAGCAGGTACAATCGGTGGTACTGTACGTTGGGCCACGATGATAGAATGCATACTTGCAACCATTTCGACCATGGTCTTCAACTTGTCTTCTAGTGCAGCTATTCGCTGTTCTTGACTTGCTGAACTGGAAGCATCTGGGTCTTCAGTGACAACATAAGCTGTCACTTCTCTAGGTACAGTGGAAGACACTGTCTGTTCCGAACTTTCACTGTATGCATCATAGTCAGAGAAAGAATCATCTCCTGAGTGAGAAAGAGGAAGATGACCGGAAGGATCTTGAAGATTCCTTTGACCGATTGCATCTCGGCTTCGGGATCGGGTATGTTGGAATACTCCATCAGAAGATTCTTGGAGTAGATCCAAATACCGCTGGCTTGGCTTGCGAGGCTTGCCGTGCTTGGAGCACTTTCTACCCCCAGTGTCTTTGGAAGTCATGTTGACAGAAGCATACAGAACTTCGTCTTCATCTTCTGACATAGGTTCAGAGTTTGTAAAGTTCAAACGATCGAAGACAGATTATTTTGTTGTCTGACAACAACACTTGATGACAACCTTGTGATTACAATGGTGTCCAAGTGGTTGAACTGGAGGTGTTGAGATGTTGTTCCGTTTTAGTTTGAGGTGTTCTCGGAGATTGGGAACAATGACGGGACGAGAAGAAGTTCGAGGGATATGTTCTTTGATAATATTTGGAACATGGTTCCGGTTCTTCAAATGTTTTGTCCTTTGAGTGTACAGGGAAGTACTTATTTCATTAGCATAGGTGTCAGGATTTTTGATCCTGGAAGTTTGCCTCTGATACTGGTTGGTCTTCGGCATTGGCTGTTTGTATTTTGCCGAAGTTGGTCTACTGAGATAAGTTCTTAGATCAGCAAATTCACCCAAGGGGTTTCTGTCTGAGACACCAGCAATTTTTCCTGCTTTGAGCGGGATATCTTGAGAGTTGGGAGATCTTGGAATTCTGCTACCGGAGTAGGCAGAATACCTCTTTGATCAGTACACCTCTATTTGGCAAGGAGGGAAGAAGAACTCTTGTTGGAGAGAGTCCTTGTACTGATTGGTGCCGGAGCACATTCAGATCGATCTTCTACGGTAAAAACCAAGGAAGACTGAGAAAAGACCAAAGGGCCTTTTCCTTTGTTTTGTGAAGAAGGGTTAGCTAAAGAACGTTTCCCTCTGTTGTCTTCCAAGTCGTGAGACGAGAAATTTTGAGAAAAGACCAATAGACCTTTTCCTTTGTTCGGAGGAGGAGGAGGAATAGTCAACAGACTACCCCCAGTGGATTGTGCTGGAGCAACAAGGTGTTTGGAAAGAGGAGCAGAGTTTTTTCCTTTGCTGTGAGAAGAAGAGAGATTAGCCAAAGGGATGTCCCTCTTAGACTGCGCTGGCACAGTTTGTGCAGGGGTTGAAGTGGACGTTGGCGCCTTGGCAGGTTGCGCATGAGCAACTCTGGCAGAAGGTCTTCTGGCCACAGTCACAGCAGATTGTGCAGCAGGAGTCTTGACTTCAGAGTGCTTGAGTTGCACTCTTGTTGCTGGAGTGGTGGACTGCGTAGGCAGAGTTGCAGCCAACTGCGTCCGGGGAAGAGGAGTCTTGCACTTTGACAGAGCAGCATAGGAAGTAGTTTGTGCACTGGCAAGGGGAGCAGCATACTGCGCATGGGCAGTAGCAGCAGACTGCGTAGCAGTTTTGGGAGCAGAGACAGCAGACTGCGCAATAGTTTGCGCAGAGGATTGTGCAGAGGACTTTGGAGTCCACACTGAACAGACTTTGCTCTTGGCAGAAGTCGCAGTACGACGAGTAGTCCCGGAGTTGATCATCGCCTCGTAGGCTGTCTGGTTGACCTTTACAACCAGCGTCTTCTGCGTCTTTCCGATAGACGCAACGTCACATTGAGTTGTCACTTCCTCGTCGGAGGAGAAAGTCGTCCCCAGCAGAGTCGCCATTTTGTTTGCAAAAACAAAAGTTGATTTTTATTTCACAAACTTTGTAAGAAAAATACAATAGAATTCTGGGAAAGTACAACTATAGGAATCCGATCTGAAGACGATCGCTTTATCCCTTGGACGATGTGAACTTTAAAGACGGTAACCTCTGAAGAATGCAGCAGCACTTTGGCAAGAACTCCTGATCTCTGGTGATGATTCTGATCTGATCTGGGATGATCTAGGCCTGATAATGAAGAATTGAAACTCTATTTATAGAGTTCTGGAAATAACTAATTTTTAGTTATTCTGAATTGCGCAGGATGGATTGCGCAGACATTGGACTGCGCAAGCAGCGAACTGCGCAGGCAGTTACTCGATCGTGGACCACCTGTATGTGGCTCGTGGCATTTTTTGATTAAAATGCGCTTGGTCGTGTACAGACGGTTGCCACATAGTGAGTAATTGATGGCATGTAGGCCACGTGTAAATTGTCAGTTGTCTTGATGGAGTGCGCCACCTGAATTGCGCTGGCTTCAGACTGCGCTGAGATTGAATTATACTGCAGAAAGTCCGACAGATTGCGCTGGCTGTACAGCTGTCCTCGAGCGCTGTGCTGCACGATAAACGAACAATTTCCTCGTTCTTCGGGCTGTCAGCTGTCAGAAGATCTGATTTTCTGTCAGATAATGATGATGAGGCCACGTCAGCTTGCGCGCTTGGATGTGTATGCAGTTCCGCTTACGCACTTGAGTTGCTGCACAATCTTTTTTCCTGCACAGTTCACTTGAAGGATGCACAATTTGATTTTCATGACTTCTTTGATGGGTGCAACTTAATTTTTAGGACCTACACGTGTATAACCAACAAATCATGTACGTAACATAACTTGAATGGATTCTTGTGTATTTATTGGGGACGGGAGAGTAGAAGTGGTTATGTGATCATTCTTTTAGTATACTCATGTACAAACTCTGTAACTTAGGCGTGTGCAAATCAAGCCGGTTACATAACCATTTTGTCCTCTAAATCAGTTATATTATTTACAGTTCTTACTTTCATACATATTTTCTGTACTCAGATTTATCTGTTTTTACTACTCATGTACATCTCTTACAGCGTTTTATGTATTTTATTCTATTGCTTGTTTTATATTTCCTGTCATGATATAAACTGCATAAGAGCTATGTATTCGCTCTTGTCGTGACTGGACCTATTGAAAATATTACAAAAAACGAAGAGAATTTCTGTCCTACCTACTACGAAACTGGTATAGATGACACTTGTGACCTGGACCCTCAGGAGGATCCAGAAGTTGCTGAGGATATTACCCTATTTCCTAGGCTAGATTACTAGGCTTATCTATCTTATTTCAGTTGTCTTGAGTTGTATTTATTCAGATATTACGTAGTGGTGTTGATAACACTTAGACTTATTTCACTTCTGGTTGTATCTCACTCTGTGAATTTTATATCTATCTTATCGTACTGTTTATCTACCTCTAGCTTTTGTGATTGAGTTGTATCTTCTGAGATGTCCTCAGATTGGAGAGTATATTCTATACATGTACTTTTATATTGTGTTAGATGTTTGAAACCTAGGACAGCATTCTACCGCCGACACTGCGGCGTAGGCTGGACGTACCCACGTACTCATGCCCCTAAACCGGGTGCGGGTTGTGACATCCTCCTTGGTCGACGATGTGTATCGGCCCAATGCTTCTGCCGGTCTTGAGCTGCCTGAATATGACTCTGAATCCGCTTCGCTTTCTCGACTGTCTATATCACAAGCTATGGTCCAAGTATCTGTCGCTCTCCAATGTCGCTCCAACATACGGGTGATCTACACTTTCTTCCATATAATGCTTCATATGGTGCCATTTGTATACTAGCTTGGTAACTGTTGTTGTAGGAGAATTCCACCAAGTGCAAGTGGTCCTCCCAAGAGCCTCCAAAGTCCAACATGCACGCTCCCACTATGTCTTCTAAGGTCTGGATAATGCGCTCCGACTGACCATCCATCTATGGATGATACAATGTGCTGAACTTGAGTCTCGTACCCAAGCACTCCTGCATACTCCTTCAGAAATGTAAGGTGAATCTAGAATCTCTGTCCGAGACTATACTAACTGGTAACCCATGAAGTTTCATAATTTGCCTCATGTACTAGTCAGCTAACATCTCGGTGTACTGACCCACTTTAAACGACAAGAAATGTGCTGACTTCGTGAGTCTATCCACAATCACCCAAACTACGTCCTTCCTACTAGGACTCCTCAGAAATCTGGTAACAAAATCTATGGTAATATGCTCCCACTTCCACTCAGGAATAGGAAGCGGCTGCAACATACCTGCGGTCCTCTGATGTTCAGCCTTCACCTGCTGACAAACCAAACACTTTGCAATGAAGTGTGCAATCTCCCTCTTCATACCATTTCACCAATAGTACTGCTTCAACTCCCGATACATCTTAGTACTCCCGGGATGAATAGAATAAATAGAACTGTGGCCTTCATTCATCAACTCCTGCCTCATCTCTCCATTTAGAACATATAGGCAATTCCCCCACCTTAATGTCCTGTCCTCATGAATACGAAGTCCTATCTTCTCTCCAGCCTCTGTCCTCTCACGAAGTCTTCGAAATCTTGCATCTGTAGGTGACGCTGCCTCGATTCTATCCACCAGTGAAGACTGTACTTCAAGATTGGCAAGTACTCCTTGATGTCCCGGTATAATGACTTCTATTCCAAGCTCCAGAAGATTCTCTAATAGCTGTGGCTGGGCTGTCAAGAAATATGCAGTAGGCTTCCTACTCAAAGCATCCGCCACTACTTTCGCCTTGCCATGATAGTACTGCAATTCTATACCATAGTCTGTCATGAGCTCCAACCACCACCTCTGTCTCATATTCAACTCCTTTTGCGTGAAGACATACTTCAAGCTCTTATGATCCATAAATATCCACACGCTCTCTGTACAAATAATACCTCTATAGCTTCAATGCAAAGATTACCGCCGCTAACTCCAGATCATAAGTAGGATAATTCTTCTCATGTACCCTCAACTGCCTCAAGGCGTAGGTTATGACCTTTTCGTATTGCATCAAAACAAATCCAAGTCCACTATCCGACGCATCACTGTATACAATGAATCCTTCCGATCCAGAAGGAAGCGTTAGAATAGGTGCTAAGGTCAATCTCTTCTTCAACTCTTCAAAAGCCTTCTGACAATCTTTTATCCACTGGAACTCCTGATCCTTGTGCGTCAACCGCGTTATTGGTTCTGTGATCCATGAGAAATTCTCTACAAACCTACGATAATACCCAGTAAGTCCGAAAAAACTCCTAACCACTGCAACCTATGTCGGTGTCGGCCAAGACTCCATGGTAGCTATCTTTTCCGGATCAACTGAAAGGCCTTCTCCCGAAATAATGTGTCCAGGAAAAGGAACTCTATCAAGGCAAAATTCATACTTACTAAGCTCGGATACAATCTCTCCTTCCTTAATACTCCCAACACAACTCTAAGATGCTTCTAGAAAAACAAGCTAGGGAGAAAAAGGGATTAAAGTGTTTACTACATAAGACTTCTAATACCATTACTCATACAATTCTATCATAGGTATAGTATTATAACATATTCAATGATACTCGTCAGTTCACTCCTAGCAATTTCTCCTAATAGGCTCTATGCATCCGATATTCAGGCACTCGTACTCAACTAATAATCTCACTAGGATCCATCTCTAAGAAACTTACCCATTTCTAGCTACCAACAACACAATCATCCCAATAACCTAGCTTAATTATATTCTATAATATAACTATAAGGTTTGTCTATTTTAGTCATTTAATAAGTAGAAAGTAACGGGAACCTAAGGCTGGGTCAAACAAACCTATATATCAACTTCAAACAACGGTAGGGTCAAGCAAAGCATGAAGGTTAGTCGAATTATTTCCAAGAACGATGTGAGGCCAAACAAGATGCATATGACGTAGTCTAGGTAAGACTCGAGAACCATATATTTCCGTGATTATGTCACATGAAGTTACTACCATGCCAGTGTGCATCTAGCTGCAAATAAAGTTTTTGCTCTATAATACGACGAATGACTGCAGTACACATCTGCCATGCCAAATAATACAGGTTCTTGAGCTTATCTTGGCCAAATCCAGGAAATATTTTCGAATTGACTTTTTACGAAAATATAGGAAAAGAGGTCAACATGCATAGGATATGGTTCAAGTAGAATTTGAGAAACATATATAGCCATGATGTCGTTATCTGAAGTCCTGCATCGCCAGTATTTCTCTGACTGCAAAAACTTTGATTCTGTAATACAAGGATAAATATAATTTCTCAAACTTTTCCTTGGACCAATCCATATGACACTTTCCAACAACTTAGCGGAAAGGAACAAGAAGATTTACTCAAGAAGTCAACAGGGAAGGTTTTAGTCAAATCTCGAGTAAGGAAGAACACAAAAGCAATCATGTTGAGAAAGAAGATAACATGAAAGCAATCATGTTGAAGAGTCTGAGAAAAGTCTATAATCATGTTTGTGGATGTATCCTCAAGTCCTATTCCTCAATCGGTTGCAGGCTCGTAATAGTACGACTATTCTAGGTATCACCATGACTTCGCACAATTCGTGAAGACTCCACCTGCACTATGACTTCTAGTGTCTATGCTCCCGATTTCCTGATGTGATAGTAAGGAAAGATGCGTCCGTTATGAAGATTTGTTTTGCTAGGATGAATAAATAAGGATTACGGTAGAACATAATCAAACTAGATGCAAATTAAAAAGTCAAGAGAGAGTTCGAAACGAAGTCAAGGAAGTATCAAGCATGTGGATATGATCATATGGGTCTTTCCTATTCTAATTGCAGGCTCACTTCGGTACAATAATATAACCTAAGTGAATTAACGTAGACATGCATGGGCCACCACAAAAAATATGTAATATCCTAGTCCCAAAATACGTATGACCAGGAATACGAATACATATCAGCAGCACTTCACCGATGGGCCAAACTATACTACAAGGCTATTAACGAAATACTTAAGCTGTAAATCATGATAACATCCCAAAATACAACACAGTCCACAAGTGCTATATATATATATATATATATATATATATATATATATATATAATCACATCCACAGAGTCCACAAAGAGATCAAGAATAAATAAGGAAATGTCTCAAATATCCAACAATAAAAGTAATAAACATCCCAAAATAACAAAGAAAAAAACAAAGTACCAATCAACTACAAGTCTGATGAAAAGAAAAGAAAATAATGTAGCAAGACTAAAAATGAAGGAAACATGATCACGAGAAATCCTCTGGCACTATCTCGTCCTCCTGTGCCGGTATTTCTCCAGTATGTGCTCCCGAACCATAAACCTCCGGGTAATCTTCAACTTCGTCTAAGCCTGAAAAATAGCCAGGTCCTCAGGGGACTAGCAAGGTGCATAATATACATGCCAAGGTACAGAAATAAAAATATGAACTAATACAATCTACTATATCCGTCTATGTGCTATACAAGTGAGATACTTTTCTAGAATACTAGACCCCTTCCACTAAGGCTCACAAGCACCTCAACAGGATATTGTCCCCAGTACCGTATCGTGACACTAAGGACAATCAATTCTCAACAGTGATAATCCATTACTCTGCTACAGAGATAAAGGTCACTAAACAACTGGCCATACGACAAAGGTCTAATATTGTAGTCAAGTTCTCCCTAATCCCCATGTCTAGAATCTAGCAGTGTCAAGTCCGTATAGTCATCTTGAAAGTTATAGCAATACTGATAAAGAAATCTAGAATGCTAACACGAGGTCAGTACCACGAATAGTCATGTAAACCTCGCATCATGAATGTGTTGGTGTCCTGTTGTCAAACGTGTCAATGGACACATTAATATGTACGTAATGCCTAATGTCAATACTCGATGTCATTATCATGACATCGACACCCGTCTATAAATAGACACTAAATATCAACGTCCTACGTTAATTAAAATGAACAATAAGACATAAAAGAATAATCTGTAACGAAGGTAAGGCACGCTTGCCTGTAACTGCTGTCTGCGGGTAGGCCTGACTAACTCCGGTGTCCTTGTCAATCCTCCCAAGCTCACCTATAATAATACTTTATATTTAATATTCTATATCAACATACCATATATAAATTATATGTGTATCTATGTCTCCTAGTTGCCACAACGTTGTTACGACACTATATCTATTATATAAATACATATAAGTACCAAATCCTCTCGTAAATACTTTATAATTATAACAAAATAATATATTTAAATTCTGAAAATTATCTATAAATACCTATATATTGCTACAACTATATTTTTAATGGTGGAACTTGTAGGACCGTTGAGCACATCTAGAGGGGGGTAAATAGCGTGAGTGCGAGTGCAACGGAATAAATCACCACTTAAAAATTAAAGGTAGATAACTATGGCAGTGAATAAAGAGAAAATAAATAAATGTAGCAAGAGATCAGATAATCAAATTCAGTGAACACCGCGATATATACTGGTTTTCCTCTTGGAGGACTAATCCAATCGCAGGTAATCTTGCCTGCTGTTAATCTACTATTCACAAGCTAATTGAGAGCTTCCAGTCTCTTTACAATACCGTGCTTGGTGACAAGTACATGACTAACTTCACAACACCGTGCTTGGTAACGAGCGCACGACCGGCTCCTAAAACAGAGATGATTTCTGAACTTAAACGATCTATTTACAACTCTGAGAACCAAAGAACTTTAAATCGAATCGATATTATTGTCTTTGGCTAAGAGGTGTATAGGTGGAGTATGAAAGCTTTTAGCACACTGAAAAACACTTTTGGAATAGATAGAGAGAAGAAATGATGAGTGATTTGAAAAAAAAAATTTCTCTTCTATTTATAGGTGTTTTTTAGAACCGAACTTGGGCAGAGTTCGGGTGGAGTTCGGATGCAAAGATTTCGCAAACGAACGTTGCATGCAGATTTGGAGGTAACAAACATTTAAATTTGAAACGATCAAACTCGGTCCAAACTCGGATCGAACTCGGACTGAACTCGGCCTGAGTTTTGTCTAAGTTCATCTAGTATTTAAAAGAATATTTTGTCAAATTTTGTTGCGTAAGATAGATGGAACTTTTGGTAAGTGGACTTTGAATGAATGGGTAGACTTTATAGAAGATTGGACTGTGAATAATCTAAGCCAGTAATACTCAGTCAATTTTACAATTTGTATCCTAGACTCAATAAATGATAAAATACATAATAAAATTTAAAATGACTCAGACTGATTCCAGTGCATAAGTACTTCGGGATGATGATTTTTATGCTTGTGGATATTATAGTACACTCTCTGATATTGAATTTACTTGACCTGAAATGTTAGCAGTAGTTTGTATATTTTGTGTATTGACTTAAGTCATTTGTTGATTTATCATAATCGGATTTGACCATTTGGTAATGGGCCAACAATCTCCTCCATTTTGATAATTGACAAACTTTAGTCTATACCAAAATATATCTAATAACTTGAAATAAAATACTTGATTTGTTCTTTGAATCAACAAGTTGATTTCGTTTTGAAGAAAATGGTATTGCTCTTTCTCCCATTTGTCATATTTAAAATGTTATGGCTCCCCCGTAATGTGTGAAGCCAACAATGCTCACCAGAAGACAAAGAAATAACATATCCATAAATAACAAGTCGTAGCAAAAGTAAACTAGAAGTAGCAGTGAGAAAAGAAATAACTGAAATCTCACAATATCACTAGAATAAGATGCAACTAACATAAACTACATAAATCATAACTCAAAATTTTATACTATAAAAAAATCTAATAACAAGTCTAACTCGAAAGTTTAGACTGGTACATCATAAAAAAAAACTACATAGATCATCATCTAGCAACTAGATCAAAAAAAACCACTAACTGTAGTCCCACATCACAATGGCGTATCATCACCTCCAGGAACATCCGGTGGAAAGTAAGCAAGAGTAGGATCAAAATGAGCAAAGGTAGCCTCATCATCAAACCTTGGACCAGTAAATCTGAGGTGATGGATCATCAGAACAGGATGAGTAAGATCATGAGATAGACTCCAGTGTATATCAGCAATGTTGTTCCGCAACACCTGTGCCTGGGTGATGTGGCAAAACTCAGAGTCAATGTAACTCTGATGACGTTGAGCTGAGAGGGCAACAAAGTCATCAAAGCACTGATAAAAGCCTGGGTCGAAGCCAGGAGCAGGGGCTGAAGCAGCTGGAACAGGAGCCTGAGGGTCATCATTATGAACCGGAGCGACAGGTTCGGCACCGGATGGAGGAAGAGGGTTGGGATACAACCTAGCTCTACTAAGCTAGTAGCAGGAGAAGAGAAAGGAAAGAGTTAAAGATCAATTTTAAATCTCTTGAAGATAGATGCCAGATGCTTTGGATAAATAAGGTTACGTCCCGCACTTCTGCATTGAGCATCCAGGCCATAACAGTCTTGGGGATAGAGAAAGGAATGCCAAAGTGAATATGATACATCGCAGATAATTCCATGAAGGTGATCTCGTCAGAAGATCCCCTTTTCGGAAGTAAAGCGGAGAAGATAAAGCGACGTAGTTCATAGAAGTGCTGATTCAAGTGTTTTGAATACACCCTACGTAGGACAGGACGAGGGTGACACATCAATTCTTTAAAGGAGTCAAGGGTGACACGTTCTAGAAACTGGACGTTGTTAATGTCCACCAATGCTTCACCAATATCAGGAACGTAAAAATATTCACTGATATCAGTGGCATTGAACTCAAGTTCTTGTCCAGCAACACAAGGATAGAAATTGTCATTATCTTTTAATTGCAAGTTGCAGTAAAACATCCTAACGGCATTATCATATATATTATCAGCAACTTCAAAGAAGTCCCAAAATCTAAGTCGGTTAAAAGAATGAGCATATTCAGAAAATATTATGAAGTTACACATGCTCCATCACAGATTTTACGACCAAAGAAGGAATCAAACCAAAGATCAAAAAATTTCCTGTCAAAAAATAGACTAGAGTCATAGTTGTCTTTACCAGAGGGACGAGCTGAACTGAAAACATTGGTTGGAACATAGTCAGATGAAGATGATCCTGCTTGGGAGGCATCAATCTTTCTCTTTTGGACTTTTGGTTCCATAGAATAAAAGAGAGAAGATAGATGATTACCTTTAGAAGAAGGAAGAAGAAGTTGAAGGAGATCACTTCAAAGCTCCACAAAACTTGAAGAGGAGGAGGAGAACCTTCACTTAGGGTTTAAGGGAGAGTTCTCGGTGGGATGATGAGAGTAGAAGAGGTAAAAAAAAGAGAAAAATAAAGGCTAGGGCCAGCTGTTCTGTTTTGGAAATCCGTACAGCTACCGTCCGAACTCGACTCGAACTCGGTCCGAGTTCTGCCCGAGTTCGATTAATTGTATTTCCAATATCATTACTACAGTATAATTAATAAATTTAATGTATAACTTGCACACTTCTTCCTTTAATAATTTCTATTACTTTAGGTTAGCTGTAGGGGCTGGATCCCAGCTAGCGGTAGTCCGAAGACTAGTATACCATGTCGCTTTAGGCTATTTACGCCTGTATCACAGAAGGACCCTTTTGGCTTGTACCCAAAATAACTTCCATTAATAAAGTTCAAAGTTTTGAGTTATAAATTGATTTACTAATCCTACTACATTATGAATCTGAAAATTTAAGTATACCGGGCTCTCGACACAGATTGTTAAAGTGGTCTTTAGCCATGTTTTATGAAAATGTCTGCTAGTTGATGATCTGTGTCAACAAATTCTAAGCAAATATTCCTGTGTTGTTGGTGATCACGTAAAAAGTGATGACGAATCTCTATGTGCTTTGTGCGTGAGTGACATACATGGTTCTTAGTCAGGTTAATAGTGCTAGTGTTGTCACAATAAATAAGAATCTTAGTGTAGTACAGATTGTAGTCTTCTAAGGTTTAATTCATCCATAAAATTTGAGCACAACATCGTCCTGCGACGATATACTCAACCTCAGTAGTTGATAGTGCTACAGAATTTTATTTTTTGCTAAACCATGAGACTAAGGCTTTTTCTAGAAAATGACACGTATTGCTGGTACTTTTACGGTCTACTTTGCATCCTGTAAAATCTGCATCCGAGTAACCTATCAGGTTAAAATATTTGGTTTTAGGATACCATAAGCCGACTATTGAAGTTCCCTTAAGATATCGAAAGATACGCTTAATGGCACATAAGTGTGATTTCTTAGGATTTGCCTGATATCGTGCACAATAAACATAATATCAAGGCGACTAGCAGTTAAATACAATAAACTACCAATCATACCTCGATACTTACGCTGGTCGACAGGTTTGCGACTTTCATCAGTGTCAAGCTTTGTTAAGTAGCCATTGGAGTTCTGATTGGCTTTACGTTGTCGAAGTCGTACTTTTTCAGTATGTCCTTTGTATATTTAGCTTGATTAATGAATGTTTCTTTTGAGTGTTGTTTGATCTGGAGTCCTAGAAAGAAGTTCATCTCTCCCATCATACTCATCTCAAATTTACTCTGCATACACTTAGCAAAATCTTGACAAAGTTTTTCATTATTAGATCCAAATATGATGTCATCAACATATATTTGCACAAGAAGAATATCATCATCTAAAGACTTGATAAATAAGTAGTATCAAATCTTCCTTTTGAAAAACCATTTTCAAATAAGAAGGTACTTAGGCATTCATACCAAACACGAGGTGCCTGTTTGAGTCCATAGAGTGCTTTCTTAGGTTTGAAGACGTGATCAGGTTTTTGAAAATCTTCAAAACCAGGGGGTTATTTCACAAAAACTTGTTCTTTCAAAAATCTGTTTAAAATGCACTTTTTACGTCCATTTGAAATAATTAAAAATAATTAAAATATGCATATGCACAAAACATGCGAATAGCTTCTAGTCTAGCAATAGGAGCATATGTCTCGTCATAATCATTACCTTCTTCTTGATTATAACCTTGTGCCACTAGACGTGCTTTTTTGCGTAGAACTTGTCCATCTTCACTTATTAATTTATTTTAGAACACCCATTTAGTATCAATTATCGATTGACCAATAGGTTTAGGAACGAGTTCCCAAAATTGGTTTCTCTCAAATTGATTAAGTTTGTCTTGTATGGCATCAATCCAAAATTCATCATTAAAAGCATCTACTACATTCTTAGGTTCTACTTGTGAAATGAAGGCTACATTAGCTGCTATTTCTATATCTCTACATGAAGAGTGTGTACTTACACCTCTTTATATATCACCTATAATGAGCGTCTCTGGATGATTTGGCAAGAACTTCAATGACTCAAATTTATGAGTCAGATCTTCCATAGGGCTTTTTTCGGTTCTGGCTTGTGCATCTTCATCATCACTATTGCTGGATCTGTGACTATTGAGCTCATCAAAAGTAGCGTTAATGGATTCTTCAACAATCATAGATCATTTATTGAAAATTCTATATCCCTTACTCTTAGCAGCATATCCAAGAAATATCTCTTTATCTGCTTTAGAGTCGAACTTTCCCAAGTTGTCCTTGGTGTTCAGGATAAAACATCGACATCTAAAAACTTTAAAATATGAAATATTTGGAATTCTTCCAAACCAAAGTTCATAAGGTATTTTCTTCGAGATAGGTCGAATTAACACCCTATTTAAAACATGACAGGCTGTACTAACATCTTCTGCCTAAAAATATTTAGGAAGATTATGTTGATTCAGCATAACTCTAGCCATCTCGCTTAGAGTATGGTTCTTTCGCTCCACAACACCATTTTGTTGAGAACTTCTAGGACAAGAAAACTCGTGGTAATATCTACTATCATCACAAAACTTTTTGAAATCAGTATTTTTGAATTCACCACCGTGATCACTTCGGATACGAGTAATCATGGAACCTTTTTCGTTTTATATCTTTTTACAAAATATCTGAAATTTAAAAATTACATCACTTTTGTTTGATAAAAAGTAAACCCAAGTAAAGCAAGAGAATTCATCAACAATAACAACGACGTAGAGCTTACCGCCAAGACTAGCGACTCTACTAGGACCAAATAAATCCATATGTATCAACTGCAAAGGTCTAGAAGTACTTATAGCGTTGCTGGATTTAAATGTAGACCTATGTGCTTTGTTTTTTTCACAGTCTGCGCATACCATATCTCTCTTGAATGATATCTCAGGGAGTTATTTTACCAACTTTTTAGTGCTTAACCGTGAGACAGTGTCCATATTAGCATGTCCTAGCCTCATATGCCATAGCCAACCTTCATCTAAGTTTGCTACTAGGCAACTTCCTGCATTATTAGTACTCTCTAGAAAGAAAACATAAACATTGTCTTCTCTAATCCCTTCATATACGGGATTACCAGATGACATATCATATATTGTACATTTATCTTTTACAAAATTGATGCCATAACCATTATCTGCCAAGTGACTTATGCTCAGTAGGTTATGTTTCAATTCTGTAACTAGACAAACATCTTTTATTATAGGATAAAGAGATATACCAACAATGCCATTTCTAATGATATCACCTCTCAGGTTGTTTTCGAAGGAGACGTATCCTTCTTTCTTCATCGATAGCGTAGCGAACAAAGATGCATCACTAGTCATGTGCCGCGAACATCCACTATTGAGGATCCATTTGCTTTTAGCATGAGAGGGTTGAGGGTCCACCTACAAAACAAGTAGATGAATCCTTTGGTACCCATTTATTGAAGGGTACATGTTGATTAGTCTTAGGTCTCCAAATTAGTGTGTGATTGTCAAGCTTTCTTGCTAGACAATACTGTGATATGTGCCCATGAGTACCACACTACGTGCAGGTAAGTTTTGAAAACGTGTTCATTGAATTTGTGTTGACATGCATATATGGTTTCTTTGAAAACCTATATGTGAAAGCGTGGTGATATTCATGTTTCTTACGTGCTTTTTGTGGTTTAGTACTCTTAGGTATATGCTTAGCATTAGGACTAACTTTAGGCTATGTCACAGGTATAGCCTGTTTGCCTAACTTGATCTCTAACTGTTTAGAAATCGCACAAGACTCTTCATATTTAGCGCTCATATCAATGAGTCCTTGCTCTGTGACTAAGTGCCTCTTCTTCTCTATGTGATATAACTCTTATATCTTGACAAAGTCTCTTTCTTTTTTTTCAATTTTGAAGATAGCCTCATAATAGTCTACTTTAAGCTTGGTTATCTCATCCGTATTACCGGTAGTAGATGTCTCTCTAATATCTTCAATGAGATTTGACAATCTAGCTACTTCGGTTGTGCTGGCCTTAACCTCTTTTCGAGATTGCTTATACTTGTCAAGCACATTTCTGTGTTCGTCAGGTAATTCGCTGCAGGCATTTTCTGGCTCATCGAAAGTAAAGTCAACATATAAAGGATTTAAGGATACCCTATCGAAAGCCATAAGACAGACATTTGCAGTGCTACAGGGTTTATCTTCTTCCTCGGATTCACTACCATCACTTTCATGCCAGATACTTGTATTTGCATATTTTCGAACAGTTGTTGTTCTTCGGCTTGATCTTGATCTATCATATGGACTGTTTTTCTTTGGAGTTGGGCAGCCCTTCTTCATATGCCCTGACTTCTTGCATCAAAGCAGATTGTTTCTTCTTCATTGCTTCCATGGACATCTTTCTTCCTTCTGTTTGATTTCTCAAACTTTAAGAATTTTTTGAAATTCTTCACTAGCAGGGCTTGTTCATCACTACTGGATGATTCTTCATCAAAATCTTTGCATATTGACCTTCTCGCTTGAGCTTTGAAGGCAATAGATTTTTTATTTGGGATTGCTTCTTCAAACTTTTGTAGGTCCAGCTCATGGGTCATCAGCTTGTCCATAAGTGTTTCCAGAGTCATGGTGGTGAGATCGTTTCCTTCAATGATTGTCGTTGCCTTTGGGTTCCAGTTCTTGGTTAGAGCCCGTAGCACTTTTCTGATCTTCTCGTGATTACTGCAATCCTTACCAAGATATTGCAAAGAATTAGTAATATCAAGGAAACGAGTGAACATATGTGTAATTGACTCGCCAGGTTTTATTTTGAAAGATTCATATTCCTGTGTTAATCTATCGATTTTGGATTCCTTCATTTGGGAAGTACCTTCATGAGTTACCTCAAGAAGTTTTCAAATCTCAAGAGACGTCTTACATGTTGAAACTCGATTGAACTCCATCTTGTCAATTGCACAGAACAGTGCGTTGATGGCACGTGCATCTAGACTAGCCTTTTTTTTTTCTGTCTCTGTATATTTATCATGAGGCTTGTCTATAAGTGCGCCATCAACCACTGTAGGTGCCAGTTCCTTATAACCGTCAATAACTATAGACTAAAGATCAAAGTCAAGAGACTTTAAGAAAAATGTCATACGTGTTTTCCAGTATGTATAATTTGTTCCATCAAATAGTGGGGGTCTATTTGTGGATTGTCCTTCACCGTTGAATATTGATTTCACGGATGCCATATATACTCTCTGAGGTTGTTATATTAGAATATAATCCGCTCTGATACCAATTGTAGGACTGATGAGCACCTCTAGAGGGAGGGTGAATAGAGTGAGTACGAGTGCAGCAGAATAAATCACCACCTAAAAATTAAAGGCAGATAACTATGGCAGTGAATAAAAAGAAAATAAATAAATGTAGCAAGAGATCAGAGAATCAAACTCATTGAACACCATGATATATATTGGTTTCCCTCTTGGAGGACTAACCTTGTCACAGGTACTCTTGCCTGCTGTTAATCCACTATTCACAAGCTAATTGAGAGCTTGCAGTCTCTTTACAATCCTGTGCTTGGTGACAAGTGCACGACCAACTTCACAACACCGTGCTTGGTGACGAGCGTACGACCGGCTCCTAAAACAGAGATGATTTCTGAACATGAACGACCTCTTTACAACTTTAAGAATCAAAAAACTCTAAATCGAATCGATATTACTGGGTTTGGCTAAGAGATGTATAGGTGGAGTATGAAAGCTTTTAGAACACTGAAAAACACTTTAGGAATAGATAGAGAGAAGAAATGATGAGTGATTTGAAAAGGAAAATTTCTCTTCTATTTATTGGTGTTTATGAGAAACAAACTCGGGCAAAGTTCGGGTGGAGTTCGGATGCAAAAATTTCGCAAACGAATGTTGCATGTAGATTTGGAGGTAACAAACATTTAAATTTAAAACAACCGAACTCGGTCCGAACTCAGACCGAACTTGGCCTGAGTTTTGTCTAAGTTCATCTAGTATTTAAAAGAATGTTTTGTCAAATTTGTTGCATAGGATTGATGGAACTTTTGGTAAGTGGACTTTGAATGAATGGGTAGGCTTTATAGAAGATTGAACTGTGAATAACCTAAGCCAATAATACTCAGTCAATTTTACAATTTTTTATCCTAACTCAATAAAGGATAAAATACATAATAAACTGTAAATCGACACAGACTGATTCCAGTGCATAAGTACTTCGAGATGATGATTTTCATGCTTGCTGATGTTGTAGTACACTCTCTGATATTGAATTTACTTGACCTGAAATGTTAGCGGTAGTTTGTATATTTTGTGTATTGACTTAAGTCATTTGTTGATTTATCAAAATCAGGTGCGACCATTTGGTAATGGGCTAACAAAACTCTTTCACAAGAGATCCTATGTCAATACCACATATAACTTCCTCAATTTTGCCTATTAAATTAGTCCCGAAACAATAATTAATTAAAATTACTAAATTATGTAAAACAAATCCTAAAAATTAGTTAAAATAGTATGTATAATGTTAAACCTTGCACAACATAAAGTTTAATATGGATTCATGGAGTTTTAAAACTCAAGGAAAGAAGAATTTTTTGGAGTTTGGTGACACGACAAATGTCATAAATTTTTAAAAATAGCAAACGAATGTGAAACCTAACCTACAGATATGCGTCGGAAAGCTCTCGACGTCTAGATTTTGAATAAAAATATTAGAATAGTAGAAACTGACCTTAGATAGGTGAAAAATGGCTCGCAACAGAATTCATCGATTCTGGACATCCTGTGTAGAATCAATGACATGGGAAAACCGCTTGGAACTGGGGTATCTAGCGGTCAGAGGTTGGAGTAGACACAGAAAGGTAACTCTCATATTTGGATTCAAGTAAAATAGATGAGAAAAAGTGGGTAAAACATCGTCTACAAGTCGACTAACCTGTTGTGACATTTCAGACTTCGATTCGTCGGAGTTTTGGCCCAAGTAGCATCATGCACCTTTCTAACGGCTGTAAGGTGTTAGCCCAATGATTATATCATTTTTTTAATATGGCTAATCAATTAAGTTTACCATAATGACATCACTAATATTAATGTAATCACTATCTTGTTGCTACTTAAACTTAGCATTGTCCTAAATGTTCTATATCATATTAATATACTTGTATCATATTGTTTTGTTCGTCTAACATTTTCTTATTGACATGCAGTAAGCATGATCAAGCTTTGTCAAACCAGGACATATGTAATAGAAAATTTTTGATGGGACAAAGACAACGTCATACAAGAATATTTCTCTGAATTGTCCAACGACCTATCCGGGGCCTCGCATCGGAGGTTTCGATGCCTTGTCAGCGGACAGGGGTCGAAGGGGCAGCGTGGGGGTTCAGGGGCGAAGCTACCGAAAGATATTTAGATTTCTAGATCTATTTATCTTTGGACGACCACCGTCAAGAAAAAAGACGTCTTCGTGTTTGCTCAAATATCAGAAGAAATGCACCATCAAAGGGCTATTAGTTTTCCTATTTGATCAATGTATTTTTTATATTTATTGAGTCTAGGAATACGATGTAACTGCATCGTACTGGCAAATAGGCTATCCAAGAAACGTTTTTAAATTATCCTTTCATTTTGAAAACAAGGCCACTTACAAAAGCCTAAACTACTTCCTAACTGCTTGATCTTTTCAAAAAGCCCAAAACCAATTTGTAAAAACCCTGACAGAACTCCAACAGAATTCGGCCCGAGTTTGGCCTGAATTCGGCCAGAGTTCGGTTAGTGGACGTTGGATTTTGAACTTGGTTCTCCTGAGTTACAGATCTTGCCGAGATTTTCTCATAGAGTTCTGGCCGAATTCTGCCCGAATTCTGACAGAATTCTGCCTTTGGAAAAACTATAAATAGAGAAAAATTTCCCTCATTTCAACACACCTCTCTCTTCTCTCGAAGCCTAATACGTTCTTCCAAAGTGTTCTAAGCTTTAATTTTCAAATCCCAAGCCACTTATAATACTCTAGTCGATTTGCCAGTGCGGTACGGTCTAGAAGTTTCAGAGTGATTGTTATCAGAGGCTTGATTGAAGAAAGTCACTTCACAATTGAAGTTGGTCAAGTACTTTGGATCAAAGCTTACGTTGTAGAAGTTGCAAAGACTTCGGATGAAAACTTGCGACAATTTTCCATAGTGGATTGAACTGAAAGCTAGAGTTCTTCCGACTAGATTAGTCCTCACAAGAGAAAAACCAGTATACATCGTCGTGTTTGTATTTGCTCTCTGCTCTTTATTTTTTATTTACATATTTATGATATATATTCTGCGATCTTGTTACTAATAATTTTTTAAATAGCTAATTCCGGCTGCCTACTCTATTCACCCCCCATCTAAAGTATATCGCTTTACATCTCGTTCTACAGTTGGTATCTACACAAGGTTGCTCCTACTATTGGAAGAGGACGTTGAGAGGGTCGCGTGAGTAGTGGTGGTGGCGCAGAAATCAAGGACAATTGGGGTTTTGAGAAGGAAAGGGGGTCGGCTATTGGGGGTCGGCATTGGAGTGGTGGCCGCTCGGTTTGGAGGGGTTGTGGAGTAGTGGGTGGTTATAAGAGTGGAGGGTGGTTAGGGTTTGATAGGTATATATATATATATAATTAGGGCATTGGTTTTGGTTTGATCTAATTTGGATATGATTTGGTTCTCCAAAGTATACTATTAGTAATAGGTTTCCTAATTTGGATAGTAGTTTTACCAAGTCAAAGATATAAGGGAATATTGCATATGGCTGCAATATAAATCCTTAAAATTCCCTTAAATATATGTATACTTGGTTTTGGTACTCCTAGTTAGGCTCTAACTAGTAGGATTGACCGCTCAAGTGCCATTCGCAAATAAGTAGCACATGAGAACTTGATTGGATGGTACACCCTAGGCATGTGTATTGTAGACTCAAAATGGATCAAAACCATATATTGGGTCATACGGTTTCGATCTATGTCATGTCCCAAAATTAAATTGGAAGTTGGGCCTAGAATTACGATAAATGATCAAATGGTCTAAGTTGACCCAAAATCATATGAAGCCAATAGAATATTGGGGAACAAATTTGGATGGGATATGATATATCAAACTGAAGGTGGACGATTATAGCATTCAATTATGGAATTAGATTTGAGAAAACAATATATGTTGTGCTTCAAAAATCAAAGCTACGGTAAACTACTAACATAGCCATTATTGACTTTAATATTTAAAATATCCATATAAAATAATTACAAATAATTACAAATAATTAAAAATAAAATCAAAAAACCAGGGGGCTTACAAAACTTTGCCTTC